>CM062807.1:411336027-411721451 GCA_031772625.1 Pinus tabuliformis | reverse complement strand
AAGCTGACTAACAGAGAAATCTTTAGGTTTTTCAAAAATTTTCAGGGTCCGCAGGCCCACAGTTAACACAGGTGCGGCGCCCCGCTCTGTGCTAAAAGCAAAGGTGCGGATAGGTACGCACTGTGTCAAAAGGCTAGGGTGCGGTCCTCTCCCAAAGCTATGAAAAATGAAAAATAACCCTGGATCTACAAACTCTACCCAATTTTACACACAACAAGCCAAAAACAGAAACAAAAACACAGTTTCTCAGGTCAAAGTAAAAACAAGGAAAACAATCAAGTCCCCAGTGGAGTCGCCATTTTGTCACATGGAATAAGTCGATCTTGCGGACAAGATATACCTTCCTAGAATCTAAATAAGACCTAATGACAAGCAAACCAACCAGACACTATCTTTCTCTAAATACGCTTTTATAAACAAAGGCAAACAAGTGTTTTTAGGGCCTACCTTAGGTCCAATGCAAGTTTGTGGATGCCCTCGCTCCTTCGATCCAAATGAGCTCCTTTGTCACAAATCTGCAAACACAAACAAGGCAAACAAATTAAATAGCACCTGAAAGGCCAATATCATAAAACATATTTAACATGAAAGTCAAGGAGTACATGAAACAAATAACATGAGATACTTGTTGAGAAAAGTGAGTTTGATTGTATTAATTCAAAAGAAGAAGAACTTTACAACCTATGCCTTGACGCTGTACAAGCTCTGCCCAGGGTCCAGCAAGAAGTCTCCTCTACTTTGACAAGTTTCACTCTCTTCCCAATGAAGCCAAAAAGGTATGTGATCTCTCATCTTAAGCTCAACTAGGAAGTATTAATTTCACCAGCATTTACCCTCAAAAACCTTCAGCTTCTAACCTCTCCAGCAACCAGCCCAATGCCTGAATTTATAGTGCAATGGAGGGAGGTTACTAGGTCCTCCTTCAAAGGGATAAAGCCCTCCTTCAAAGGGATAGCTCCTCTCATCAAGGGATTAGCTCCTTCTCTTTGGGATGCATGAACCACCTCAGAGCGAACAATCCACGTCAAAATTCCTTCTAGAATCCTCTAGAATTAACCCAAAGTGAGTTTTTTAAGATAAAACTTGCGACTTTTGACTTTCACAGGGGTCCGCATCCACACCTTTAGGGACAAAGTGGGCAGGTCTGCAGGTTTTGTAAACAAAAGGTGCGGGACCGCAGGTAACAGTGAGAGAAAGTGCAGAACCAGAGTTTCATTGATTTTAAATATCTTTCTCCCATTTTCAAATCTTGACTTGAAGAGCTGAGGTCTGAGACTTGCTTAGGAGGACAATACAAGTGATGATAGACCCATACTGCCTGCAAATAATCATGGTGACGATATTTTTGTGTAACAGCCTCATAAAGACAAATACACTGTGATGACAGCCAAAGAGGCACCATCAAATGTTGCAAGCTTCCCATATAATTCTGAATAAGGCTTTTTGGGTATCTTGGGATATTCTCAATATCTAATATGGGAAGCAATTTGTGTAAATCCCAAGGAGCCATCTTTCATCCATGGAAGTCTTCAACTATCAAAATTCAAATTTGCAATTCCATACCCTATTCACAATTGAGTTTCCAAGATGAGTTGTCAAATTCCTTCGATTGTTGTTGTGTACAGTTGAAAAAACTCTTCTTCATCCGCCATATAATCTACTAGCATGCCCTCCATGATTTTCCTTTTAACTTTTAGCCCTATATTACTACATATGATACCCAAAAATATTTAATTTACAAATCGAAGAATCTGTTGTGTATTATTAATAATTACATTATTAAAAATAAACTAGGTAAACAAGAATGACAAAAAAATATAGAGATAAAAGAATTTTTAGTGTTTCAAGGGCATACAATCCCCATGCCATTGAGATGAGGGTTGCTTGGTGAAATGTTTCACTACGCTTCCCTTTTTGTGAACTTTGTGAAAGACACTATGAAATTTTTTCTAGTGTGAGGGTGCATTTTGCAAAATAATGTACTTGTGGGTTCCCCTCTTGAAAATAAAAATTGGGATGTTTGGGTGCCCTTGCCCCCTCGCTGATCATTTTAAGAATAAATATAAAGCTACAAAAGCTATATTCATTTAGCAATGATTTCTTCTATCTAGCAGCATGGAGGTAAGGTCAAATCATAGTTTCCTTTTAAATTCTCAATATATATATATATATATATATATATATATATTGTTTTTTCTACTTTTGCTTTATGTTATAATTTATAACATTAAAACTTAGATGTGGGGCTTGTTATTACAAAATATAGTATCCTAGCGCTAGACCATTATTATCTCTATTGTTATTGTCAAATGTAGAATATTTTATATATCTTTTAGTTTGCCATGTGGTGAGTTGACTGTTAGTATTTGAGTTGTTGAGACATTGCAAGGTCTGACTTGTGTGCCATCAATTTATCTATTCATGGATGATGATGGAGGTGACAGAATGTCGAGTCGTTGGATGATAACTTGTGTTACTATAAAAGGAATTTAATTATTTATATAATAATGTTTTCATATGAGGCTTACAATAAGAGTGGATTTAAGAGGCTGCTGCCACATAAGGACCTTACCTAATGACTTCTGATAGGTTCAGGAGTATGGTTTATTGAGGTGGTATTAATCGTTGGCCATCATTATAGTCTCTGTGGTATTATCGTATCTTTCTGTGATCCAATTGGTATTCCCATCATCTCTTAAGAAATAGTGATCCTTGTTCTCTAGAAATTGTGCCCCCTTGTGTCACACATTCAGTAAAATTTCTATGATTTTGCCTTGATGTAGTGGCTCAAATTTCTTTTATTCATACAAAAAATCATGATAGTTACACAGTTATAACGGGTTTGTTGATTTCTTACAATTGGTCTTCTTTTCTTTTATTTGGTAGGGCATGGCAGTTGTGGAACTTGAATCATTAAGGAAAATGTTAAAGGGCCACAAAAGCATGCTTAGGGGGATGAGTATCCTGTAAGCATAAACTTATGAAATTATTGGTTTGTGGAACTCCCCAAAGATATGTATTTGAATATGGATTCCTTGCAAACAAGTGCCTTCACTATTTCCATAAAAGGAATGTGAACTACCAAATAGTTCTCCTACAATCCAAATGCAATAGGATTTATTCCCTCAACACTTAGAGATGCACCTAGAAGTGTAAACAATAGAGATGTATTAAAGCTGGAATTTGTCTTAAATAAAACCAAGTTAACAACCTTTAGTACCTTTGGTGATGAGAAAAGGAAATACTGGCGTTTGAGGCTTCTTGAGACATTACACCAGATTTCGGACGAGATGCTTTGTAAGAGTCTAAGGGTTTTTATCAAGATGTTTGACTAGCTATGATTATCTACGTGCTTCCAAATTGAGGGTGTATTGGAAAGTGTGCAAGTAGATTTTTACAAGATGTGTCAAAGCATTGATGTCAATTTTCCCAATAGCAAGTCTAAATTTACATTTCCTCGGCATGTCTAAGGAAAACCCAATAGTGGAATGGAACCTCTATCAGCTTCTAGTGGATGGGAGAAACATATTATGGGTCATGATCAATAGTTGGTGAAAGAAAGAGATGGTTATTTCAGTGTTGATGAGTGCGATGTTGGGATTTTGAATGAATTGGTAGGAGAATAAGCACTTTGCGACAATAGGGATATCAATCCCATGGAGCTTCTTGCTACAAATTTCAGCCGTGTGAATTGACCGAGCTAAAGGTTGGCACACATGTCTTTTGTTTATGGTCAGAAATTTTATATTTTTGGAAACGCAATACTCTATCTTGAGTTGATTTCCACATTTTACTTGTGTATTAAGAACAAAGATGGAACATAATTTTTGGGAGTTTTAATATTTACCTAGTAAAAAAATTGTTCCCTAACTATTAATACATGTAAAGATCAAACAATTTAGCTGTAATTTTATGGAAATTTTTTCCTTTTCAAGGTGATAACTTCTTTAAAACTGCAAGTTATACAATAGAAGTTGTTTGTGGTGGACCCTTTTCTAAAGCAATAGATAAAATTTGTGAGGAGGCCCAAATTTTTACTAAACATATTGAGCTTTCCAAATATGAAGTTGAATATACGGAGGTGAATATTTACTTTTAGATGTGAGGGGGCAAGTTTGTTTCATAACTAATTATTACACTTAAGGAATATTTACTAAGTAAATTTTCTACATGGTTTACTTTTGACAGGTTTTTGCCTCAGCTTATAGAAATGGCTACTAGATATTATGAAAAAAAGCAGGTTGTGAGTTCATCTGTAGAGCTTTCACATTCAAGTGATTCTTGTCACATACTAGTTTCTCATGTTAATACAAATTGTGGTGCAAATGTTGATTACTGTATTCATGGAACTATTCTTTGATTATTATAAAAATTTCTATAGATTTTGATAATTATTATATATGAGTTTCACTTATGGATGCATCCTTAATGAGTCCTATGACTTGTCTTCTTGCTTGGCATCGACCAGGGCTTAAAATAGATTGAAGTCAACTAAACAAGGTCTTTGGATTATCATTTTTATAAGAGTCCAATAATATCTTGACATATGCTTCTGGTTTCCTGACCACCATTCCTTTACCAAAAATACGGTTTTAGGATGTGGTTTCTCTAAAGATTGAGCTTGCTGACTTTTGGAATATTGTGCATAAACAAGCAAGTTGCCCATACTCGAAATAGTTTCTAGACCCCATACACTTGAAAGGAATGTTCTTACTGTCTAGATATTGTACCCATAAATAGTCTAGAATTTGTAGTTTGGTCATAGTTTATGTTTGTGATTTTTGTTACCACTTCCCAAGCCATCAGAAAGGTTCACATGGTATTATTTACTTGTTCAATATTTAAGCGCACCAAAATTGGGAATGCAAAGCTTGAAGTACACATTCTAGATCTGAAGGAGAGCCTTTGAGAGGGTTGAACTAGATGGTCTAGTGGTTCATAGATAGTTTGGATCTTTCCATATTCAAGGATCCTCTTTAAAGACCCCACCTCCCTCTCAGGTCCAAAAAACACCAAGAAGCAACTATGTGGCAATTTCTTGATAACCTACCATTATGAACTTTCGTGTTTTTATTTATCCATTTCACTATTGCTTCTGTTGAAGGCCATATATCCATGAAACGACATATCAAATCCTATTTGTGTAGTTCTTAACATGTTATAACAACATATGATGATTGGAATTTGAGAATGAGATTCACTATTTTCTGAAATTTGCAGACTCCATTTTCTTTAGACAGGGGAAGTGTTCATCCTCCTTTTAAATAGCAAAGATAGAATCCCAATAGAAAATGTTGAGGGTTAAACTTAATCTTCCTTTCCTCTCATTCTTTATTGATTTTGGTGCCTCTAATGCCCATCAAAATAAAGAGAAAGTCAATGCCCCTATGAGAAGAGACCTTTTGGTGAAATTGCCTGGGATCATGGAGAAAAATTAGGTTGCAAGGCATGTTCCACCAGAGAGGATGCCCACTAAATACCAACACATGTGCACAAAACTTATGTTAAGTAAAATGAAAAGTAAATAGCTAGATCCATGGCTTCTTAGGCCCAAAACCTACCTGCCTCAAGCATGGAGATTAATCATGAAAAATATGCCTTCTAGATTATAAATTTCTTGAGGTCCCTCCCTTTCATGTAGAGGATAATTTTCCTTTTCCCCAGAAGGACTTGGACTCGGGTTTCAAATACCTCGGTTTCTTTCTATTGTTACAAGTTTGCACCTTTGGTATCCTAAATTGTGTTTCCTATAACTTTCAAAAAAAGGTTTGGAAATTCCCTTTGGGGTTGACTTCGTAGATTATGCTTGTAGAATTTGAAGATTGTATGGTTTTTTTGTTGTTTTTGGTTGAAGCATACTTTTGTTAATCTGAATTTATGTTGTACCCAGTTAAAATATAGAATGGACAATCTCTAAGACAGAAAATTACGAAGGATCTGTAAAATAAGCTAAATGCATAAATACAAATGAAGTAGAAATGTGTTTTTATGTATTCAACTATATCAACAGTTAGATAAAAATAATATTCATTAGTTGTACATAAGGCAATTGTACTCCATAGCTTGTAAAAGTAAGCTGAGTTTCTAGCTACAAGTTGTAAGATGCATGCTTATATCAGACGTGTATGTGCATTTCAAAATCTTTGGTTTAGTTATTTGTGTCTAATTATTGCTTCAAATGTGACCATGCAGTGGGAATTTGACCTTTTTATTTCTCATGGTGAGAATTCTACACAATACTTTTATGGTGCGGAGCTTGGCATTTTTGGTGGTAAGTGTCTCATCTTTTTTTTTTTCATGTCAAAGAGGAACTTATTTACTTGTTTTAAATACTTTGATTGAACATTTCACCAAAATATCAATATTTTTATAAAAAGTTGTTATGAAATGTATGAAATCCTACCTCAAGCATGAGTTTGTGGATCCCAATGTTTTTTAATTTTTATTGTGGAGAATCATTAGAAGAAGTGTTTAAGCGGTGCCATTGTATTTAGTGTTTTTGTGAACTTTTCCATGCGATGTAAAGGAAGTTCTAGTCTCATTATATTGCAAATAGTGATAAGAGTTTTAATAAAATTTTAATTAAAAAGCAGATGAGATCACATTATTAATATTTAATTGAATATCTATTGTTTGCAGATCAAAGACCTTGGATTCATCTTCTAGCCCTAGACTATCCAAATAATGGAGCTTCTAGTCTTTAGCATGACTCTCGATTGGTGGATGCTATTAGTTACATAGTTTTTAGAGGCAAACTATTCAATGATTTGAAGGTGGAAAGACATGTACAATGCATTGGAAACATAGTGGGAATGTTTTGAAGTGATTAAACAATATTTCATATGTAAATTGTAGCCCAATCAATATTTAGTTGGAAACTCATATTGTAATACTTGGCTTTTCATATAATAAAATTTTTTCTAAATATTTACGATTGCATTTGATATTTTTTTGTGTTGTTATCAACTTATGAGACTGCATGATTCACATGTTTTCATATTAGATGAGCGTGAATATTGTATGGTATTTGTTTAATATAGTTGCAAAATCATACTAATTCATTTGTGTTGATTAAAAATGAACACAAATAAAATGAATATAAAACTACCAAATTAGTAGTTTTATAGAAATTAATAATGAACACAAATAAAATGAATATACAACTACTAAATTAGTTGTTTATAATGACTATTAATGAAAGTAAATGAAATGAATATAAACTAATAAATTAGTTATTTATATAATGAATGTGAAACTACCAAAACAAGATAAATGACTACTGCAAATGATAAATTTTTGATTACAAACGATGACTAAATTTTTCATGTATATGACTATTAGTAGCTAATTTATAGTATCTTATAACATGACTGAAATTTATTCATATTTCTTTGGTCATTAATTGCTTTCAAATGATGACTAAAATTTGCATATATATGACTATTAGTAGCTAATTTACAATATTTTATAACACTACCGACATTTTGGTCATATTTGTTTGGTCATCGTTAATTTGTTTTTGCGGGTGATCATATAGTAATATATTTTTTTGTATATTTTGTCATTAATTGTGGAGGTTAATGACTAAATCAGTGACTAAATTAATGACCAAATTTATAACTAAATATACTACTATACAAAAAAATTGAGACAACTAATTAATGGCTAAGCTAAAAACGACTTAAAGTTGGTCACGTTATAAGAAACTGTAAATTAGCTACTATTAGTCATCGACTAAAAAATCATCGTTTATATGAAAATTTTAATGATTTTTTAGTAACCAATTAGCCAATTTATACTAGTGCAGCGATGGGGATCACTTGTGACTTTTTATCGGTAAGGAAATTGGCAAATGCAATACCTAAGGCTTTCTAAAAGAAAAAAGGAATTTTTGGCACATTTATTTATGAAAATAATGGAAATTAGGAGAAAAGGGAGGTGAAATGTCACACGTTGCATGTGAGGAGGAAATTGAAGGAAAATAATGGAAAATGAATGAAATAAAAGCCTCATTCATAAAGAGGCTTTTGAGGATCAGTCGGTAACCTTTAGTTAGTTCAGTTTTGGAGCTCCCTCATTATTCTCTCTCTCTCATACTCTTAGAGACTTAGAGTTTTCTCGGAGCAATCTTGTAGTGTGTGGCATACTTGGATTCTTGGAGATAGAAGGCAAAAAAGGATATGGAAAGTGCAAGAACGCATCAAGATCATCAACTACATCAGATTTTCTTGCAGGTACCAAGTTGTGTTTACTTTTCCTTCACTAGTTTTTGCATGCATGACATATGCATGTGGATTTTTGGTTGTGATTTGTCATTGCCATGGAGCATGTACGAGATTTACAGTGGATTGCCTAACATTGCCATTTCCTAGATAGCCATGGTGATTGTGGGTTTACTTTCATTTCTTTTTTGTTTGTTGGTTCTCATGTTTCCTTAGCTTGGATTTAGTTACTTGTCATAGAATCCTCAGTTGGACAAATTCTTTGGAAGCCCTATAACAACTTGACTTGAGTTACTAGTCCTGGAAGCTATAGCTAGACAAATTCTCTGGAAGCCCCATAATAACTTGGCTTGAGTTACCAGTCTTGGAAGACTTGGTTGGACAAATGCTCTGGTAGCCCTTGGTGCATTGAGTTATTAGTACAGAATCCCTTATTGGAAAAATACTCTGGAAGCTTTATATAAGTTGTGGGTTTAGTTATTAGTCCTAGAAGCCTTGGTTTGAAAAATGATCTGGAAGTCCTATAAGTCTTGCATGGAGACAAATATGATGATGGTTTTGGTGATGCCTCACTAGGTGGTAGAATCACTATTGATGGGTTGAGGTGGATGGCCTCTAGAAACTCTGGATGATTTTTTATTGATGTGTTCTATGAGATCCCATAGTGATGCTTGGAATATGGCACAGGGGTGAATATACGGAGAGAGATTTGGCTGAGCCATTCTACAGTTGAGTGGAATGTGAAATTCACATCCTGAGTTCAGATTTTGCATCATTAATGAAAGGTTATTTCTCATTCTATTTCTATTAGAATTTTGATAGATTTTATGTGGTCTATATGCTTGTACTTTCACGATTATTTTGTTACTATTATGTTGGCTATGTATGTGCTTTATGACAGCAACTTTGTATGGGTTTCACCATGTTTTTACTTCTAATTGAATGATCAATGTATCTATTACCTAAGGGATGGAATGGCAGTTTATGTGTTGAGGCATCAATGGTTCTTAGTGATTCTTGGCTAAGTATGAGACCCCTATGCTCAGAAGTTGTTTACACCTATATTTTTCATACTCGTGACATCTTTGACGAAATTGCTTTCCTGGTTAGTAGGGGTCTAGTCAAGGTTTTATTCAACAATTTTCTTTAGTACTATCATTTCCATATTATCTTAGTATTCTAAATGTGTCATGATATTCTAGGGAGTGACATGGGCTCAGGGCCTGAAAACGTGGCTCAAATATCAGTGATGCTCACATAGCACCAATGAATTTAGTCTCTGGATGCTGGCGGGAAATCCTAGGAGAGTGACTTTGGGTTTCTTGACACTGTCATGTCTATAGCATGAGAGTAATGAGGCTTAACTTGTCAAAAATTTCAATTCGACCCAAAGGCAAGCTATTTAAAGTATTGGATCTATTCCTAACAGTCCTGTAGTTGATGTTGAATGTTTGTATGGTGTGTTTCCATTAGTTCCACTTCCTTAATGTGACTTAGGAGGCCAAATCATATCATAGTGGCCTCTTGTTGCATGTTTAACCCGGTTGGTTGGTTTCTTGGGTAGATGTGGGAGGAGGGTGTTACACTAACCATCACTAGATTGGTCTCTACCCAACCTCTACAAGGCTTCATCTAGGTGGATATTGGTGGCCACCCTCTTATTCCCCCTAGACATATGAGCAGTTTCATATGTTTCTTTGATTATAACAACACTTACTATGTTTAGCAGTTTTTTTGGTCTTGAATTTCTGGAGCTGTTTTGACCCCCTAAACAAATTTTTTTTGAGGTCTGAAGCAGGCTCATTTCCATAAGAAATGGCCTAAGGAAAATATTGTAGTACTTGGAGAGATATTTCAACTCAGGTATCACATGTGCTAAAGAAAGTTATTATGACCAATTCATGGCCCTAGGAATTTGGTTTCCCAACTAACCCCAATAGGGTCCACAAACTTTTAGTGTTTCATCTCCTCGGATTAGCATTTTGGTTGTTTAAGGTTTTTATTTGTTTTTCAATAACAAAAATTTCCTTGAGCCTCATTGTAACATACTTTAGATGCATGTAACCACCACACCTCTTCTCAGAGATAATCTACAATTGCCCCAGTTAGTTTATTTCAACTTTGTGTATAAGCATATTTTAGTTCTTTTATATTAATGAAATGAAGTTTTATTTATGTTGAATCCATGTGTTTATGTTTATATCTATATTTTTTGTGCTCCTGCATAAGTTTGGATTAGTGGTATCAGAGCGGTCTTCTCTTTCTCTATTTTTCTTTGAATGTCCCAAATGAGGTCATTGTATAAGGAGTTAGGGCTCAAACTGGTTGAACCTTTGCAATACAAACCTTGAGAACCCTGATGATCGCCCATGGCAGAAGAAAAGAAAGATGATGGAGGAGAAGATCCTTTGAAAATATTTCTCAAGGAAAACCTCGAGTGACAGAGGAACATGATGATGGATAACCTTGCCCATATCCTTCAACGGCTACCCACACATCTTCATCTAACAAACACTTTGGAGGAGCTAATCCTTTTAAGGTACAAGTTAAATTTGATATGTCCATATTTGAAGGGCGGATATATGCATATTTCATAGATAGATTCTTAAATATGTTGAAAGGATATTTTTTGGTTCATGGATTTTCCAATTGGGAAAATATTACTTTTACACGTCTAAAATCTGCCCCCCATGTCAAGGACTAGTTGGAAGCCTACTATTAACAAAAGGGCAAGTGGGAATCCTTATTGTTTTCAGCCGCACCCATTTGGAATTCTTTTGAATATTCCATCAAGGAACAATATTACCCTATCGAGAGATATGAAGATAAATAGGTTAAAGTGGATGATGATGCAGTAGTGAAGGGACGAAGATGTGCCAGAGTTCACAAATACTTTTCATATCCTTTGCATGAAGTTGGGTATCATGCATTCTGAGTGGAATTTGGTACAAAAGTACCACAACTATATACACAAGTACATCTAGGATGAGATGGATTTCTTGGACATCTCCTCGCTTAGCATCGCCTATCGATATGCTGTCAAGATCGAGAAAAAATTTAAACATAAGAAGTGATACTTTGGATCTGAGAATACGAAGATAGAGAAATGCGTGTTGGGTTTTGTTATATTCTTTCCATGACTAGTCCTCATAGTTAACAGGGGGGTTAGAGGGGGGGCGGAGGGCCCCCTTCATTGCACCGATTAGGCAGCGGGTGGGCGACATCCCTACTATGTAAGGGTTTGAGGGGGGCAGGTAGTGCCCCGAGGAAATTTTTTTGGACCCTATATTAGGTGGGCGAACCTACCTATGGTTTTGTGCAAGGTTTTCACACATGGTTTCAGGCACGATGGTTTTTGGTCCATGGTATTGGATTCTTCGGCATGTATATATATGTATTGTAACATATGAGAGAAAAATAATGAAAAATCAATTTGGTAGTCCCGGTTTTGGGATCTATGGGAAAACCTTTGTGTATATGTGTTTTATGTGTTATGATCTCGCGTTGTTTATTTTCTGTGTTTTAGAATTCGTATGCAGGTAATTTATATACGGGGTTAAAACCTACAAGGTGCCCCCAAACAAAAAGCAAAGAAAAACCCCATGAAGACAAACGACACACGAAAATGGTGTGTGCTTCATAAGAGCCCCACTCACAAAACAAGTGAGTGTTGAGCCAAGAAGTCACTGGTGGTCGAGATGAAGGCTTCCGAATTAGATGCATCTTCCAACTCTGATCTAGAAAATGACAAGGGAAATGGAAAAGGTAAGGAGACTATTGATAAGGAGCCTAGTGCCACCGTTTCCACCACTAATATCTTGAATATTGAGCTCAAAGTTCTAGAGGAGGTGGATAGTCTCTTCCACTCAAATGTGGATGAAGGGTTTTGTGTTGTAGTTCATTATCGATAATGGAAGCCAACAAAATATTATTTTTGCAGAGGTCATGAAGCGGTTGGGCATACCAACCACACACATGGACAACCGTACACCATCGAGTGGCTTCGTTGAGGGCGAGATCTCCATGTTAGTCAACATCTATGTCTTCCCTACAGCATCAAGCCCTCCAAATATGAGGTTATGTGCTATGTTGCTACTCTTAAAGTTTGTGATGTATTATTAGGCCAACCATACTTCTGGAAGTGACATGCTCTGTATGATTTTAGGCCTCCAAGTGTCATTATTTCTTTGGGAAATAAGTTATACATGATACTAGAGATAGAAACTCCTACCCTCATCTCTTTGATCTCTATGAAGTAATGGAGTAAGATCATTTCCCAGACCAAGAAATTTAGCTTCCTTATGTTTCACCCACATGGGAAGAAGAAAACTACGGCTACATCCACAGCCTTTAGACAGGGCTCCTTTGCATGGAAACAACAGATGGACAAGGTTGAGGAAGAGTACCAGGAAATTTTCACCTCAGCCATAGAGGTACCGTTACCCTGTCAGGTCAAACACTCCATCGATCTAACCTCGGGCATGCAACTACCAAATGAAATGATCTACAGATGTTCTATTTTAGAGAACGATGAAATTAAGAGGTAGACTCAAGAGTAGTTGTAGAAAGGGCACATCAAGCCAAGTTCATCACCATGTGAATGCCCAATCGTCTTGGTATATAAGAAAGATGACACTTGGAGACTTTATATTGACTATTGGGTGCTGAATAAGGTCACTATCCTGAATAGGTATCTAATCCCATGGATTCATGACCTTTTGGACTAGTTCAAGGGGGCCAAATATTACTACAAGATTGACTTAAAGTTCAGGTATCACCAAGTATCAATGGAACCCTTCGATGTGTTGAATATTGCCTTCAAATTCAAGCAAGGCCTTTTCAAATGGCTACTCATGTCTTTCAGGTTGACGAATACCCCCAAAACCTTCATGCGATTGATGGATAACATATTTCAGTCATTTACAAGCTCATTCGTGGTAGTGTACCTAGATGACATCATAATCTTTAGCCATATTTGGGAAGAGCAGATACACCATATCCAACATGTCCTCAAAACCTTTTGACAACACAAATCTTTTGCAATTTGGAGAAATGCATGTTTGGTATGACCTAGGTTCAATATCTGGGGTACATCATTAATGTGAAATATTTGCATGTGGACCTAGCTAAGATACAAGCTATTCGAGATTGGCTATCACCAACCACTCTAAAATATATCCACATCCTTTTAGATATTGCAAAATTTTATCACAGGTTTATGTTGGGATTCTCTCATATCACTTGGCCTTTGAGTTAGGTCACCAAGGGTGGAGAAGAAGAAAATTTATTTGCTCACATTACTATAATTGCAACAACAATTTGAAATTGAAACAAATGCCTCTGACTATTCTATTGGTGCATTTTTTACCCAACATGGGCATCCGGTGACATATCACAATGAAACACTTTCAATACAGTCCAAGAGTATCCCACTTCTAACAAAGAGATGTATCCTATTGTGTAGGCCTGTCGATAATGGAATAATTTCATTATGGGGAAGGAAACAATCATCCACATAGAGCATTGATCCCTGCAGTTCATTCATATAGAAGGGAAGTTGCAAAACGATCACCATCAAAAATGGTCCACATATCTGTAACAATTCAATTTGAACATCAAATAAAAGAAGAGAAACACCAATAATGTTGCAGACTATCTCAACCGTTGAACACTAGTTATGGAGTTGACCACTATGCTCAACTCTTATGGACACGTGACATTGGAGTTTCCACATATTTACAAGAGCGATCCATAATTCTAAAACACATACCACATGCTCCTGGAAGGCAAGCAAGTTCTATATTTTCACCTAGAAGGTGCATTGTTATGCCACCTAAGACACCTTTATGTTCCTACAAGCAAGTTTACCAAGACTATTTGGGAGGCACACTACAATTAATTAGTTAGATATTTTGTAGTAGAGAAAAGAGTGGTAGTGTGTAGAAGTAATTTTATTGGTCGAAAATTTGATAGGTTGTTAGGAAGTACATTAGATATTGCACTTTTTGCATCATTATCAAACCAAAAGCAAGGCCTATATACTCCCCTGCCTACTCCTAGTCAACCTTGGGAATCCATCTCCATGGATTACATGTTGGGCCTCCCTTCTACTAAGCATGGAAACAACTGTGTGTTTGTGGTCTTCGAGAGATTCTCTAAGATGATCATTCCAGTTCCCTGCAAAAATAGTATCACTCCAAAAGCCACTCCCAAGCTCTTCTTTAAATGAGTGTGTGTACATTTTTGGATCCCATAGTCCATTATCTCATATTAGGATAAAAGGTTCTTAAGTACATTCTTGTCAAGCCTCTAGTCGATGTTGGATACCTTTCAGGTGGGGTTGGGATTCTAGCCACTATGTCCCATTGATGTCACCCTACTATTTGAAGCTACTCAAGTAGATTCATCTCATGTCCAGTCCGTATTTTCCATGGCTAATAAATTGATTGAGCACATTTAGCACATCTGCCTGCAAGTCCATGGCATATTAGACAAAACCAATGCCAAGTACAAGCAACATCGTGATCAAAATCAAATGCCATAAAATTCCAAGGTAGGCGACAAAGTTTGGTTACATTTGTAGAAGGAGTACCTCATTGGGAACCATTGCAAGCTTCGAATGCACCAATATGGGCCTTACACCATCACTAAGATGATATGGGATAATTCCTTTGAGCTCAATATTCCATTGTTCCTTGGTCTACATCTAGTATTCAATGTGGACCAGTTGTGACCATAATTTCCTCCATTCTTAAACACATCCAACATTATTGAGCAGATGACAACGACAAAGTTCAACACAAGCTACATTGAGTAGACCAAAACTGTCAGATCATGGACACACATATCAAGAATACTCAACAACCAATGATCTAGTTATATCGAGTTGTCAATGTAGTCCAACACCTTCACTAGGGTAAGTGGTTGACTAGGGACTAGGTTCAAAAAAAAATTCTCAACTCATGATGGCTCTCCACGTAATGGGGACCATTACATCATAAGGATGGAGTGATATAGGTGGATATTGGTGGTCACCTGCCTATTCCACCTAGACCTATAGTTTGTTTTTTTTTATTTCCTTGATTATAACAACATTTACCATTTTAGTAGTTTTTTCGGTCCTGAAATTCCAAAGCTATTTTTACCCCTCAAATGACACTTTTTTAAGGTTTGTAGTAGGTCCATAGCCATAGGAAGGTACCTGTGGAAAATCTTGTGAAAAATACTCAGAGAGATATTTCCAATGAGGTATCGCATCCACCAAATGAGGATAATATGACATAGTCAAGACCCCAGGAAGTTAGCTGCCCAACTAACCCCAATGAGGCCCACAAATTCTTGGTGTTTCATCTCCTAGGGTTAGTATTTTGGTTGTTTAGGCTTTTATTTTATTACTAATTAATAAAAAGGCTTGTGAGACTCGTTGTAACATAGTCCAAATGCATGTAGCCACCACATCTCTTCTGAGAGATAACCTAGCGTCGTTCGAGCTACTTTATTTCCATTATGTATATAAGCATTTTTTAGTCAGGGAAGATTTGGGGGGCTAATATTCGCCCATGGGCTAATTTTCTATACTCTTTCCACAAAAAGATTTGCTAATTTCCATTTTTTTGTAAAAATGATTCACCCAAATTTTATAGAATGAAATTATTTTACCCTAAAAATCGCCAAAACTTTATATATAGACTATATAAAAATATTATAAATTTGAATATTTTTACAAAAATATCTCCAAACATTTTATAGATTTCATATCATGGTGTAGTGGGATTCGCCAAGGTTTTTAAACTTTAAGATAAGTTTCTATCCTTAAAATTTTCCCTGATTTTAGTTCCTCAATATTAATTAAATGATGTTTTATTTCTACTACATCTCTATGTTTATATATATATCTATATATATATATATATATATATATATATATATCTATATATATATTCTATTGTGTTCTTGCATAATTCTAGATCAAGGATCGAGAGCATTTTTTCCAACCAGAGCTTCTAGGAGTATGATTTCAACCCACAATTGATGTGGGGATTCCAGAGCATATATTCAACCCTGGCTTCTAGGACTAGTAACTCAATGCACTAAGGGATTCCAAATAATTTTCCCAACCAAGGATTTTAGGACTAGTAACTCAACCCAAGCTGTTACAGGGTGTCGAGAGTGTTTGTCCAACCAATGCTTCCAAGAACTAAAGATTCAACCCACAACCATAAGGAAAATTGAGAACCAACCAAAACAAAAAGAAGAAGGAAAGTAACCCGCAACACCATGGATACCCATGAAATGGCATGATTAGGTAAATCCACCATCAGTCCAACCAATCCTTCATGACAATAATAGATCGTAACCAAGAAAGCACATGAATGTGCCATGCATGCTAAAACTAGCAAGGAAATCCTACATGAAACTTGGTGCCTGCAAGAGAAAGGTAATGTAGGTGCTAATAACGATGTCCTCTTACACTTTCCTACTCTTCCTTTTCCTTAGTTCTCCAAATCCCAAGTATGCCACACTCCTTGAAGAGTGTTCCAAGAAAACTCTAAGTGTCCAAGACTATGAGAGAGATAGTAGAATAAAGAGCTCCAAGCTAAAACTTACAAACACTAACACTAACGAAAGCCATGAAATGATCCTCAAAAGACATTTTTATCATTGAGGCCTCTATTTTCTTCATTTTCCATTATTTTCGTTCATTTTCCTCCTCAAATGAAACCCTTGACCTTTCATTTTCCTTTTCTCCTATTTTCCATTTTACAAATAAAATGCCAATTAATGCCTCTTGCCTTTCCAAAATTCTTTTCCATTTCCTTTTCCAATTTCCTTTATCCATAATAACCAAATGAATACCTACTAGGATATTTTCCCCACCATTTAGCTTGGAATACATGTTCCATGACCTTGGTTTTATATTTTTTACATGGACTTTTATCCAGGTCTATTACTGAATCAATATTATATGACCTCATGAAGAATATGAATGCGTGGGAGCTATGGTTCCTTTGATGAAGGAAATATGTATATAATATCTTGTGGAATCAATATGTGGAGAAAGGTGAAAGAAGAGTTCATTAAATATGTATCTATAGTCACGTGAGATAGGATAAGTGATTAACATGTGATAACATGAAGGAGTAGTTATGAAATATTCATGGAGAAGGTATGAAGACCCTAGTATGTATGTTGAAGAAGGAGAACCTTGGTAATGGATGTGTTAGAGATAGATTCATGGAGCGCGCTAAAGTATTTTGACATTACAAGAAGTAGATGTCATGACAAGGAGCCATCATGAAGAGGTAATCATTATTTGATGTTAATCTTTTAGTTTTGAAAGAAATCATCTGGTTGAATTGGAACAGAGCTACAAAAAGAGGGTTGTAGAAGTTCACCTACAACTAGAAGATGTAAGACTTGGATGGTAAATCATTGAGAGAACATGACTTGGAAGAGGTAGCAATATAAAAGATAGTGAGATGATGACAAGAAGGTCACTTTCTAATGAACAAAATCATGACATGGCTATTGGTTCAACACTATGTTTCGTTGAAGGAAAGTGATGGAGAATATGGTCGATTCCCTATGAAGAAGTTAAGAAAGATGATGGCTCCATGATGAAGAGGTTGAATTTCATCCATGACATGATGATGCAGAAATCAAGAGCTCTAAAAGTAGTTGATAGTACCATGATCTCCAACAAAGAGTCAATGGTTTTTGTTGTAAAAAGGTCCCTTGTTAAGAGGGAGGTTCAGCAAGTTCCTAGTTAAGACAAAATTATAGGAATGAATATATATCCTACCCATTTGAGAGGTAGATATAGATATATCACTCTTATATTCTTTATGAAGAAAGAATGGAGGATTAAGTAAGAGCTTGAGATTGATATTGACACTCTTTGAGGATGAGGTAGGGCATCTAATAGGTAAGACCAGTCGAAGAGTTAATTCCTTGAGGATGCGGTAATGCAAGACATGAATGGTACTAGAAGGACATACCTTGTGAACATCCAGATGGGATATGTTCCTTGAGAGATAATGATTAAGGTGTCTATAAATCATTGTTTCCCTAGCATTCTGCTATAATATAGTGGATAGATAGACTTGTTAAGCAAGGCCTTGCTATATGACAATGCTAATTAATATGATGAGATGCACTGATACAAGCTGATAAGATAGCTTATGATATGGTTTACCAATATGAGAATTTCCATGTAACTTGAATGTATTATGAATACCTCCCTATCTAATAGGTAGTGTTGAAATATGTAACTAGGTTTGGTATTCATAACGTCTTATATAATCATGATTTTATCTATTTTATGTAAAGAGAAAAATAAAATTTGTTGTTGTTATGTTGTAGCATGGGTTTCATGCTGAAGGTGGTTTTATTTATAGTTCAAGCACCCATTGTGAGATTCTAGGGTTTTGTCATAGTGTCTAGGATTCAAAGATTCATTGTAATGTGTAAAATACCATATTGGGCATCATGTAGCAAGACAAAAGAATTTACTTGAGTCAAATTTATGTCTAAAGGCACTCCAATATCAAGTCATCCTATCCATCAATAAGTTGGCCTTTAAGAGAAGACAAGTCGGCTTCATGATGACAATTCAACTGCAAGGAAACACTATATATACAAGGTATTCAACCTCATTAGGAGATCATCGAAGAAGCTTGTTGAATAACAAGAAAGAGACCACGAAATAAAACAAAGAAGAGGAGAAAGAAATTAAGGAAGAATGAAATTTTTCAAAGACTATTTCATGGATATTTCATCTCAAATGTGCGAGGAAGCTAGGGAAACGTTTTTCTGCAGAAATACCAAAAATTATAGTCATATTGGAAGGTCAAAACTAGGTTTCAAAAGGGTCATCTTGCAAGTTGAGTTACTAAGGAAGAATAATTTCTCCAAGAGAAGGAAGAAAGATAAATATTGCACCATATTTTCACACACATTCCAAGTTAGGATTTCTACAATAGAGGCTAAAATTTGCAGGCCTAAAGCAATATTTGAAATTCTAAAGAAGAGGCTAAAATATGAAGTGTTGAAGAAGTTTGATTTGGGTTGACATTGTGAAGGATAAGTTCATCAAAGAAGAATTTGACTTGGTCTTGAAGGGGTCTTTGTCAAGGGCATTAGGTCTTGGAATTGATCATTTCGATATTCTATAAAAAGAGAAGAATTCCTGTGGGTTATCCTCTAAAGAGGGAAGATTTTGGCCTTGGATTGCAACCAATATTTTGTGTCCTCTAGTTCTTTTGATATTCATAGTTCGGTAGTTGTTTGATAATGAGAATAATATATTAATCATATAAAGAAGAATCTAACTACAAAGTACTTCAACTTTTGTAGAAGAACATCATAAGTAGTTATCAAAGTAAGAGAAATAGCCGTAATCTAGCTGTCATTGATTTCTCAACAACTATTTCTTACTGCTTGAGATTTTCTAATCTTCACCAAGTCATCAAAGCTTAGGTGTCCAAAATACTTATGCCATAGCCATATTTCATTTACTTGGCTCATATAACATCTTTACTCTTTAATTTCACTATGAATGTATACATTATCTACTATTCTTACTCCTCTATCTACTAGTTTTCGTAAAGATGATTGTAACAACCTTGGTGAAAAGTTCTTGTAATAAAAGTTAATAAAGGAAAAATAAGACCATGGTTAAGGGAAACTTATTACAAGCTAAATTTTGGGCAAAGATATCCTAGCGGGCATCACTAGATGTGTGTTATTGAATTGAGACTTCTGTGATCCATATCAAATTTTTGAAGAATTCTTCGGCGAAAATCACATGGAGAAATTTTTGTCGACGCCTTTCGAACCAACCAGTGTGGTTCATCGTCAGGACAAGTTGAATGAGCAGATCTGGCTATGCACTTTCAATAGATAGGGCAGAATATCCACTGACTCAGAATTCACGATGAGGTAACAACTAAAAAGACAACAGCTAAATTTGACCTGATAACAGCTAGTTTGACCATGATAAGAGGTATTATATTAATTTATATTATTTATTTTTTTATTTTTATATAAAGGAAATTTCAGTTATTAATATAGAATAACATAAAATAAATTAATTACAAATCAATTAATTTTAAATATATTAATTAATAAGAATAAAATTAATTTTGAATTGTTAAATAAAAATATTAGTGAGTTATAACGGCTAGTTTGACTATGATAAGGGGATATATATATATATATATATATATATATATATATATATATATATATATATATATTCGGTTATAGAATAAATTAATATAATAAAATAGGTAAAACATAAAATAAATTAATTTCAAATATATTAATATATTAATAAAGTAAAATTAATAATAATAATAATAACATAAATAATTAAATTAATAAAATTAATATTAAAATATTAGTTAGTAATATAAATATTCAATTTTTTTTTTTTTTTTTTTTTGAGAATTCAAGGGTTGGAAATAAAAATTAATTCAAGGTCTTTAATAGAATAAAAATAAAATAAAAATAGTATATTAAAATTAATCTAATAGTATATTAAAATAGATTAATTTTAAAATTCACTTTATGTAAATTAAGTTTGAATTGATTAAATAAGTAAATAAATAAATAATAATAATAATAAATGTACCATATTAAAGTTTAAATTAATTAATTAAAATAGATTTAAATTAATTTTTAATAGTCAAAATGTTTTTACATATATAAAAAAATAAAAATAAATAAATAAATAAAATAAAAATAAATAAATAAAAATAAATAAATAAATAATAATAATAATAAATAAATAAATTACCATATAAAAAATTAATATATCGATGAAATAAGGGTGGAAAAGAAAGAAAACGACTAGGAGGAGAGGGTTGGGATCCAGCAACTACTGATCTTCCAGCCATCCTCTCTATTGAGATTGTTCGGTCTTTTTTCAATCTCCAGGGCTTCCCTAAATTTCTGGTGATGGAAATGCGACACTCTAGCAATCACACTAGCCTCCTCGATGCAGACATGATGATTGGTTTTCTCCACATGCTCTGCTAAAGCGGAAGACTTAGTTCTCATATGTTTGAGGTCAGCTGCGTGCTCACTAATCCTTTGATTAATGGAGCGACCAGTCTCACCAATATAGGGGGTCCCACAAGAACAAAGTATAATATAAACCCCTTTCATGTCCTTAGGGTCGATGGGATCTTTTACAGATCTGAGGGATTTACGAATGGCATTGAGAAATCTGTGTCAGTGGATATTCTGAGTCATCGTGAAATCTGAGTCAGTGGATATTCTGCCCTATCTATTTAAAGTGGATAGCGAGATCTGCTCATTCAACTTGTCCTGATGATGAACCACACTGGTTGGTTCAAAATGCGTCGACAAAAATTTCTCCATGTGATTTTCGTCGAAGAATTCTTCAAAAATTAGATGTGTGTTTTTGGGAAAATTGTTGAAGGCAAATGCAAAGGCATTAAAAGGAAAAAAAGACATTTTTGGCACATTTATTTATGAAAATGAAGGAAATTTGGGGAAAAGTAAGGTTAAAGGTCATTGGTTGCATGTGAGGAGGAAAATGAATAAAATAGATGGCTCATTAGTAAAAAGGCTTCTAAGGATCATTTCGTAACATTTTGTTAGTTCATTTTGGAGCTCTCTCATTATTCTCTCTCTCTCTCTTACTCTTGGTCACTTAGAGTTTTCTTGGAGCACTCTAGCTTTGGAGAAAGAAAGGAAAAGAAAGTAACGAAAAAGAAGGAAAATAAGGATCAAGGAAAGGAAAGCAGGATCAAGCAGCTTCAACAAGAATACTTGCAGGTAACCTTTTGCATGTGTGATTTCCTAGCTGGTATGGACATGCATTTCTTTGCATGTTCGTGTATGCTTCTCTTGCTATCGGTGGCATGGTTTTGCGAGGTTATGACAGTGGTTTTCAACATAGCATTTCCTTTTCCTAGATGCGATGGTATTTTCAGATGTTTATCTTTGTTTTGAGCTTTGGTTTGCGGGATGGATTTTATAATCTAGGGTGGAGGTGGTCTCAAGTTTCATTCCCAAAGCCCTAGGAATTGCTTGTTCGATTTTGGTGGGATACATGGTAAAGCATAAGGGAAAAGTATTAGTTTATGGCCTAGTGATCTAGGTTTGGATTGCGATAAATCCTGAGAGATTGGTCTTGGTTTAGGGCCTAGTGATCTGGGATTGGATTATGGTAAGGATTAAGAGACAAGGAGATGGAAAATTGGTCAAGGATAGTGGTGGATTCTAGATGGCGTTCCAAGTTCAGTTTTGTTGTGATGAGTGCATTGGTTTGGTGTGATCACGATTTGGTGAGGGTGGAGGTGTTTTAATGTATGGATTCCCTTGATTATTCTTGGATTGGTTTTTCTATGAGATCCCACATTCATGCTTGGAATATAGCATGGGGGTGGCTGGGTGAAAGAGAGATTTGGTTCAGCCATGTCTATGGCTAGGTGGTAGATGGAAGTCCCAAACCTGTTAGATTTGCCCATCATTAATAAAATCTAAGCTCTCTTACTTTGCACTTGTTTATATGTGGATTTAATGGTTGTCATATCTCTGATATTTATGTGGTTTTATGTTTGTTATAAGAATGGTTATATGACTAGTGCATGTCATGGTTATTTCATGTATTTACTTGTAATTGTTAAATGGATGGATGCAAGACCTAATTGTTGTTATAATACTTAAATGGAGAAGGTGGTGATCCTTTTGGTTATGTTTTATAAGTTATTTTATTCGTTTATGGTTTGTCTTATATCCTAGACTTGTAGGTTGCATTGATGCCAATTTTTTGAAACAATGTCAGTCCCTGTTGGGGATGCTCAAGCTTAGTCATGAGGTTCAATTTTGATTTGTTTATATTGTCATCATGTATTTGATGGATTCTAGATATTGTAACATCTTTGGGAAAAGGTTTGGATTCTAGGCTAGAAAGGTGGCTCAAATCTTGGGGACGTTGGAACAGGTCTACTCAAAAGAGTCTAGGGATGCTGGCATATAGGCTTGTGAGCACAAATTTTGCTTCTGGTCATTGTCTTGCCTATAGAATGAGAGCGACAGAAGGTTCAAATTCTAAAATCATTAGTTAGACTTGAGGATAGGACATTTGAGTAGCTGACATGTATTATGAGGGTGTTGTTTATGATGTGGAGGTGTTTGTTTAAGGTGTTACATCGATTCCATTTCCTTAAGGTCACCAAGGAAGTTGAATCCCTTATAGTAGCCTCTCTCGTCGCATGTTTACCCTGGCTGGACCATTGCTTGGGTATACTTGGGAGGAAGGGGTGATATAGATTGGTATCATAGTGGGTTGCACTATCCTTGGGTCATATATGATACTACATATTGGTATGAGACCGTGGTTGTGCTATGTTTGGGTGAAATTCTTGGTCATTCAAGCATGTCATTTGCATCTCTCTTACACTTGTATTCCATGTTCTTGTCGCATTGCATCATGTCAATCAGGATTGTAGTAAGGTTTTCATGAAGAACTTGATGTTGATTTTATGGAATGCATCATCATAAGTATATTACTGGGTATATGATTATATGAAACTTGAGTACATCCTTGTATGCTAGGTTATGTTCTTGGTTGTTTGACTAAATGTATCAGTCTCGTAGGCTAGTTACAAGAATTTATTTCTTATGCTAGATTACATGCATTTATGCATATGTGTAGTTGATCAAGAATTTCTGATGCATGTTGATAGTTGCATGTGGCAATGTGTACATTGGAGTAATGGTTGTTGTCATGTATGAGGTTATAGCATGGATTATTGGTATGACCTTCCATTGATGACTAGACCCCAACTAGAATGATGTTTATGCGTTGATGCATTTATTTGATATATGTCTATATGTTGTTATGATTATGTTATACATGTATTAGGCTGATTTGATGATCTTGCAGATAAGGTATCCTCCCCAAATTATGCTAAGGTATGTTGGTTTATTGTGATTTGGTTTAGCTAACATAGTATGCCTTGGAGGAAAGAGATCAGATGGTTAGCAAGGTGGTAGACTACATAGAATCTCGTTATGAATCATATGGGCAATGTGATGTGGGGCACTCTTATGATTCGGGAAATGCATTGAGAAGCATGAAGGAAGAAATAAGGAGTTGCAAAGAAGAGAATGACAAAATCATGCAAGCACATGAGAAACAAGAAGAGGTGAATGTGATACTACTCCAGAGTTTGTGAGATGTCCAGCAACAAGGACCACTTCATATCAACCATGGAGATGAGGAGAGAATCAATGGGGCATTTGAGTTTCAATAGATTTGACACGTTCAGAGATGGCAAGTTGTTGGACACTTAGGATAGGAGAGGTGATAGAGACATGTACTATTCTAGTTTTGGGTTTGATATGCATCATGATCATCATTGTTATCATCCTTACAAGAGGAGTGATGGGGGATACTTATCAGATGAGTTTAAGAAAGAAAAGACACCTACCTTTGATGGAGAGATGAAGAAATAGCAGGATGCAGATGAATCATTACTTGGTATGAAGCAATTCTTCTAATTGTATGATTATTCAGAAAACATGAAAGTAAAGATAGCCACTTTTAGTCTCAAAGTTAAAGAGGATATTTGCTGGGAAGATGTGAATAATTTCAAAGGTATACATGAGGAGGATTTGAATTGACATGCATTTGAAAGGCTCTTCAAGAAGAAGTACTTATCGAAGAGGTACCATGATGAGAGAGCTAAGGAGTTTTATGAGTTGCGGATGGGTTCTATGCCAGATGATGATTATTCTAGCAGGTTTTTGGAGGTGTTGAGATATCTGACTTACTTGAGGGAGGAGAAGGCCAAGGTTCAAATATTCATTAGTGGACGTGAGTTGCATATAGAGACTAGATTGAGTTCGATGAGCCTAGGTCATTGGAGGAGGCCATCCAAAAGTCGAAACATTCTTATGAACAATCAAAGTGTAAAGTTTGGCCCAAGAATAACTTGAAAAGAAATGACAAGGCTAAAGGAAAATGGCCACCAAAGAGAGAAAGAACTCAAGATGAAAGTGAGAAAGAAAATTCAGTTCCTTACAAGAGATTCAATACAACTGAGAAGGGATGTGGAGAGAAGAAAGCTAGAGGTGGTGGTAGCAAACCATTATAGTGTTGGATATGTGGTAAGGATCATCGTAAGAGGGATTTTCCTTAGTAACAGAGTGGTAGTAGACCCCATATCTACAGTGCTCAGGAGACAAATACAATTGGGGGTGTTGGTCATAACATTCCTCAGATCTATCCACTTGTGGACAACAAGAAGGAAGATTATGACGCATCGATCATTGAGATGGAAGATAAGCTTTATGATCAAGTTGTTTCTATTTTTATTGATCCTCGATCTAACTATAGTTATGTTAATCCTAACCTTGTGGATAAGTGTGGTTTGAGAAAAGAAGTGCATGCAGTCTTGGTGTGTATAGTTGGCTGCAGGTACAAAGAAGTGAGTTCACCATTGGGTACAAGCTTTCGCATTTGAGATAAATGGTATGCCTACAACAACATATTCGAATGTATTTTCATTGATATCATATAATATGATTTTGGATAGGGATTTTTTATACCTTCATTGAACCAAAGTGGATTTCTTCGACAAGGCCATTGAGTGTGTGGATGATAGTGGTGAAAAGAGGACTTTGCAGGGAAAGAGGAAGCCTACATCAATGAGGATGGTTACTACTATGTAGGCTAAGCATAGTTGCAGAAAAGGTTGAGTGATGTTTTCAAGTGCACATTTCTAGTGATAAAGGTAAGGAAGTTGAGGATGCAAATGTGTTAAGTAGGTACCAAATTTTGCAACAGTTTCATGCTACATTTCCTAAGGAAATTACAGAGTTTCCACCTCACGCAGAGGTAGACTTTTCTATTGAGTTAGTGCCACAGGAAACTCCAACATCAAAAGCACCTTACAGGATGAGCACACCTAGGTTGGTTGAGTTAAAGTTAAAACTGAAGGAAGTGATTGACAAGGGATATATTAGGGTAAGTGTATTTCCTGGGGCACACCAATGTTATTCATGAAGAAGATAGATGGTACTCTTAGATTGTGCATTGAGTGCCATTGACTATAGGTAAGTGATCAAAGTAACAATCAAGAACATGTACCGATTTGCGAGGATTGATGATTTGTTCGATTAGTTGAAGGGAGAAGTAGTGTTCTCTATGATATACTTGAGATCATGATACCTCATGTACACATCAAGGAAAAGGATAGATCTTCAAGAATGCGTTTAGGACTAGGTATGGGCATTGTGAGTTTGTTGTTATTCCATTCAGTTTGAATAATGCTCCAGCTACATTTATGTGTTTGATTAACAATGTGTTGCATCCTTATCTAGAAAAGTTTGTTATTGTATTCAGTGATGATATAATGGTATATTCTAAGAATGAGGAAGAAGATGTTGAGCATTTAACAATAGTGTTAGTATTGCTAAGAGAGCATCAGTTGTATGTTAAACTTAGAAAGTGAAACTTCTTTTAGACCGAGGTACATTACTTGGGGCATGTTATCTCCAAGGATGGGATAGTGGTAGATCCATAAAATATGAGGGCAATCATGGAGTGGGCACCTCCTAATAATATGGATGAGTTGAGATAATTTATGGGATTTGCAGGTTACTACAGGAGGTTCATGAGGAAATTCTCACACATTGCATATCTTATCACACCAATGTAGTAGAAAGGTAAGAAGTTTGAACGCATACAGGAGTGTGAGGCCAGTTTTGAGAAGCTTAAGGTGTTGTTGACACATGCAACAATGCTAAAGATTGTGGATCCAGACAAGGATTTTGTAGTGTGTATAGATGCTTGCAAGAGAGGACTTGGAGGAGTTCTCATGCCAGAAGGACATGTAGTGTGGTATGAGTCACAAAAACTAAATGAGCATGATTAAAACTATTCATTGCATGATCTTGAGCTAGCATTAATTATACATGCATTAAAGATGTGGAAGCACTATCTTCTTGGCAAGAGGATTACATCGATGAGTGATCACAGTGGCTTGAGATATTTGTTTGACTAGCTAAATATAAATGCTAGGCAAGCTATATGGATGGATATCCTAGTGAGTTTGACTTTGAGATTAGATACATCAAAGGGTAGGAGAAATGGGTTGCAGATGCTCCTAGCAGGAAGGTGCAGGTAAATCATATAGCAGTTATGAGCTATTATTGGACAAAGTTATATGATAGGATCTTACAGGCAAGACAACGCGATGACAAATACATGGATATTATGAACAAGTTACAACATAGTACATGTACACGTGTAGGTACAAGTATAGGTATAGGTGCAGGTACAGGCGATGGTACAGGTGCATGTGATTGGGATGCAGATTATTTTCTCACATTAGATGGTTTGGTGAGGTCTAGAGAGAATATCTATGTGCAAAATTACAGTGAGCTCAAGAAGATTATCTTAAGGGAGTTTCACATCAATCCATACTCGAGTCATCCAGGATATCATAATATGTTGACGGTGGTGAAGAAGTTCTACTATTGAATGAATATGAAGAAGGAAGTGGCAGAGTTCATGGTTAGATGTTTAGATTGTTAAAAGGTAAAGGTAAAATGTAAGTATCCAGGTGGTTTACTACAACCTATACCAATCGCAGAATGGAAATGGGAGGTCATTTCCATGGATTTCATTACAGGTATTTCAAGGATAGCGAGGTAGCATGATTCTATTATGGTCATGGTTGACAGGTTGAATAAGGTAGCTCACTTTATTCCAGTAAAGACTGCATATTCAACCGGTGAGGTAGCACAGGTGTTCATTAGGGAGATAGTGATATTGTATGGTGTTGCGAATAAGATTGTGTCGGGCAAGGATGAAAATCTCAGTTCCACATTTTGGAATGAGTTGTATGCAGGCTTGGGTACAGAGTTGGCTTTCAGTACAACTTATCATCCACAGACATATGGACAGACAGAGAGGTTCAACATGATCTTGGAGTATATGTTGAGTATCTACATGATGCACCAATAGAGGAAATGGGATGAGTATCTTCCATTGGTTGAGTTTGCATACAAAAATTCTTATAAGGAGTCATTGAGGATGAGTCATTTCGAGGCATTATATGGATAGTGTTGTAACACTCCCATCAGTTTGAGTGACCTAGTGAAAAGGGTACTTATTGGACTAGATATGCTGGCAGAAATGGAGCAAGAAATGCATGTTATAAAGAAAAATCTAACGGAAATGCAGGATATACAAAAGATTTATGTGGATCATCATATGGTATTCGAGGAGTTTCACATTGGGGTGCATGGGCATTTGTGCATCAATCCCAAGAAAATCTCTTTTAGGATTGGTTCATGTGCCAAGTTGGCACCATGGTATTGCAGGCCTTTTGATATCCTTGAGAGGATTGGACCAATAGCATATCGACTTGCACTACCTCCAATAGTTAAATTCCATGATTTTTTCCATATTTCATTCCTTAAGAAGTATATAAATGATGTTGATCATGTGAATTATTCGTCTATAATATAGGTGGAGAAAGAAGGAGAGTTCCAACTGGAGCCTCAGTACATATTGCAGCAGAAACATCTCGTGATTAGGAACATAGCCATAGAGAAAGTTAAAGTGTAGTGGAAGCACTTTGGGCCTGAAGAAGTTACATGGGAGATGACAGATTAGATATGGGCCCTCTTTCCTTCATTGTTTGCTGATTCACACAAACTGGGTTTGGGTTGATGTTGGTTTATGTTTGGCATATATTTTGTTGATGTTTTGGTATATGTATGTATATGTATATGGATGTAAATACTGCCATGAGATAATTTATAAAGCTTCAATGAGCAGTATGGGTGTCATAATATTATGGCTGGTATATTTTCATGTTGTCATGATGTTTTCCTTTTGAGTAGGTATTTCATTGTAAATACTGCAACAAGCTAAGTTATAAAGCTCCAGGGGCAATATGTTTTCTTTTCAATATTTTTTCTGAGTTCATGGTGTGGTTTAACGTTGAGGACAGTGTTCCCCAAGGGGGAGGGTTTTGTAACAACCCTGGTGAAAATTTCATGTAATAAAAGCTAATAAAGGAAAAATAAGACAATGGTTAAGGGACGATTATTCCAAGCTGAATGTTGGGCAAAGATGTCTTAATGGGCATCACTGGATGTGTGTTTTGGTTAAGGAAAATTGGCAAAAGATCAGGCAAAGGTACTAAAAGGAAAAATGGCATTTTTAGCACATTTATTTATGAAAATAAAGGAAATTAGGAGAAAAGTAAGGTGAAAGGTTATAGGTTGCATCTGAGGAGGAAAATGAAGGAAAATAACTGAAAGTTAAGAAAATAGAAGCCTCATTAATAAAAAGTCTTCTAAGGATTAAGTGGTAACCTCTTGTGAGTTAAAGTTTGGAGCTCTCTAATTATTCTCTCTTTCTCTCTGTCACTCTTGGTCACTTAGATTTTTCCTAGTGCACTCTAGCTTTGGAGAAAAAAAGGAAAAGCAAGCCAAGGGAAGGGAAGGGAAGCAAGGATCAAGGAAAGGAAAGGAGGATCAAGTAGCTTTAGCATGAATACTTGCAAGTAACATTTTGCATGTGTGGTTGCCTGGCTATTGTGGACATGCATGGCTTTCCATGTTGGTGTATGGTTATCTTACTATCGGTAGCATGGTTTTCCTGAGTTATGACACTGGTTTTCAGCCTAGCCTTGATTTTTTCTGGATGAGAGGGTATGTTGGGATGTTTATCCCGATTTTGAGCTTCAGTTTGTTGGATGGATTTCAGAATCCGGGGCAAAGGTGGTCTCACGTTTCATTTACAAAGGCCTAGAAATGGCCTAACCGATTTTGGCGGGATACATGGTAAAGTCTAAGGTAGAAGTCTTGGTTTAGGGCATAGTGATCCTGGTTTGGATTTTTGTAAAGCCTTGAAGACTGGTCTCAATTTAGGGCCTAGTGATCTGGGATTGGATTTCCGTAAAGCGTGAGAGACAAGGAAACCAAAAATTCCTCAAAGATAGTGACGGATTTGGGATGGCATTCCAAGTTCAATTTGCTTGTGATCGAAGCATCAGTTTGGTATGATCATGGTTTGGTGAGGATGGTGGTGGTTTAGCCTTTGGATTCCCTTAGTTTTTCTTGGACTGCTTGTTCTATGAGATCCTACATTCATGCTTGGAATATGGCATGGGGGTGACTCACTAAAAGAGAGATTTGGATCAACCATGTCTATGGTCAGGTGGTACTTTGAAGTCCCGAACTTGGTCAGATTTGTCTATGATTAATAAAAGCTAAGGTCTCTTACTTTGCACTTGCTTACATGTGGATTTAATGGCTTCCATATCTCTGATCTTTTTATGGTTTTATGTTGGTTATAAGCATGGTTATTTCATCTATTTGCTTGTAATTTTTAAATGGATGGATGCAAGACCTAATTGATGTTATCACAGTTCAATGGAGAAGGTTGTGATCCTTGTCGATATGTTTCATAAGTTTTTTGTAGTCTTTTATGGTCTGTATTATATCCTAGACCTATAGGTTGCATTAATGCCAAGCGTTTGACAGAATGTTAGTCCCGGTTGGCGATGCTTAGGCCTAGTTTTGTGGTTGAATTTTCATTTTCTTACCTTGATATCATGTATTTGATGGATTATGTACGTTTTAACAAGTTCTAAGGAGAGGCCGAGATTCTGGGCTAGAAATTTGGCTCAAATCCCAGGGATGTTGTCACAGATCTACTAAAAGGAGTCTAGGGACATTGACACATGTGCGTGTGAGGGAGACTTTGGATCCTAGTCATTGTGTTTCCTATAGCATGAGCACAACCATGGGTTAAAAGGCTTAAATCATCAGTGAGACTCACGGACATGATATCTGAGTGGTTAACATGTCTTCTGAGGATGTTGTTACTGATGTGGAGGGGTTGTTTTAAGGTGTTCCTACGATTCCATTTCCTTAATGTCTCCGAGGAAGTTGAATACCTTATAGTAGCCTCTCTCATTGCATATTTACCTCGGATGGTTTGTTGCTTGGGTAGACCTAGGAGGAGGGGGTGTTACAATGATCTCCTTATTTCATAGGCCTTGAAATGAAGATAAGTTCATGTCCCGAGTCGCATATTTGGTTGACCCTTGAAAGATTATGCTTGATTCCTTCAACATAAAATGAACTTGGTGCTCTTCCCTTCCTATTAATGAGACTCGTTGTGCCTTTACCAACAATTTTAGCGGATCCATTGTCTCCCAATGTCAATTTTCCATATTTTTCTTCTCTTATTATGATGAATTTTGTTTGGTCACCTATCATGTCCCTAGAACATCCACTATCTAGTAACCATTGATTTTTCTTTTTCTAAGCATATAAAACTAAACTACAATTTTTAGAGGTAGATTCTGCAATTTTTTCCTCCAAACATTTTGTCTTTGTTCAAGAGGAAATTTTGTGCTATATGGTCTATATTATTACATTTGTAACATTTTAGAATATACTTTGAAAGATGGGAAATTCATTTATAACATTTATTTTTCCTTTTTTCTTTGTTTAAAGAATCTTATTTTGACGATTACCCATTTAAGCCTTGCATTGTTTTTCCCAATGACCAAATTTTTTATATAAGAAACAGTGACCAAGGAAAATAGTTTCATACTTTTTAGGATAAGATTTCCTTCATGCGATATTCCTTTCAAGGAGGTCATACTTATCATTCCTTGGATGAACTTTATTACCTACAAGGTTATAATGATAAGATCCTTTAAGAACATCAATAAAAATTATAGGATTTTCTTCTTGATGGCCATTGGTTTCTTCCTTTGGATTCAAAGAATATTTTATATACCTAAGTCCAAATTTGTCATGTAGTTACCTTTGAGAGTTTATAATTACATTGAATGTATGGGAACTATTCAAACTCTTGTTGGCTTTTTCCAACTCTTATTTTAGAGATATAACTTCTTTCAATTTTTTGAAGATTTATTGCTTTTCCTTTAGCTTGTTGCTCAATAATCCTTCTATCCTTTTAGCTTCTTCCTTATTAGTTTTGAAAGGATTGATTTCCTGAGATAGATTTTCATTCTTTTTTATAAGTCTCTCATTTTCTTATATAGCACTAATTAGTAGTTCCTTCACATTTTCTTCTACTTCTTAACGAATTTCTTCTTTTTTAGCTATGAGTTTCATTTGTGAAGGCCATGCATGATACTTCACTACTTCTACCATATTCTTCCTATTCAAGAGATTTGTCATTTTCTTGTTTGGAGAAGAAATTCCTTTTACTTGAGCCTTTCCTATTGAAGGTTCTTCTCTTAGATTCATATGAGGGTCTTTTTTAAGGATTTACTATTTTTCATATATATAGTATTGTCGATAATTATTTTGGTTTGAAATTTCTTACGTATAGAATGTAGAAAAATATTCAATAAAAACCATGTAATTTTCTATTGAATTTAATATTTTTTGGCGAATATAATATATCTAATCATATATACGTAAAAAATAAGCAAATTTGTTATGAAATTGGGGAATAGCTTTTCAAAAAATGTTGAAAAATAACCTATTTATGAAATTTCGCCCCTAAATTTCTCCCTAATTCATATTCATCATCACTATCATCATTAAAAGGGGATTTTTGTTGCATAATGTCCTATTTTACCAAATCTAAAGAAAATGAGAGGTAGATTACATTTGACTTTTGATCCTCCCATCAGCTCCTTGATAATTTTTTCCATTAAGAATCTTTGTTGTTGCAATTACAATTATTTCCCTTTCTTGATGTCTTAGAAGCCTTGAATGCAACTTAATTTTGAATTAAATTTCCCTAGCTCATCTCATATGCTCTGAGAAATTCATGAATTGACCCACTAATAAAGCGTCCAAATCTTTTAGTTATTTTATGGCAAAAACCTTGGAATCAAATGATTTGGAGGAGAACTCAATACCTTTTGGACAACCATATTTTCTTTGACATCTTCAACAAGACCATTGAGATAATTGACCACCTCATCTACTAGGAGAAACAAAGTAGTAAGATATTCTTCACCATTCATCTTGAGACTTTCAAACCATGTTTTATAGGTTTGAAGCTTTTCGTTTTTCTCCTTTTCATCTCCTTTATAAGTATGGATGATATTTTCCCATATCCCTTTAGCTATTATAATGCCCATAACTTTGGTGAATTCTGTATCTCATGCTCCAATTGCTATAGAATTCAAGGCCTTTGCACTTGCCACATATGCTTTCTTCCCTTCTAGATCTGTTGGAAGTCAATATGGGTCTTGTATCAATCTGCGACATATTTGAAAACTTTGATTCAAGGAGACATTAAGTAGTATACCATTCTAACCTTTGAGAAGAAAAAAATTGTTCCAACAAATTTAGGGACCTTACCATCTTTACTAGCCATTGTGATTAAAAATCCTTCTTCAAGATGTTAGGCTAATCTTGAATAAAATGGCTCTAATAACAATTGTTCAAAATACTATGAGGGGGTTAATCAATAATCTTTTCAACTGTTAGAATATACCACTTAAGATTTTTATTAAAAATTAAATTAGAACACAAGAAATAAAACAAAAGTTAATTTTATTGATGAACATAGTGAAGTCACCAATCCTCTTTTACAAGAACTCAAACTCGAAGTGGTACAAAAAAATATCTAAGTAATTCAAGCCTCTAACCTTGAACAAATCCAAGCACCAACTTGGTCAATATGAGGATTCCAATCCTCTCAACAAATCAAAGCACCCACATGGTCAATAATGAGGACTCCAATACTCACAATAAATCCAAGCACCAATGAGGACACCAATCCTCTATCACAAAAAATTAGAATCCAAAATGTTCAATACTTCCAAAGATTTTTTTTTATAATGGCTTAAGGTTAGTTTCAAATCTCATTCAAATACACTTCATAGGATGCTCCAAAAATATCTCAAAACTACTCCAAACCTTTCCTTTAGAAAGACTTCAAAAGGCTCGAGAAATTGCTTCCTAAATGTTTCAAAAACTCTATAAGTTTGTTCCAAAAGACTGCAATAAGAGGTTGTTTTAAGCTTATCCAAAATATACTCTTAAGAATGCTCCAAAGTCATGTCTAGGCCCTCTCAAAATTTGTTCTAGATACTGTTTAAGTTATGATCCAAAGTATCCTCCTAGTTATTATAAAGTCTCATCAATAAATGATCGAAAGTTGCATGTAAGAAAATGGTCAAAACAAATGCCAAGATTAATTCTAAAGGAGGTCAAATATTATCCATTCCATAGGCATAATTTCTCCAAGATTCAAATATTATTATAGAGGGATGAATTGCAAAGCCAAATCTGACCTGAGAAGGTTGGGTTTGTCCATAGAGGAGTGACATAATTGTAGTTTGCAATCACGGAGGGGTTCATCTCTTATCATAGATTCAAAGTATTAGAACTAAGGCTAGAGTCTACTCCAATGTTGCTTGAGGTTTTCTCCGAGGAATATCCAGATGTCTACTAAATAAAGTTGAGTAAAGGGTCGAAAAATTTCAGAAGCCAAGGTATATTACATGCCTAAAATGTCGAGAGGAAGGGTTATGTTCAAGGGAGAAGGAAAAAGTTTGAGTTCTTCTTCACAAGTGGCAACAAAGGAGTTTGAAATCGAGCAAAAGAATTCTCCACAAAATAAACATGCATTCACCTATAAATTCTAAACCAAAATAGACATATCAATTATTGCTCCTTGCTTTGTCTTGCCTTTAAGTTCATAAGCTATCAACTTTATCTTGACGCTTCAGGTCAAAGCTCAATGCCTTGTCTTCATTGGTAGAGATGGATGAGGAAATGGAGGAGTTGTTATGTCTATATATACTAATTCGTCCATGTATTGAATCCTCATGTCTTTTGAAAAGGGACCGACTTATGTTCATGTAGGTCAACTCGAAGAGGGAGACAAAAAAATGTTTTATTCACTTAAAAAAATCATTTCTTCTCATGAAGAGGAGTGAAGAGACATGCTATAGCTCATTGGAAAAGGCTTAAAGTGCTCTTTGTTTTTTTGTCATTCTTATCTTCATCATATTATCCTTCAACATCATTAACAAATTATTCTTCAAACAAATTTTATTTTATTTTTTATCATAAAATAAATTAATAACTAAAAATTATATGTATGGGTAGTAATTTTTTAGTTTATTAATTTTTTTTATTACCACTTTTAATTAAATATATTATTTTTATAATTTAAATGTGTTTGAATATTATATAAGTTAAAAATTAAAATTTATTAGAATTTTAAATTAATTTTTTTATTTTTATGCATGATACCGTTAAAATAATATATATATATATATATATTAAAAATTAATTATATATTAATATAAATACCTACTAAAATTTTATTTCCAAATTATATCAACTAATTTTTAAAATTTTCATTTATATTCCATTTTTCTGGCCCTCATCTTAACGACAAATGCCCCAAACTTGATCTAAGAGAATAACAACATATTTTAATGTTCATGAGATATATTATCGCTTTGACAGATGTGTCTAAGGAGCACCATGGAAGACACAAGTGGTTGCTTTACATGACAAAGAAATATACCTTGCACGACGTGGCGCTATGAAGAAATATCCCTTGGAATTTACTTTAATTTATGGAAGTGTTTGAACAAATTCGCACTAAAAATGTTGTACCAACGCCGCATAAAGTTTGGTTCCATTCCTTTGCTTTTGAAGTCCGTGACTCCATTATTGGATCCACGTATTCGACAAGGTCATATATTCTGTCTACTTTTTAGGTTTCGGATCAGGACCGAAAACTTCGAAAGTTCTGTTCGTTTGACGATGCACATGATTATATAACCTTTAACTGATTACAGTCTCTGCAACATCACCGCTCTCACTCGTTATATTTTGTGTAAACTGCAGAGCAGAGATGGGAAAATTGACAGTGCATGTGATAAAGGGGACGAGTTTAGTAATTAAGGATCACTTCCTAATGAGTAGTGATCCTTACGTTGAGATCACGTTGGGCAATCAAGTCCGTAATCTCTTAACCTACCAACTTTTCATTTCAGCACAGCATTTATAGTAACCCTAATTCAGCAATAAAACTCAATCTTCTGCTATAAAATACAATGTTTAGGTTTTTCCCATTGCTAGGAATTAATACACCTAACTTGAAGTGTTTTTCCCTGTTTCTGTTCTCAGACGATGAAGACATCTGTGAAAAAAAGGACCCTTAATCCAATTTGGGAAGAAGATCTTAAATTCACTAATGTTTCTTACCTTGATCATCACTTGCTTACTGTGGTATACTCTTTAAACCTAAACCTAGTTCTTTCTCAATAATTCTTTACCCGTTGCATGTGATGATATGTATGAACGAATCATTTGTTTGGGCTGTGCAGCAAGTGTGGGATGAGGATAAATTCCCGAAATTCAAACGGAGGGACTTCATGGGTGAAGCTAAAATTGAACTACAGCCTCTTTTTCAAGAGCTGACAAATGGAAAGAAAGTAGTGGCTCAATCCAATAATAACTATCTCGCCAGAGATAGTTTGATCATCAATCATAATGATGGTCGGATTGTTGAGGACGTGTGCCTGAAGCTTGGTCACGTTAAATCTGGTCTCTTGGAAATGAGACTCGAATGGCAGCCCGAACACTGAAGCGTTAGTTTCAGCAACTGGGAGCTGGATAGTTTCTATCATTTTAGATGGTTGTGAAAGTCTGTAAAAAAATCTGAAATAGGTGGTAGGATACTGAGGATATTAAGGCTTTATATATACAGAATAGAGGCTTAATGGCGGGATGTTATGTGAGAGGTACTTGTAATCTGTATATCTGTCAATCAATGCAATACGTGTTGTTTCTCTTTCTGTATATATCAAATGACTAAACCCCTGAACACAAGTTTCCGTGATGGATGTTTTCCCGATGTACACTCTACAGTTGAATACTCATGCATAACATGTCATCTCATCTCTTAGTTCATGCGCTCGGACAAAAAATTGACCATAAATAATTGGACACTACACGGTTCCAGTTACTACTCCAGTTTGAAGTATATTTGGCCGTTAATTGTAACCACTTGAATAAGTATATTGTATTGTTTTTGTTTTTTAAGTTCAGTAAGAATATATTTTTATGAACCCAAAATTCCAAAATTTCATTAAAGCCATTACCAATTGAATTACACAGACTTAAAAGAAAAATAAATAAATTTATTGTATTGTTATTCCGTTATGTACTCAGAGTTTCATCACCCCTGTGAGAGTTTAATTGAAGGAGATACGTGTAAATGATATTCGATGCGTCTGTTGTACTTCAGGAGCAGCGTTGTTAAGGTTGGTTAATGACGGGAACAATCACAAAATGGCCCCATATTTATTTTTCAGAAAATAATATGAAAATAATATAAATTTCTGTTGAAATTTTGAAATAACTTTGAAATTTTTATAAATTAAAATTAATTTTAAATTTTAAAATTTTGGAATCTTATAAATTTTCGATAATACTAAATCTCTTTTCATTATATAAAAATATACAAATACTACCTGGATTGAATTTTTTAATTTTTTTTTTACCAGATGCTAACAGAGTTTCACGTCCCATCTAAATTGTGCCCTCATTATACAACTCCTTTAAAAAAATTGGCGGCGTTATTCATCCATGCCACCAACTGGATAACTTAATATATTTCCGTTTTTGCATTAGTATATGTAAAGTAAATTGGTCAATTTTGGTTATTAGGAAATGGCTAATAGATAGGAGAATATTTATATAGCATATATAAATTAGTTAAGATTTATGTCAGAGTAATTATGTTATTTTTATTATTTTAATTAAATTGATTAATTAAAAAATAAATGTTATAGTTTTTAATATGTTTGTAGTATCATTTAATTATTTTAAATTAATAATTTATAAAATAGTTTAATTGATAGGTTAATTTATTTTTTTCTATATTTTAGAAAATGTATATATATTTAAATTATATATTAAATTTTTTATAATTGATAATAATAACAATAATTTTAAATTGTGACACATATTATAAATTAAGTGTTTTGATATGTATTATAATTGATGCTTATATTACGTCACTTAGTTTATATAGCTACACTAATTTTAAAATATAATAAATGATATAAAATGTCTTTACTAATTAGTTATACATATTGTACTTATTACTACTACTATATAAACTATATAAATCTAAAAATGAAGTTTACATTTTTAAAAGTTTTGATTTTGTTTAATCCATAGTTATTTGAACTTTGAATATTATTATTTATATAAAACTTCGTAACAAAGGAATGGTCGATTAAACTATATTATGAATTTGAAAAATTAAAAAATTTCCTTCATATTAAGTATATTCACACAATAAAAACATAATATTAATAATTGAGCAAATAAACAGTTAAATAGTTTCACCAACTTCTAATAATCTAATAAAAACTTGGAAGGTTAAAGTACCAAAGGTTAAGCCCACAACCTCTACCAAGTATAATTCACTTCACAATCATGGATAATGCAATCGTCTACTCGGTGTGACCAGCTATGCTCTCCTCTTTATGACAAGTCCTTGGATGACCTGTTATGTTGTGGCGATTCTTATTTCAGACTCTATAATATTTTAAATGCCGTTTGACATGGCCATATTCCAATATAACAAGGCCCATGCCACTGTTATTGAAAAAGAAACTGAGATCAATATGCTCCATGGCCCTATGCCACTGTCATGGAAAAAGAAACTGAGATCAATATGCTCCATGTCAAATAGCATTTAAAATATTATAAGATCTGAAATAAAAGTTACCTCTACTATTTTTCTATCAATTACTTCTGAATTTAAAAACTTTTATAATTATATAATAAAAAGATAAAACCCAATCAAAATGTATATCCTTCACTTCATTAATCATAATGATAAAACGATAACCATCAACGACGAAAAACCGATGTCAAATCTTCACTTAACCGGCGGAACAAATTTGAAATGCAATGCTTGGTGAGAGTTCCTCGACATGACTTTGCAGAATTTTGTTGACGGCACATACTATCCATCCATTAGGTTTTATAATAGAATCCTGACAGATTGCCATCTTGACCAGATCTGTTGATTCCGAATTGTTGTGCCCAAGAAGATTGCCATTGCCATTAAGATAAAAAGCAATATGTCACTGTCATCCATTATGACTTTCTCAGGGTTCAATTTTGAGGTAAAAATAAAGCATTGGTTTACTGTTTTTTCATCCTATTTACTCAATATTATATTGCATATCATTTTATTCTCTTTTAATAGATTTAAATATTAATTGAAAAAGCATTATATTATATTCTTATTCCATTAATTTATATGATTATCATTTTATTCTTTTTTAATAGATTTAAATATTCTCCTTTAATAAATTTTATTCTTTTTTAATAGATTTAAATATTCTCCTTTAATAAATTTAAATATTAATTGAAAAAACATTATATTACAATATATGTACAACTGATATCCATACAATCAATTAAGTCACACTTGACAGTAACCCAACAAGATCCAACAAGATTCTTTCATATAGCGTGAATCAAACCTGGGTGGGGAGGGCAATAGTGCACCCTCCCAACCACCGGGGACAACCAGCGATACAAGGTGTAAAGACAATCTTATCTTAGTTAAATGATTAGATATAAAGCCAGGAAACAAATCCTTTGATATTTACCTTTGAATTATATGTATATTATTTAGTTCGCATTTAGTAGATTAGATATAAAGACAATTTTATTCTCCCTTGATGGATCAGATATAAAGACAATATACAAATTATTTAATATTTTCCTTTTTAACACACTTGAGATTCATTACAAACAATGTATCCACGCGGCACCTCAGGCAGATCAACACCCTATTGAATATCATTTTATTCTCATTTGAGGGTTTTATACGAATATCATTTTGTTCTCATTTAATTTACAAAGGAATTTTATTCCCATTTAATGGATTAGACCTAAAGAAAGTAAACAAATTATTAACGTTGACACTTTTTTTAATAAGTCGACCAATATTTCCAACCCTATAGGTTATTTAAGGCCTTTAAGACAGTACCGAATGTCATGCCTAACAGAAGCATGCCCATACTGTCGGTTGTATCAGGCTTCTCCCTTTCCGGATTATCATCCATCTTGTTGTCCTCTTCTTATATTGATGGTCATCCGAATGCAGCGGCATGTGTATTATGTTCCCATCCATTACCCACACCACCTGATATTGATGGCATGGAATGTAGTCATACAAAATCATAAGATGTACTGATACTGTGTATTGGTTGGGCAAAGTCTAATCAGTCATATATATAGGGTATTTAATGTTTAGCGATATTCACACAGATTAACACGAGAGAGCGGGAGTTTCCACATTAAATAATTTTTAGATTTTTCGATGTTATCGGAACATTAAATACTCTATATAAAGCTGGTTAAGCGTTGTAGTACTGGTTGGATGAAATGTCCGAATACAAAATGATCCGATCTACGATGTGGATTGTTGATAAATAGTGTACGATGTGGATTGTTGATAAATAGTGTATATGAAATGATGTATGTGGTGGATTTGTACGCATTAATATTATGCTATTTGAATTTGAAAACCGGCCCAAAAAATTCAAATTCGAAGTTTGAGCTTGTAAACCCACCCCGCCCATGCTTCGTTGAAGACATCAAACACATTTAGGGAGTTTCGGGCGTTCGTTTGTAAAGGGAAAAGTTGTTGGTGTTGACATTGGAGCTGATACAGCAGGTTGAAGTGCAGGTGTGCACCCTCGTGGAGTAACAACAGGTGGTGGAGGAGAAAATAGTGGTGGTGGCATACATGGTGGAGTTGATGGCGGTGGTTTATGGGGGAAGGAATTGGAGGCGAAGCTAGTGGTGGAGGCGGCATAGGTGGGGGACATGGCAGTGGTCTTGGCGGAGGAGCAGGTGGTAATGGTGGCCTCGCTGGTGGAGCAAGTGGCGGTGGTGGCTAAGTTGGTGGTCACTGTGGAGGTGTGGGCAGAGGAAGTGGGGATGGAGCTGGAGCAGGTGCTCATGGTGGATCAGTTGCAGGTGTTAGTGAAGGATATGGCTGTGGAGCTGGAAGAGGACTCCCGCTATCTGCTTCTGTTATCTAAAACAAAGATTGAGTCTGCATAACGAATGGCAAGGTTTGTTCGGAGAATTCTGGCATGTCCAAAAACCATCGTTTCTCATCTGAAGTGAACCTTCTGTGCTAATTGCCACGAATAATTGAACCTTCTCTACTGATTCCCACAAATAATCTGGGATAGGTGTAAGTGGGTGACTCCGCTAAAAGCAAACACCTTTAATTGTCATATCAAACGATCTTATGCCAAGGGTTCTTTCACCATTCTCCTAAGCTCAAGAAGCGTCATTGCAGAGGTCTGTTTTACATAAACTCTTGCTCCAATGTATTGCATACCCCGACTATTTTGGCGTGCATTAATTCAAGGCCATGAAAATACTTGTGACTTTGCATATCCAGACTATTTTGGGGTTTATTAATTCAAGGCCATGAAAATAATTATGACTTTGCAAGGTAAGCCAAAGTGGGTGAGATCTGATCAAATTAAAACTTGGAGCAGATGTGTTTAATGTGGTAGTGCAACCTAGTTATGAACAAACCTTTGTGAAGCGATTGATTATCATTCTAGATCAAATGATTCCATCTGATTGATTTGACGTCGTCGATTCCATGGCATTCCAGAATGGGAACAAGTGGAGCTAATATATTTCAGTTTCTCCTCCTTTTTTGGTATTGAAATTTGCCAAATTCAACCTAAGAGGAATGTGTTTAAGATTTCCCTCTCGATATTGGAATTTTCGAATTCCACTAACGCAGTACTAAAGAAGAGAATCCCACAGTTTCCCATATGTAACAATTATTGAATAGCATGTGACATATGGCTCCTGCTGACTTGCTTTGTGCAGATGCATAGTGTCATTTACTTTACCCTTACTTTAGACAGGGACACCGTTAGACTCCAGTAGACATAACCCTACCACCAAAACAACATTATAATTTTAAATTTAGAGAAACGAGTACGGAAATTGAGGTTTTATTAAAAATTATAATCCCGACTTTAGAGAAATCAATATGGAGCTATCTTGATGGAACAAAGCAAATAACCTTGACAATAGATGTATTATGTGCATCTTCTATTTAAGTCGAACGAGCACAAAGGAAGGAGCAATGGCCCATGCCAATTCTACTACTCAGATATCTAACGCATAATGATTTTTACAATTGAGTTTTTAATGCATCAGAATGTAGATACGTACAATGATTTTTTGTGATGACCTTTTTATAAATTATAATTCTCAAGTTTTAGCGTTAATTTGCTACCAAAATAAAAATAATAAACAAAATTGTAAAATGAGTTTTTTATGGTATTTTTAACTTTTAAATTTACTAATAATTTATTTTTTAATAGAAAAGTAATTTTCAAAACAATATGGAGGTTTAATGAAATTTTCAATTTAAATTTTGAAAAATGATTTGATTTTTTTAACATTAAATATAATTTTGTCTATTTCTTTCAAGTTTTTCATTAGATGAAATATAATAGTAATTTTTAATTATTTATATTGCATATTTAAATACACAAAAATAAATTTAATGCAATAAAAATTAGTTTGGACACTCAAATGTACATAGAAGATATATTTAAAAAATCAAAACTTACAACAATTACAATATGCTATTGAATATGGAACAATCTAACTTCTCTATGTTTTAGCCATTCATAATTAGTGATACATTACAACATTTTATTATTTAAATTTAGTTTTTAAATATAAAAATAGATTTACTTTCCTTAATTAAATGGATTTTGAAAACTATACATCAGACTTAAAAGTCATTTCTTTGTTAGAAAATCTAAAATTCCAACAAATCCATATAAAATTAATTAACTTACTTTATTATTCCCAGTGTTTTAAGTTTTGGTTTTTTTGCCAATCTTACAATACTATCTTTAGTGAAATAAATTAATATTATATATTATAAAAAATATATATAATAATTAATTATATTGAAATAAATTAATATTATATATTATAAAAAATATATATAATAATTAATTATAAATTGATTTAACAAAAAAGTTATTTAAATGTATTTTTACTTTTCTTAACTATGATTTGTTTATAATTAAATGATTTATTCATTATTTAAAATTTCAAAAATCAAATGATTTATTCATTATTTAAAATTTCAAAAAAAAAATATTTAAATATATGACATAATATAATGATTTTCAACCAATTATTATATTATGTTTTATTAAATTTATTGACACATGTTGAGTTGTTATCATTAGACTTTCTAAAATTTTGTATTTTTAAAAATTTAATTAGACTATAATCTATATTTATAAATAATAAATAAAATAATTTTTAATAATCAAATTTTATAAATTATATATATATATATATATATATATATATATATATATATATTCTCATAGAGGGTGACAAATCATGGGAATTTCTAATTTCGTAACAAAGGGTATTACTAACTAAAACAGTGGGTCAATGATCCACCCATTTGGTAGCTAGCTCAACCTAACATTCATTCACATAGGCTCATGGTTGTATTCACACTATTAACTCTTTAGAAACAAAATTCAATGATCTCTCCCTCCATGAATTATCATAGCCCATACCACATACACAAAGTCCTCGCTCTCATGGCGAGGAATCGAGAGCATGTCTACAAAGTTGGAAACTTTAAGAGGGTTTTGATAAAAAACATTTTGTGACTTGGCATTGCTACTCTTCCATTACTTGGTGTTCCTAGCTTTTTGTACTCTGGATTAATTAGGTGTTGACAAATCAAGCATTATCCTAGATGGTTACAACACTACACTTTTTTTTGTCTATGTTTTTCTACTGTGGTTCATCGATACTGTGACTATTTTCTAATTGTTCTCTTAGTCCTGGTTCCTCCATGGGTTCTAGTTTTGAAATTGTTATTTTTATAACGCCCTCCTCCCACATCTACCTAAGTAACCGGCCAACGAGGCTAGATATGCGACGAGATGCCACTTTGATATGATTCAACCTCCTAAGTCACTTTAACGAAGTGGAACCGATGGAAACATGCCATACGGACCTTCAACAACAACATTAGGACCCTCAGGAACCATCCCAACCTTTATGTTAATTATCCCTTAAGTCCCACTAAGATTTTAGACCACTTGAACGTGGGACGCTCCCATGTTATAGGCCTGCCAGCATCTAGGAGTGTTCAGGAGGCTTTGGATGCCCTCATGACAAGGCATGCCAGTGTCCACGGACTATTTTTCTCAATGCTATGTGAGCATCCCCGGGATTTGAGCCACTTTTTCAGGCCCAAAGCTGAGGTCACTACCCAGAGCTGAATGACACCTTCAGAACATAAGGTAACAAGGAGACAATGAGAAAAAAACAAATACTTGAACTAGCCCTTGACTAGACCCCTACTAGCCATGGCAAGAATTTCGTCAAACATATCACGAATATGTAATTTGCAGGCATAAATAACAAATCTAAGCATAGGGGTCTCATACTTAGCTAGGAATAGATATGAATCATTGATGCCTCAACACATTAGCTTCCATTTCATCCATTAGGTCATAGATGCATTGTTCATCCATTTACAAGTAAAAACATGATGAGATCCATACATAGCTATTGTCATAAGACATATACAAAGCTAACATAATAGAAACATAAATACCAAGGAAATCACAGCCATATAATCCACATATAAACCAATATAATACTCATAGAAATACAAGGATATATAACCTCATATTGATGATGCAAAATTGAAACCTAGGATGGGACTTCAACGTTACACCCGGTCATAGAATGGTTGAGCCAAATATCTCTTCAACCATTCACCCCCGTGCCATATTCCAAGCATGAATGTGGGATCTCATAGAACACATCAATCCAAAACCATCCAGGGGTTATAGAGGCCAACCACCTCAACCCATCAAACATTGATTCCACCTCCTGACCACACATCACAAAACCATCATCATATTGGTCTCTACCAAGCCTTCCAGGGCATCAAAGCGTTTTTCACTTAATTATGCTAAAATGATAGGTGGTTTGGGTATTAGAGAGAATTCAAAACAAGAATTAGTCCCAAAGTACACCATCTTTTTGGGATGGCTCAACAAATGCTTTACAAGACCAAGGGTGTGTGATCCTTCACTGTAGATAAATGCGCATATTATGTATGAGGTAGTATATAATATTATAATGGATGTAGTATACGACAACCTCAGTATATGCACAACTTCCATATATGCACATATATAGAAGTTGTGCATATACGGAGGTTGTCGTATATGCATATTATGGAAGTTGTGCATTGCTTCTGTATATTTGCAGCTTTTTTGTATGTGCATATACATAACTTGCACATATACAGAAGATATGTGCATATACAAAAGTTGTGTAGAATTTAAGCCTCTCTATATGAGTAGTTTTTGTATATGTGCAAACCGATTTGCGCATATATGGAAAATACGCACATACAGTGGCTAAAGTTGCACATCAATTATGTATATGTGCATCTTCAATATATGCACAACTTCTGCATATGTGCATCTATCGTATATGTACAACTTCCATATATGCAAATATATGGAAACTATGCATATATAGAAGTTATGCACAATTTCATCCTCAACTTTCATATATGCGCATATCTTCTATATGTTTGCAACTTTCATATATGCACATATACAAAAGATATGCGCATATATGGAAAATATGTGATAGATAAGATGTGTCTATACTAAAGATATGCACATATATGAAAGTTATGTGTATATACAGAAGCCATGCAGAACTTTAGCCTTTTCATAGGTGCAACTTTCGTATATGCACATATCTTCCATATATGTGAAAACAGATATGCGCATTTAGAAAAATTATGCATATACATAAATTACGCATATACATCGGATTAAATCACACATAAATTATGTATATGCACATATTCCATACATGCACAATTTTTGTTTATGTGCAACTTCCATATATTTGCATATATGGAAGCTACACATATACATAAGTTGCGCACAATTTCAACCTTTGTATACACATATCCTCCTTTTATGCACAACTTCCATATAAGTGCATAACTTATGCATATGTGCAGCGTTTGTATACAAATGTATATGAAATTTGTGCATATATGAAGGTTGCACATATATGGAAGATATGTGATACATAAGATGTCCATATATAGAAATTATGCAACTTTCGTATATGCACATATTTCGTATATACGTATGTCTTTTGTATATGCACATATCTCTCGTATATGTGCATACCTTCTATATATGCACATATCTTGAAGTTGTGTATATACAATAGATGCACATATATAAAATAATGCGCATATACAGAGGTTACGCATATGCAGAGGATATGCGCATATACATAAGTTGTGCATATACGAAGGCTATGCATATATGAAAGTTAGAGATTATTGTATATGCATATTACAGAAGTTGCACGTAGATTTTGTATAGGTGCAACTTTTGCATATGTGCATATATAGAAAATATGCACCTATACAGAAATTATCCACATCTTTCGTCTATGCATAGCTTATGTATGTGCATATACCGTATATGTAAAAATTATATATATATCTGCATATCTTCCGTATATACACATATATTCCTTATACACACAACTTTTGTATATGCACATGTTGTCGTTGTTACAACACCCTCCAAAATTTCGTACATTCAAGTTTTGGAGCCTACTTAACTTTTGTGTCAAGTGTTGCCTTGTTCGTCATGTGTTATGTCAAGTTATTTTATGTGTTTCAAATTTTCTTCATCATTCCTAAGTTTCGTCGCATTTATTAGAACCTGTTTAATGCATTTCATGGTCATGACACCTTTTTTTGTTACAAACCGACAATTTTGGTCGAAGTCACACATACTTTGTTCGTTGTACTTGGGTAGTGTATGTAAACTAGCATTTCGATCTCTATTTATCATTTTTTAAGTCTATCTAAGATGTATTAATGATGTTTATGCGTCACACATGATTGTATTTCTAAACTCATTAAATCTGCTCCTTGTTTTATCTTCCACACTTGAACAAATTTTGGTTGCAAAGTGAAGTTCCCTTTGAGGCTACGAGTGCAAAAGCACACTCTCAAGCCATAGGTATGAATGTGAGTTGGATAAGGTTTTCCATATCCATAGAGTAAATATATAAATTTGATGTAAATTTGTGTTTAGTAATGACTTCAAAGTATGATTTAGGTATGAATGTGAGTTGAATAAGATTTTAAGTATCAAGAGAGTAAATTTATAAATTTTAATGTGAATAAGTAAATTTAGTAACAAAAGCAGGGGAAAATTTATAAGTATATAACCATAATCAGTCTTAATGGACTTCCACATTCCACCCGACCATAGAATGGCTGAGCCACATCTCTCTTCAGCCATTCAGCCACATGCCATATTCCAAGCATGAATGTGGGATCTCATAGAACACATCAATCCAAAACCATCTAGGGGTTCTAGAGTCCAACCACCTCAACCTATCAAACAGTGATTCCACCTCACGGTGAGACATCACAAAACCATCATCATATTTGTCTCTACCCACTCTTTCCAGGGCTTCAAAGCATATTTTCAATGAATTATGCTTAAATGATAGGTGCTTTGAGTATTAGAAAGAATTCCAAACAAGAATTAGTCCCAAAATACACAATCTTTTTGGGATGGCTCAAAAAATGCTTTATAATAAAAAGTGTGTGTGATCCTTCATTGTAGATAAATGTGCATATTATATATGAGGTAGTATATAATATTATAATGGATATATTATACAGAAATCTCCATATATGCACATATATAGGAGTTGTGCATATCTGGAGGTTGTCGTATATGCATATTATGGACGTTGTGCATTGCTTCTGTATATGTGCAGCTTTTGTGTATGTGCATATAGATAAGCTGTGCATATATGGAAGATATGTGCCTATATATAAGTTGTGCAGAATTTAAGCCTCTGTATAGGAGTAGCTTCTGTATATGCACAAATAGATTTGCGCATATATGGAAAATGTGCACATACTATAGCTAAAGATGCACATAAATTATGTATATGTGCGTCTTTAATATATGCCCAACTTCTACATATGTGCATCTATCGTATATGTACAACTTCAATATATGCACATATATGGAAATTACCCAAATAGAGGTTGTGCACATATATGCACATATATGGAAACTACCCAAATGAAGGTAGTTAAGCACAACTTCAACCTCAACTTCCATATATGCCCATATCTTCCGTATTTTCGCAACTTTCATATATGTACATATACAAAAGATATTTGCATATATGAAAAACATGTGATACAAAAGATGTGCATACACGAAATTTATTTGTATATACACAAGCTATGCAGAACTTTAGCCTTTTTATAGGCGCAACTTTCGTATATGCACATCTTCTGTATATGCACATATCTTCCGTATATGTGAAAATATATATGCGCATTTATAGAAATTATGCATATACAGCGGCTGAAATCGCACATAAATTATGTATATGCACATATCCATACATGCACAATTTTTGTTTCCGTGCAACTTCCATGGATGTTCATATATGGAAGCTACACATATACAAAAGTTGTGCACAATTTCAACTTCTGTATATACATATCCTCCGTATATGCATAACTTCCATATAAGTTCATATCTTATGTATATGTGTAACATCCGTATATGAACATATACAAAATTTGTGCATATATGAAAGATATGTTCATATATGAAGGTTTCACATATATGGAAGATATGTGATACAAAAGATGTCCAAATATAGAAATTATGTGACTTTCGTATATGCACATGCCCACTGTATGTGCGCATATCTCTCGTATATGTGCATACCTTTCATATATTCACATATTTGGAAGTTGTGTGTATATAATAGATGCACATATATAAAAGATATACACATATACAGAAGTTACACATATGCAGAGGATATGCGCACATACAAAAGTTGTGCATATACGAAGGCTACACATATACGAAAGTTAGAGATTGTCGTATATGCATATTACAGAAGTTGCACATAGATTATGTATATGTGCATATACAAAATATATGTGCATATGCATAAAATATGCACATATACATAAGCTATGAACATCTTCTGTATATGAATAAATTACATATCTGCATCTACCGTATATGTAAAATTTATATATATGCACATATATTCCTTATACACACAACTTTGTATATGGCATGTTGTCGCTGTTATAACACCCTCCAAAATTTCACTACATTCAAGTTTTGGATCCTACTTAACATTTGTGTCAAGTGTCACCTTGTTCATCATGTGTCATGTCACGTTATTTTATGTGTTTCAAATGTTCTTCATCATTCTTAAGTTTCATCACATTGATTAGAACCTCCTTAATGCATTTCATGGCCATGACACCTTCGTTTGTTGCAAACAGACAATTTTGGTCACAATCACACATACTTTGTTCATTGTACTTGGGGAGTGTATGTAAACTAGCGTTTTGATCTCTATTTATCATTTTTTAAGTCTATCTAAGATGTATTAATGATGTTTATGCATCACACATGATTGTATTTCTAAAGTCATTAAATCCACCCCTTGTTTTATCCTCCACACTTGAACAAATTTTGGCTGTAAAGTGAAGTTCCCATTGAGGCTAGGAGTGCCAAAGTGCACTCTCAAGTCATAGGTATGAATGTGATTTGGATAAGGTTTTAGGTATCCATAGTGTAAATATATAAATTTGATATAAATTTTTGTTTAAAAATGACTTCGAAGTATGATTTAGGTACGAATGTGTGTTGAATAAGATTTGAAGTATCGAGAGAGTAAATGTGTAACTTTTAATGTGAATAAGTAAATTTAGTAACAGAAGAAAGGGAAAATTTACAAGTATATATCTATAATCAGTCTTAATGGACATCCACGTTCCTCCTGACCGTAGAATGGTTGAGCCAAATCTCTCTTCAGCCATTCAGCCCCGTGCCATATTCCAAGCACGAATGTGGGATCTCATAGAACACGTCAATCCAAAACCATCCAGGGGTTCTAGAGGCCAACCACCTCAACCCATCAAACAATGATTCCACCTCATGGTTAGACATCACAAAACCATCATCATATGGGCCTCTACCCAAGCCTTCCACGACTTCAAAGAATTTTTTTCACTGAATTATGCTAAAATGCTAGGTGGTTTGAGTATTAGAAAGAATTCCAAACAAGAATTAGTCCCAAAATACACCATCTTTTTGGGATGGCTCAACAAATTCTTTACAAGACCAAGGGTGTGTGCTCCTTCACTGTAGATAAATGCACATATTATATATGAGTAGTATATAATATTATAATGGATGTAGTATATAGCATCCTCCATATATGCACATATATAGAAGTTATGCATATATGGAGGTTGTCGTATATGCATATTATGGAAGTTGTGCATTTCTTCTATATATGTGCAACTTTTGTGTATGTCCATATACATAAGTTGCACATATACAAAAGATATGCACATATACAAAAGTTGTGCAGAATTTAAGCCTGTGCATACATGTAGCTTCTGTATATGCACAAACATATTTGACAATATATGGAAAATGCGCACATACAATGGCTAAAGTTGCACATAAATTTTTTATATATGCATTTTCAATATATGCACAACTTCTGCATATGTGCATCTATTGTATATGTACACCTTCCATATATGCACATATATGCAAATTACACATATATAGAAGTTATACAAAACTTCAACCTCAAGTTCCATATATGCGCATATCTTCCGTATATTTGCAACTTTTATATATGCACATATACGAAAGATATGCGCATATAAGGAAAATATGTGATACAAAAGATGTGCATATATGAGAGATATGTGCATATACAAAAGTTATGTGTATATACAGAAGGTATGCAGAACTTTAACCTTTTTATAGGCACAAGTTTCTTATATGCACATCTTCTGTATATGCAGATATCTTCCGTATATGTGAAAATAGATATACACATTTACAAAAATTATGCATATACATAAATTACGCATATACAACGGCTGAAATCGCACATAAATTATGTATATACAAATATTTCGTACATGCACAATTTTTTTGTATGTGCAACTTCCATGTATGTGCATATATAGAAGCTGCACATATACAAAAGTTGCACGCAATTTCAACCTCTGTATATAGATATCCTACGTATATGTACAACTTCCATATAAGTGCATATCTTATGTATATGTGCAACATCCGTATATGAACATATACGAAATTTGTGCATATATCAAGATATGTTCATATATGTAGGTTGCACATATATGGAAGATATGTCATACAGAAGATGTCCATATATAGAAATTATGCGACTTTCATATATGCATATATTTCGTATATATCCATGAATTTCGTAGATGCACATATCACTCGTATATGTGCATAACTTCCACATATGCACATATCTGGAAGTTGTGTATATACAATATATGCACAAATATGGTAGATGCAAATATATAAAAGATATGCGCATATATAGAAGTTACGCATATGTAAAAGATATGCGGATATACAGAATTTGTGGATATATGAAGGCTACACATATAACAAAGTTAGAGATTGTCGTATATGCATATTATGGAAGTTTCACATAGATTTTGTATATGTGCATATATGGAAGATATGCACATATACAGAAAATATGCACATATATAGAAAATATGCACATCTTCCGTATATACATAACTTACGTATGTGCATCCACCGTATATGTAAAACTTATATATATGTGCATATCTTCCAAATATGCACATATATTCCGTATATGCACATATATTCATTATACACACAAATATTGTATATGCGCATGTTTTCGTTGTTACAACACCCTCCAAAATTTCGCTACATTCATGTTTTGGAGCCTACTTAACTTTTGTATCAAGTGTCGCCTTGTTTTTCATGTGTCATGTCAAGTTATTTTAGGTGTTTCATATTTTCTTCATCATTTTTAAGTTTCGTCACATTGATTAGACCCTCTTTAATGCATTTCATGGTCATGACACCTTTTTTTGTTGCAAACCGACAATCTTGGTCGCAGTCACACATACTTTGTTCGTTGTACTTGGGGAGTGTATGTAAACTAGCGTTTTGATCTCTATTTATCATTTTTTAAGTCTATCTAAGATGTATTAATGATGTTTATGCGTCACACACCATTATATTTCTAAACTCATTAAATCTACCCCTTGTTTTATCTTCCACACTTGAATAGATTTTGGTTGCAAAGTGAAGTTCCCTTTGAGGCTAGGAGTGCGAAAGCACACTCTCAAGCCATAGGTATGAATGTGAGTTGGATAAGGTTTTACGTATCCATAGAGTAAATATATAAATTTGATATAAATTTGTGTTTAACAATGACTTCAAAGTATGGTTTAGGTATGAATATGAGTTAAATAAGATTTTAAGTGTTGAGAGTCTAAATGTATAAACTTTAATGTGAATAAGTAAATTTAGTAACAAAAGAAAGAGAAATTTTATAGGTATATATCTATAATCAGTCTTAATGGACTTCCACATTCCACTCTACCGTAAAATGAATGAGCCAAATCTCTCTTCAACCATTCACCCCCATGCCATATTCCAAGCATGGATGTGGGATATCATAGAAAACATCAATCCAAAACCATCGAGGGGTTCTAGAGGCTAACCGCCTCAATCCATCAAATAATGATTCCACCTCCCGGTCATACATCACAAAACCATCATCATATTGGTCTCTGCCCAAACCTTCCAGGGCTTCAAAGTGTCTTTTCATTGAATTATGCTAAAATGATAGGTGGTTTGAGTATTAGAAAAAATTCTAAACAAGAATTAGTCCCAAAATACACCATCTTTTTGGGATGGCTGAACAAATGCTTGACAAGACCAAGGGTGTGTGATCCTTCACTATAGAAAAATGTGCATATTATATATGAGGTAGTATATAATATTATAATGGATGTAGTATACGACAACCTCCATATATGCACAACTTCCATATATGCATATATAGAAGTTGTGCATATATGGAGGTTGTCATATATGCATATTATGGAAGTTGTACATTTTTTTGTATATCTGTAGCTTTTGTGTACGTCCATATACATAAGTTTCACATATACGAAAAATATGCGCATATATAGAAGTTATTCAGATTTTTGCCTTTGTATAGGAGTAGCTTCTGTATATGCGTAAATGGATTTTCACACATACAGTGGCTAAAGTTGCACATAGATTATGTATATGTGCATCTTCAATATATGCACAACTTCTGCATATGTGCATCTATCATATATACACAACTTCCTTAAATGTACATATATGGAAACTACGCACATATAGAAGTTATTCACAACTTCAACCTCAACTTCCATATATGTGCATATCTTCCATATATTCGCAACTTGCATATATGCACATATTCGAAATATATCCGCATATATAGAAAATATTTGATATAGAAGATGTGCATATACGAAAGATATATGAAATTTATGTGTATATACGATAGCTATGCAGAACTTTAGCCTATTTATAGGCACAACTTTTGTATATGCACATCTTTGTATATGCACATATCTTCTGTATATGTGAAAACAGATATGCACATTTACAAAAACTATGCATATACATAAATTACACATATACAACAACTGAAATCGAAAATAAATTATGTATATGTACATATTCCATACATGCACAATTTTTTATTATGTGCAACTTCCATATATGTTCATATATGGAAGCTACACATATAAAGATGTTGCGCAAAATTTCATCCAGTGTATATACATACAACTTCCATATAAGTACATATCTTATGTATATGTGCAACATTCGTATATGAACATATACAAAATTTGTGCATATATGAAAGATATGTTCATATATGAAGGTTGCACATATATGGAAGACATGTGATATAGAAGATGTCAATATATAGAAATTATGCGACATTCATATATGCACATATTTTGTATATACTCATGCCTCTTGTATATGCGCATATATCTCGTATATGTGCATACCTTCTATATATGCACATATTTGGATGTTGTGTATATACAATAGATGCACATATATAAAATATATGTGCATATAAAGAAGTTACACATATGCAGAGGATATGCGCATATACAGAATTTGTGCATATTCAAAGGCTACACATATACGAAAGTTAAAGATTGTCGTATATGCATATGTGGAAGTTGCACATAGATTCTGTATATGTGCATATATAGATGTGCATATACAGAAGATATGTTCATATACAGAAAATATGCACATATACAGAAGATATGCACATCTTCCGTATATGCATAACTTACATATGTGCATCTACTGTATATGTAAAACTTCTATATGTTCATAGCTTCTGTATATGCAAATATATTTTGTATATGTACATATATTCCTTATACACACAACTTTTGTATATGCGCATGTTGTTGTTGTTACAACACCCTCCAAAATTTTGCTACATTCAAGTTTTGCAGCCTACTTGACTTTCGTATCAAGTGTCGCCTTGTTCGTCATCTGTCATGTCAAGTTATTTTATGTGTTTCAAATTTTCTTCATCATTCTTAAGTTTCGTCGCATTTATTAGAAGCCCTTTAATGCATTTCATGGTCATGACACCTTCGTTTGTTGCAAACCGACAATTTTGGTCACAGTCACACATACTTTGTTTGTTGTACTTTGGGAATGAATTAAAATTAGCATTTTGATCTCTATTTATCATTGTTATGTCTATCTAAGATGTATTAATGTTGTCTATGCGTCACAAATGATTGTATTTCTAAACTCATTAAATCCGCTCCTTGTTTTATCTTCCACACTTGAACAAATTTTGGTTCCAAAGTGAAGTTCCCTTTGAGGCTAGGAGTGCAAAAGCGCACTCTCAAGCCATAGGTAAGAATGTGAGTTGGGTAAGATTTTATGTATCCATAGAGTAAATATATAAATTTGATATAAATTTGTGTTTAATAATGACTTCTAAGTATGATTTAGGTATGAATGTGAGTTGAATAAGATTTTAAGTATCGAGAGAGTAAATTTATAAATTTGAATGTGAATAAGTAAATTTAGCAACAAAAGAAAGTGAAAATGTACAGGTATATATCTATAATCAGTCTTAATGGACTTCCACATTCCACCCGACCATAGAACGACTGAGCCAAATCTCTCTTTAGTCATTCACCCCTATGCCATATTCCAAGCATGAATGTGGGATCTCATAGAACACGTCAATCCAAAACCATCTAGGGGTACTAGAGGCCAACCACCTCAACCCATAAAACAATGATTCCACCTCATGGTCAGAGATCAAAAAACCATAATCATATTGGTCTCTACCCAAGCCTTCCATATCATTTTTTTCAATGAATTATGTTAAAATGATAGGTGGTTTGTGTATTAGAAAGAATTCCAAACAAGAATGAGTCCCAAAACACACCATCTTTTTGGGATGGCTCAACAAATTCTTTACAAGACCAAGTGTGTGTGATCCTTCACTATAGATAAATGCACATATTATATATGAGGTAGTATATAATATTATAATGGATGTAGTATACGACAACCTCCATATATGCCCAACTTCGATATATGCACATGTATAGAAGTTGTGCATATATGGAGGTTTTCGTATATGCATATTATAGATTTTGTGCATTGCTTCTGTATATGTGTAGTTTTTGTGTATGTGCATATACAAAAGTTCCACATACATAGAAGATATGCACATATATAGAAGTTGTTGAGAATTTAAGCCTTTGTATAGGAGTAGCTTTTGTATATGCGCAAACGGATTTGCACATATATGGAAAATGCACACATATAGTGGCTAAAGTTACACATAAATTATGTATATGTGCATCTTCAATATATGGACAGCTTCTGCATATGTGCATCTTCAATATATGGATAACTTCTGCATATGTGCATATATCTAATATGTACAACTTCCATATATGCCCATATATGGAAACTATGGATATATAGAAGTTATGCGCAACTTCAACCTCAACTTCCATACATGCGCATATCTTCCATATATTCACAACTTTCATATATGCACATATACGAAGGATATGTGCATACACGGAAAATATGTGATACAAAAGATGTGCATATATGAAAGATATGTGCATATACGAAAGTTATGTGTATATATGGAAGCTATGTAGAACTTTAGCATTTTTATAGGCGCAACTTTCGTATATGCCATCTTCTGTATATGCACATATCTTCCGTATATGTGAAAACATATATGCGCATTTACAAAAATTATGCATACACATAAATTGCGCATATACAACAACTAAAATCGCGCATAAATTATGTATATGCACATATTCTGTACATGCACAATTTTTGTTTATGTTCAACTTCCATATATGTGAATATATAGAAGCTACACATATACAAAAGTTGTGTACAATTTCAACCTCTGTATATATATATCCTCCATATATGCACAACTTCCATATAAGTGCATATCTTATGTATATGTGCAACATCTGTATATGAACATATACAAATTTTGTGAATATATGAAATACATATTCATATATGAAGGCTGCACATATATAGAAGATATGTGATATAGAAAATTTCTACATATAAAAATTATGTGACTTTCGTATATGCACATATTTCGTATATACGCATGTCTTCCGTATATGCACATATCTCTCGTATATGTGCACACCTTCCATATATGCACATATATGGAAGTTGTGTATATACAATATATGCACATATATGGTATATGTGCATATATAAAAGATATGCGCATATATAGAAGTTACACATATGCATAGGATATGGGCATATACAAAAGTTGTGCATATATGAAAGTTAGAGATTTTCGTATATGCATATTACATAAATTTTGTATATGTGCAACATTCGTATATGTGCATATACGGAAGATGTGCACATATACATAAAATATGCACATATTCAGAAGATATGCACATCTTCTGTATATGCATAACTTACGTATGTGCTTCTACCGTATATGTAAAACTTATATATATTTGGATATCTTCCGTATATGCATATATATTTCGTATATGCACATATATTCCTTATACACACAACTTTTGTATATGTGCATGTTTTCGTTGTTACAACACCCTTCAAAATTTTGCTACATTCAAGTTTTGGAGCCTACTAAACTTTTGTATCAAGTGTCGCCTTGTTCGTCATGTGTGATGTCAAGTTATTTTATGTGTTTCAAATGTTCTTCATCATTCATAAGTTTCGTCGCATTGATTAGAACCTCTTTAAATCATTTCATGGTCATGACACCTTCGTTTGTTGCAAAACGACAATTTTGGTCGCAGTCACACATACTTTATTCGTTGTACTTGGGGAATGTACGTAAACTAGCGTTTTGATCTATATTTATCATTGTCTTAGTCTATCTAAGATGTATTAATGATGTTTGTGTCACACATGATTGTATTTCTAAACTCATTAAATTCACTCCTTGTTTTATCTTCCACACTTGAACAAATTTTAGTTGCAAACTAAAGTTCCCTTTCAGGCTAGGAGTGAAAAAACGCACTCTCAAGCCATAGGTATGAATGTGAGTTGAATCACATTTGAAGTATCGGGAGAGTAAACATATAAATTTTAATGTGAATAAGTAAATTTAGTAACAACAGAAAGGGAAAAATTACAAGTATATATCAATAATCAATGTTAATGGACTTCCACGTTCCTCTTGGCCATAGAATGGCTGAGCCATATGTCAACCATTCATCCCCATTCCATATTCCAAGCATGAATGTGGGACCTCATAGAACACATCAATCCAAAATCATCCATGGGTTCTAGAGTCCAACCACCTCAGCTGTTAGGCCCTTATACTACTAGTGTAACCCCTTATTGTTATTAGTACAACCCACTTATTATATTGATGTACCCATGTAGTGCCCATATTGTTACTATTGTACCCCATAGAAGCCCACTATTGTTATTATTGTGCCCTTACATTATTATTGTTATGTCGGCTCTGATTATGTTATGACCCCTTAGACTCCTATATATAGAAAGGAGGTCTTTTCATTTGTATCATCAAAGAAGTGTTCATTTATGTAATGTAAAGGAGGTTGCCCCCTCGAAGAGGCTGAATTATAAGGCGTTGATCTATCTTTTCTATCTTTTCTTGAGCTGGTTTCATAACATTTGGTATCAGAGCTTTGGATTCTAGGGTTTCACTGCTCCAAACAGGTCATTGTGGCATTTTCGCTATAACTGTTTTTTTGCGATGTTTCAGAAGTTGCAAAAAAACGCATTTGAGAAGAAATCACGCTGAACGTTGGGTACGAATTTCAGAGCTTTTCGCGCTATATTTGCGGAGATATGATCTGAGGAAGTTGGTCTTTTTGCAGACTCCTAAATTACATTCCTAACAGGTGACCTAGAGAAAATCGTCATAACTTTCTATCTGGGGATCGGATTGAAATTTCGTAAGAAAGTACAGAAAGAGGATGGACTGTAGTTTCCTGTATGAATTTTTCAGATCCAAAGGTCAAAACAGTGAATCGTGGCACGTCATACGAGTTCGATCTACTAAACTAGTCTATAATCAAGTCACTGTGGGAGATTTCACATAACTCTTCCTTGGAGAATACAATTTGGGTCAGACTGGTGGCATTAGAAAGAGGACACAGAGGGTTACTACAGGTCGCAATTTCAGAACTTAAAGATCTGAAAGTACAGAGCTACAGTCGTTTCAAGATCGATCTCCTAAAATCAAGAAAAATCAAGATGAGGAAGTTTGATGGCAAGGATCCAGTAAATTGGATACTTCAGATGGAGCAATATTTTGATCTACATGGTGTACCACTATTACAAAAGGTATGTATTGCATCTTCATATTTAGAACCGGATCAATTTTTATGGTATGAAGGGCTTTTTTCTCGTAAACAACTTGTTACGTGGTCAATTTTCATGGAGGAAATGATAGCACATTATGAGGATACAAAGAGAAACACCTTATTTAGAGAAACACCACAACAATTGGAAATAGTAAAAGGGATTTGTGACATAGTGGAAAGAAAAATTATGGAAACCAGGAAGCATACCCCTCACAACCATAAAGATGGAAGTGTTGTTTCTCCTAGCCTTCCACAACCTACAAGGGTTACACCACAACAATTCGAAGAAAAAAGAGAAAAAGGGCTTTGTTACAATTGTGATAGCAAATGCACTAAAGGTCATAAGGGTGCTGAGAAGAAATTATTTTACATAGAATATGAAGAGGAGGAAGAAAAGGATCAAGAAACATCAAAAGAAGAAGATATACGCCAAGACCCCACCCCAGAGAAAGAAGAAATGAATCAGACCGTATCTTGTAAAGCATTGGCAAGAATTACCACTCCTCAAACTCTCAAGATAGAAGGACATATCAAGAAGAAAAATGTGCAAGAAGTGAAAGATCAAATCAAGAAAGAAGAAATGAATCCAACCATATCTTGTAATTCATTGGTCGAAATTACCACTCCTCAAACTATCAAGATAGAAGGATATATCAAGAAGAAAAATGTTCAAGAAGTGAAAGATCACATCAAGCATCAAGAAATGAATCCGACCATATCTTGTAAAGGATTGGTAGAAATTACCACTCCTCAAACTCTAGAGATAAAAGGACATATCAAGAAGAAAAAGGTTCAAGCAGTGAAAGATCACATCGAGCATCAACAACAAGTTCTCCAACTTTTAAAGGATAACGCCACTTCGGTGAAAAATCAAACAAAACAACAGGTAGATCAACATCGTAGTGAAAAATGTTTTGATGTATGTGGAGCTGTAACAAGGGTCTTTTTCACCTCTAGTTATCTCACATTACAAGTCAATCCGGGAGCGTTTTGTTATTGTAAAGGATATCTCAATTTGAGGCTATTTGTCAGGATAATGCTTCGTAGTATAGATCTAAAGAATACAAGAGTAAATGGATGCTAAGCTACGCTAAATTACTTTTGCATAAAGAAATCACACACGCAGCAACTTCGTCGGTCGAGGGTATGGAATTAGTAACCTATCCCCCTAGAAACTGATGAAGGAGTATGGATCATGATCTGGGAGCATTATAGCGTCTGCTGTATCTCACAACAGCCTTGACCCTCCTCTCATGCCACTTCAATAAATGCAACCGAAAGGAACAGCAAGAAAATAGAATGGAACATCAACTTCAATAAAAGGAACGACAGTAAATGGAACGGCAGTAAAGAAACTAAGTCTCGCGAGGTCAACACTTCCAATCCTTGGCACACACTTACATACAAAGGGAAAGCAATCGTTTATACAAGCTTGCAGCTTAATCAAATGGAACAGCAAATTATTAAAGACAGGAAACGTCAATCATATACATATCAAATGGAACAGCAAATCATTAAAGACAGGAAACATCAATCATATGTACACGATCTGCGATAATCACCAATAGTCCATTACCCCAATCACCTGTAGCTGAAATATTCTACTTATGAATTCTGTAATTGATGCAAACAACTCAGATCAACAGTATGCGAAGAATCCTGAAAGTATGATATGAACTTGTTACAGAGATTTATAACAGGAAAGCTACAGATGAATAAGTATGAGACGACATGCAATCATAACAGATTATAAGAAACAAACCACACAAAGCAGAATTGTAATGGTACAATCAGCCAGTGTCCGTTGGAGCCGGGCCCGAAGCTTCCAATGGCGCACTGTCGTAAACTACTTCAGATGCAGGGAGAAATTAACACCAAAGATATTATATTGGCGCATCAATGAGAGTACAAAACTAAGTTCAGAGAGACTCAATAGTCTGAGTTCAACTGACAGTAAAATCCGTGAACAGAAAGTTAAAGATACAAAATAATTCCCCCTAATTTCCAATGCTGCCCCCCTTTTATACAATTAACGGCGGAGTTCTCCAGACGACAAAACGATTGAACATAGCGATCCCTCAGGATCAAAGATCCTGAGTGATCCGCTAAACTGTTAACGCCTTCCTTTACTCGGCCTGTATTTCTGAACTGGCAGTCCTTCATCTCGTTCCGGACTGATCTTCCTTGATTTACTCGACCTGGTCTGAACCTTATTTAGAATCGGAGGGACAGCCGTTATCTTCTCATCAAATTCTTGTTTTGCGTTGCGCCTTCCTGCTTTTACCTTTCCCTGCGTAGAGAAGACAACTATTAGTGATTGGATCATTTTGGACTCGTTCTCGTTGCGTTTTCCCTACTTTATAATAAAGAAAAGATTACAACTATTGCTTAAAACATCACTAAATTATTTATTAAAACATACCTTCCCAATGCTCTACACACCCCCCGACTTACTCTGTTTCATGGCCTCATGAAAACGTTATAATTAACATGGAGAGCAGTAAGAGAATAGGCTGGAGAGGGTACTTCATGAGGGGGTCTGCAACCATGATAGGCAACCAGATTATCAAAGAAGTAATGCAACTGATCTGCAGGCATATTATACAAGGCCTGGTACCCCGGTGCAGGGTGCCAGATAATTGGGCTACGGAACCGATATCCTAACCATGATGGTCCAGCTTGCAGAATGCACTGGCCATAAAAGGGCAATCGTTCAGCAGCCAGCTCAAAGTTCTCGTATTTGAAGGGCTCCCTGAGCTAGACGCTTGGGGTGGAAATCCGATAACGGAATTTGGCAGCCTCCAAGGCGGAATCTTTAATAACCAGGAAGTATTCTAAGCTATTTCGGATCAACTCCTCATGCATGGGTCCTAGTAGTTCTATAACGCCAGGGTTTCTCATAAGGCTTTTGTGTGATTGCCATAGGCGAACTGGATCTTGAGGCTCAGCCCTGACCCATAGATCTAGGCTGTGCTCCTGCCTCTGAAAGGCATTGTAAGCCCTGAGCCACTTTAACTGATTGACCCCGAATGAAACAAAGGCTTGCAGTTGTATATCCCCCACAAAGGGACCAGGGTTTAGGTCAGTTTCCTGCTCAAGCACCATATTGTGCAAATAAAATTCGCATAATAATCGTTGGACCTTAACCCCATAATGTTTGCAACAATCAATGAAATCATTAACAGTATTAATCTGAATGGGGGCACCTACCCTGACAGCTTTTATTTTCAATCTTAAGTATCTTTCAAGGAGGAATAAAGCATAATTCTTCGCGGGGGCCCTGCAAGTCAAAACATCATCATACAGCGAACATACAGTGTCCAATTGTTTAATAACAGCATCTAGTTGACGTGTTACCTTAGCAACCTTTTCCTGTTCCTTTTGCCATCCTTCAAAAGCCTGACTCTCCGATTGACTCATGTTTCTCATCTGCTGTTGCAGTTCTTCATGTTTTTCCAGAGGGATCCTTTGTTCCTCTAACTGCTCAGCCCTCTGCCGCAATTCTTCGTATTTTTCTCGAGGAATCCTCTGCTCAACTTCATGTTGCAGCTCCTCATATTTTTCTCGAGGAATCATTTGTTCCCGTAGCTGTTCAGCCTCCTGTTGGGCCTGTGTTATCTCGCGGCGCAAGGCCTTGGTTTTTGGATCCCTTTCCCATGATTCCTTGGAGGCAGGAAGTTTCACCTGGACCTTCACATTTCGTCGCTTAATTTTCCCTGAAGGTGGTGTCTCAGTGTGAACTACTCTATTTTCCCCTTCCTTCTTGACATGTATAAAGGGGTACGGTGGTCCCTCTGTAAATGGGATGTCGTCTTGTGGCTCAGTTTTAATTGGAACGGCAGTCGGTTCTAATGGGCTGTTTGGAATATCAGCCTGCTCCTCTATGTCAACAGGAACGGCATTCTGGTGCTCTATTCCAGATGGAACAGCATTTTGTTCCTCAGTATTAATTGGAACAGCTGCAGGTTTGCTGGCAGAGTATCGACCTACTAGATGCCTATAGGTGCTCTGCCTTCTCCTCTGACAGGACCCAGCTGTATTTGTCCTTCTTTTTCTTCTTACAGTCCTCCTTATTCTCAAACTGGCTTTCAGACTTCGAATTTTCTGCCGAAGCTGGGCTATAATATTCAGCAATTTCTGCTGTTTTCTCCTTAACTTCGTAATTTCTCTTGCCTCGGCTGTGGGCACATGGGCGGCCCTCAGTTCTGCTCCTCTTTCATCGAGGGTTTCTTCTGTCATTCGGGGAACGTCCTGTTCCCGACAAACATTTTCATCCTCCACGCCATCAGCAGGTGGATCTCCTTCTGGTGTTTTGGGAACGGCTTGTTCCTGATTGGTATTCACATTTTCTTTGTCAACGACAGGGAGGTTTTCTTCCCCTGCCATTCCATCATGCAATTCTTCACGCGTCTCTTCCTCAGAGGGTCCTTCGCGAGGCTCTGCCGGACTGGAGGGTGAAGGATAACCTCTAAGGCTGGCCAAGATGGTGGCCAGCTCTTCTTCCTCCACAGGGGTTTGCGGATGGCTACCCCCCAATTGTTCCATCTCCTTCTCCTGAATTGGCTGCTCAGTAGCTGCCTCTGGATAGTTGGTCTCGGCCGCAGAGTCATCATTCTTATTTCCTTCTTCAGCTTCTACTTCGTCCTCTGTTTGTCCCACATTTTCCCCAAGTATTTGTTCTGGCGCTGGAGGTTCCTCTATTATTTCAATCGGCTGGTCAATGTTTGGCTGGATTTTTTCCAACCTACCTCTTATCTTTGCCAACCGAGCTGACTTTCTAGGCCTCTCGGGCTGTTTGGGTGTGTTGGCCACCTGTTCTTCCACCTCCACCTTTCTGCGTTTTCCAAACTGTTCTGGCGTGCCAGAGGAATACCTTCGCTTTAAGGTAGCATGTCTTTCTGCGGGCAATTCCTTACGTTTTTCTGCATGTCTAGTTGCTTTAGGGGTACATTTTTGTTTCCCTAGCTTTATGTGTTTCTTCGTTTGCTCGGTTGTGCCCGAGGGTTGCTTAGGTTTTGGCGATTCTCTGGGTTTTTTAGGTGTTTCAGAGGTGCTAGCGGGGTGCTTCGCCTTTGGGGATGGTGATGCTGCTTCCCCTCCAATTGCTGTAATAAGTTCCCGCCAGCTACTCTGCTGCTGAGCGAGACTGTATGTCACTATCAGGTGGATTAACCCGTGGTGGCTAACCACTGCGTCTTCATGGTGTGCCTTTTTCAGGCTTCGAGAGGCATCATGCAGCAATGAATTTAACAATGCACGGAGATTCACAGCACATTTTCCTTTTAACACAGCTAAGAGCTTAAGGTGACGCGGCCTTACCACATCTTTTCGTCCTTCGCAGGTGATGTAGCTCTGTACTACCTTTGCCAGTTCGCTCCAAGGTTCTCCCAGTGTTGCCGGCAGCACTCCTTTTCCCTTCACTGTCAGCTTCTGCCCTTCATCTTGGAAGATTTCTACGATCTTTTGCAGTCTTTCTTTCTTTGTCGTCCATATTGGACCTGAGTCTGGTAATCCGGTTACTTCCGTGATTATTTCCTTCGTGACTGCTATCTGCTTCCCACCTACCACTGAGTGTTCTTCCTGCAAATTCTGCAGGAATTCCATGGCCACTATTTCGTTTGATTTGCGCAGGCGGCCAAAATAAGTTAACCACCCTGCCTTTTCTAAGATCTTCCGAGCGGCTTCGGAGACTACGAGCTCGCTCGGCTCGCTTCTGATAGCCTTTCCCCCCATGGTTCTGTTTCAGGGTCTAGATGGAACAGCAATGCAAAGAACGTAATCGCGGCAAAAAAAGAAAAGACACAGAGCATGCATGAATAATTGATCATAAATAACAACTTTTGCAAAAAAAATAGCATTGTCATGCCGTTAACGCATATCGTACCTTCGTATCATATCATTTCCGAATGATGTGTTAACACGTGGCCGGCGGAGTAATGAAGTCACCTCCCCCCCGCGCGAAATGATAGGCTGCCTCAGCCGTCAAATAGAAGAAGGCGGTCATCCCGTCACCGAGTCATAATGGAACAGCTTATAAAGTTTTTCCATGTTTCAGATTAGACAAAGAAATACCGAGATCGATGCGACAGATAGATCGCGTTTAACATAAGCCTTCGTGATGTGATGCAGAACATAAGGATAGGACGTCTAGCACTCATGGAAAGTCTGAGATAGTCATAGTCAATACCTTTGCCATAATTGGTAATGATGGATGTTCATGTGATGTATCCATTAAGGTGTAAGATATAATTATTATGAGGATAGAAAGAAATATTTAATAAGATCCAAATTGGTGTATATGTTATGACTCCAATACCATTAACAGAGCTCTGCTGCCGACCGGTGTTTATAACCGTGGCAGAGTTGTTTATTTCACCCCGGAACCATAGTCCTTTGTGTAGTTTTGAAGAGCAATTCTTGTCAACATGCAGGCCATCATGCTGGCTTGGTAACCAGATAACCATGACACCATTCACCAGAGAGGCGCGAAACGTGGGCAGGCTGGCTCGTGATGAGACCCCCTGTTCCAAGGTTTGTTTATATAATGAACCTGTTGGACCATATCCCTGGTGTGGTGGCCATGATGGGAATGCCACTTCGCTTCCAATCTTATGATCATAGTAGGCTGGTTCTTTAATGAAACCCCCTATCCTGCATTTGACAAATAATTTCTTTTGATTTTGCTTTTGCTTTTTTTTTTCTTTTGAGATGGACTTTTGCTCTTGTATAGTTACACATAAGGGTGGTTCAGCCCTCCTTAAGAGTGGGAATGGCGGAAGAAGTCTTGTTATCCCAATAGGAAGATATAAATTTTCTATTCTTATTTCCAACTAATAATAAAGAAAATTGTAGGAACGTAACATGATGAAATTTTCCAACAGGGCAGAGGAGGTGAGACTTATGGCTGAAAAAAATGATGAGTGTATGGATCCTTCCTTTGTTGCATCAATACTAGGGCTGTTATAGATAGTGATTTATGATGTGCTGATCTCGATATATCATGCCTTTTATATTTGTTGCATATATAGCTGCTACTTATGGCCTCAGGAAAAGGATGGACAACGCTTTCTTCTTATAGAAAGGACGAGGGCATACTATTTCTTTCTTACAAGGGAGGGTGGGAGGGTTCTTTTGATGCAATGTCCTAAGATAACAAAAGTACTCAAATGCTGCTTGCTAAAAAAAAGAACTGAAAAAAAACACACAAATGTTGCTCCTTCTAAAAAGGAATAAAAAAAATTCAAAAGTACTGTTCCTTTTGAAAAGGAACAGCAAAAATTCAAAAGTGCTGTTCCTTTTGAAAAGGAACAGCAAAAACTCAAGGGTGCCATTCCTTTTGAAAAAAGGAATAGCAAAGATTCAAAAGTGTTGTTCCTTTTGAAAAGGAACAGCAAAACATGCAGGTGTTGTTCCTTTTGAAAAGGAACAGCAAAACACACTAGTGTTGTTCCTTTTGAAAAGGAACAGCAAAAAGTGCTGTTCCTTTTGAAAAGGAACAGCAAAAAAATTCAAGAGTGCTGTTCCTTTTGAAAAGGAACAGCAAAAATTCAAGAGTGCTGTTCCTTTTGAAAAGGAACAGCAAAACACGCAAGTGCTGTTCCTTTTGAAAAGGAACAGCAAAACACACAAGTGCTATTCCTTTTGAAAAGGAACAGCAAAACACACAAGTGTTGTTCCTTTTGAAAAGGAACAGCAAAACACACAAGTGTTGTTCCTTTTGAAAAGGAACAGCAAAAAGTGTTGTTCCTTTTGAAAAGGAACAACAAAAATTCAAGAGTGCTGTTCCTTTTGAAAAGGAACAGCAAAACACGCAAGTGTTGTTCCTTTTGAAAAGGAACAGCGAAAACACGCACTTGAAACATATATACAAAATTTACAATCTTATATACAAAATGTGGTAATAAAGAATGAACTTCTTACCAGTCTATAGGGGAGGAAGTTTTTGCTTCCTCTCCCATAATCTTGATGTTAGTATCTTGGCGTAGCTGCTGGCAAAATGATTCCCGAGTGAGCGGTTTGCGATACAGACGAACTCGGTGGCCGTTTACCTTAAATGTATATCCAGATCCATCGATTGTAATCAAAGTAAGGGTCCCATTGTCATGGACTTTTTGAATCTCGTGTGGTCCCAATCATCGAGTCTGAAGCTTCCCCGGGAAATCCTGAAATCTAGAATCATATAACAGAGCCCAGTCTCCTTCGTGAAATATCTTGTTTTTGATGAGCGCATCATGCCACTTGGCTCGTTGCTGCTGGATGAGTGCTGTATTCTGTAATGCAGCGAGCCTTGTTTCGTCCAACTCATTAATTTGCTGTAATCGATTTTTCTGTGCTTCACTTAAATCCAATCCGACTTCTTGGGTAGTTCGCAGGGTTTGGATCTCAAATTCTATAGGAAAAATGGGTTGCTTTCCAAACACTAAGTGATATGGTGAATAGCCGGTGGTACTTCTCCATGTGGTTCGATAAGCCCACAGTGCCTCCGGTAGTCGGGCGGCCCAATCGCGGCGGTGTGAGGCAACAGTTTTTGTCAAAATTGACTCTATTATCTTATTACTGTTCTCGACTTGCCCATTTGCCTGCGGATGGTATGGGGTAGTAATTTTGTGGTGGATGTGATGGTTATTGAGTGTTGCAGCTAATTTATGTCCCACAAATTGTGGTCCTCCATCTGTAACCACTTCCCTTGGAAGACCATAACGTACAAACAAATGGAACAAGAACTGTATTACCGACTCCTCTGTAGCTCTGGGTAATGCCTCCGCCTCAACCCATTTGGTAACATATTCAGTTGCCACCAAAATGTAGGTTTTTTGGTTTGATGGGGGGTTGATGGGTCCGACAAAGTCCAGAGCCCAGCGTTCGAAAGGTTCGATCACTAATTGAGGCCGCAAAGGCATTTCGTCTGTTGGGCCAGGTCGTCCTACACGCTGACAACTATCACAGGCCTGGACAAATTTTTTGGCATCTTTGAAAATTGTAGGCCAGTAATATCCCGTTTGTAATACTTTGTGTGTTGTTCTTCGTTCAGCGAAATGTCCTCCACATGGCCCGTCATGGCAGGCTTTCAAGATATCAAAGATTTCGTCTTCTCGAATACATCTTCTGATTTCCATATCTGCGCCTGTGTGAAACAGATAGCCCCCAACCCACGAAAATCGATTGCTTTTCTGGACGATCTGTTTCCGTTCATTGGGAGTTAAATGTCTTGGAAGCTTACCTACTGCGAGATAATTAGCCACATCAGCGTACCAGGGAGTCTGAACAGTGACAGCAAATAAGTGTTCATCTGGGAATTGGTCCTCAACTGCTGCTGTTTCAACTGATTTTGGTATTCGTGAAAGAAAATCAGCTACAGGGTTCTCCTTCCCTGGTCGGTCTCTGATTGTAATGTCGAATTCCTGCAACAAGATCAACCACCTGGTTATTCTTCCATTTGTAACAGGCTTGTTTGCTAAATACCTAATAGCAGAATGGTCTGTATACAAAATAACGGGATAGCCTGTAATATAGTGTCTAAACTTATTAATAGCATGTATCACAGCTAAAAATTCTTTTTCGGTGACAGTGTAATTTAATTCAGCCGGAGCCAAATTTTTGCTGATGTAATAGATAGCGTATGGTCTTTTCTCTTCTTCTTGGCCCAAAACTGCACCGATTGCTGTATCTGAGGCGTCGGTTGAAATTTGGAATGGTAAGTTCCAATTAGGTCCTCTGAGAACTGGAGCTGTAGATAGCAACTTCTTTAATTCTGTGAAGGCTCGATCACATTTTTCTGTCCATAAGAAATCAACATTTCCAGTTAATGCATGTAGAGGTGCGGCAATATGTGAGTAATGTTGTATAAATCGTCTATAATACCCAGAAAAACCAAGAAAACTGCGTACCTTTGTTTGATTAGTGGGGGTTGGGATAAGCATGAGTATTTGAATTTTAGCCGGGTCTACCTGAATGCCAGCTGCTGAGATGTAATGTCCCAGAATGAGTCCTTCTGTCATCATCATGTAACATTTTTCGTGACTCAAGCAAAGCCTGGTAGCGATGCAGCGCTCTAGAACTTTTTCGAGAGTGTCCAGGGCTGGATCAAAGTCATCTCCATATGGTGTGAAATCATCCATATAGACTTCCAATCCATCATTAATTAAATCTGCGAAGATGCTAAGAACAGCCCGTTGGAATGTGGCCGGAGCATTACATAATCCAAAGGGTAAGACTCGGTAGGCGAACGTTCCCCAGGGGCAAGTAAAGGTAGTCTTGTCCTGGTCTTCAGGGGCAATCTGAATCTGGTTATATCCGCTGAAGCCATCCAAGAAAGAAAAAAATTTCTTGCCTGCTAAGGTGTCCAATACCTGGTCTATGAAAGGGAGAGGGAAGTGATCCTTTTATGTAGCTTTGTTTAATTCTCTGTAATCGACACAGATCCTCCATTTCCCATTCTTTTTAGGTACTACCACAAGTGGGGAGACCCATTTGCTGTCAGAAATAGGATAAATAAAATTAACGTCTAATAATTTCTGCAGCTCATCTTTTACAACATCTTTTAAATGGGGATTGAGTCTTCTCTGTGGTTGGCGAATAGGTCTTGCATCTTTCTCGATATAGATACGATGTGTACATAGCTGGGGATCAATCCCTTTCATATCGGGATAGTCCCAAGCAAATGCCTCCTGATAATTTCGTAGGAGCTGGATGAGTTTGGTCTCTTGCTCTGGTGTCAGATTAGCGTTAATATTTAAAGTTTTGCCCGGTTCAATTTGCATTACTTTGCTGTTAGCAACAGAGGTTACAGGTATATTTGGGTCATGGTCATCTTTTAGAGGATCTTCCTCTAATTCGTTATCAAATGCCGCTTTTATCATAAAGCATTGTGTATACGATGTGGATTCTGTTTGATTAATGAATTTATTGATGGCATCATCTTCCGTTTGATCTTTAAAATCTAGCGCTTCCTGGACTGTTAATGGTGGTCTAATATTATCAGTAATATATGAGGCAGGGCGCAGATTGGTCAGTGATATATGAGATGTGATGCTTGGCTGGGCTGGCGGGTACAAGATTAAATTTTTGATATCCGGCCCTCTGGTTATGGTCATGTTTCCCTGCCGGCATCCAATGTAGGCGTCAACAGTAGCGAGCCATGGTCTACCTAGAATTAGCGGATGTCCATCTAGTCAGGTTTTTGGATTAATCACCAGAAAATCGGTCGGGTATTCCCAAGAGTCCACTGAAACCATGACATCATACAAGGTGCCTTCTGGTCTTATTACTGATCGGTCAGCTAGCTCTAGTAAAGTGGAAGTAGGTTCTACCGATGTGATTCCAAGCTTCTGGCAGGTTGATGTTGTCAGGCTATTAATTGCAGCCCCTAGATCTACTAAAACGTTGGTCAGGGTCTGCCCACGGACTTGAACAGTGACAATTGGGTTTCCAGGATCCTCATATTTAATTGGTGTTTCTTTCCCTGATAAGAGGTCGGATAAGGTGCCGACTACCTGGACTCTAGGGTTAGGGGCTATATTTCTTTTTGATTTTCTGCTACACAGGTCTTTTATGGTTTTTGCATATATGGGGATATCCTGTATAGCCTGAAGGAATGGAATTCTTATATACAAGTTTTGGAGTTCTCCCAGAATATCAAAATCCGGATATTGCATTTGTCTCGGAATGGCCAGTCGTTCTGGGAAAGGTGGAGAAGATGTAATTACTTGCTGATGAACCTGGTCTTTACTTACATCTTCTTGTTGTGACGGCTGTTCTATCGGTAACTGGTTTTCAATATGAGCGGTTCTATGTCCCTCAGTTTCTATTATTCGCCCAGATCTCAACTGAAGATCATTGCACTACTGCAGAGCAGATTCAATCTCGGAAGATTCTATAATTTGAAGAGATTGAACTGGTCGATTATTTGGGTTAGGGTTGGGTTGGGCTGGGAGCTGCGGTCTTAGGTTGGGCTGGGGATTTTGTTGCAAGGCTAGCAGAGTTGGTTGAGGGAGCGGAATTGATCCTGGTGTTTGATATGTCGATCTTGGCCAGTTGCTCTGCCAGGGTGAACTTTGCGAAGTGGAAGGGGTCCACTGCGGAGGATATGAATTATTTGGCCAACATGGCGGAGGATAAGGAAAGTTTGGCCAACCAGCTTGGTTCATCCAAGGGTTCGGAGTAGGAAACATTTGAGGCGACCAATTTGAAAACGGGTGCTGAGACTGATTTTGCCACATATTCTGTTGCTGAGCATTAAATTGCGGAGATTGAAAAGAAGAGGAGGGATCTTGAAACATACCAGATTGCCTAGGCTGCCATTGACGACGCTGGTTAATAAAATATGTTGATTCTGGTTCCTCTTCTGCTTCTTTGTACACCGCCTTCAAACCAGGAAGCGAGGGACAGCTTTCAGTCGGATGGTCCTTGGTACAAATAGCACATATTTGAACTGTATCGAGCGGGCATTCTTTCTGGCTATGTTTCTTTCTGCACCGAGGGCAGAAAATTGCCAGATTCTGTTCTGCCTCTGCTTGCTTCTGTTTAGCCTGCACAATATCAAGCTGTGTAGTTAATGTCCCCATGATATCAGTTTTAAAATTCTCTAGCATATTTCCAAGTTCCACTCGTGATACTCCTTCTATTGATGTTCTATTGTCTCTAGTGAAGCGATCATATTCTGCTGGTTTTATCCTTGTGCTGCCTCTTGAGCTCCTGATACACAGATTAATGATGTCAGCAAAATTTTCCTGATAAATGTCTCCTTTTCCCATAATATTCAACGTTTCAATCCATTGCTCTTTCATACCTCTAATCAATGCAGTTTTCAACACGTTATCGGGCAGAGGTAACGATGCATAGGGAGATCTTTGCAAGTTATATTGGAAACGTTCTACATATTCTTCTAAAGTTTCATTTGGTCTGGCTGACATTTGAAAGATTTCATCCTTTAGTTCTCTTGATCTACAGTAATCCTGATATTTTTTTAAGAAGGCCACTTTCATTTCTTCCCAATTGTTTATGACTCCACCACCTAAACCCATGAACCATCTCAGAGTTGCTCCCTTCAAAGTAGAGGGAAACAACTTTAACTTCTGGGGGTCAGTGGTGTAATCGTATCCCCTGCATAACACATCAAATTCGAATAAAAACGCATCAGGGTCTTCTGATGTGAGTCCATGAAACGTCGGGATATGTTGAAGCGGAATTGCCTTCATCGGTGCATTCACAGCGGAATCTACTATGGGATATTGCAAAGTAGAGGTTTGGGTATTTGGCTGATTCTGCGCCATGGAATCAAATATATGCCAGTAATCTTCAGGAATTTCTAAGAGAGTATCCCTTGGTTGAGGAGGGGTAATCTTAGCGGGAACTGTTTTTACAGCACTCCCTTTATCAGGGATAATGATGGCCCCTACTGTCTGAGGTGAATGAATTCCTTCAACGAGGATTTTTGTAGCGCTTCCTTTATCCAGACTGTTTAAAGGCTGGTTTGGTTCAATAGGAGATCTAGGTTCCTCGATTTCCCCTGTTTCTCCTTCTCCTTCGCAAAGGTTGCTAAAATTTCCTTCGTGCACTGGTCCAGGAGTCGAATTGTCAAGTTCTTGAAAGTCCTGCTCCTCTGTCTGACTGTGCACCTCAGCAAAGGCTTCAGATGGTGATTCTGAGGCCTGAAGGGAACTAGCAGGTTGTTTAGAGTTTACTTTCCTATAACCTACTGATTGCTGAGATTCGGCTTTCTTATAAATTTCATTTATAAAGGTCTTTCGTCCAAGGGTCGCCGACCCCTTGGCTTTTTCGATTTTGGATGGAGGCTTTTGATTCTTTTCTGGCTTTTTCTGCTTAGTCATGCACTCCAATTAAATTACTAAATCAATTCTGCTAGGAAAGCGGACGGTGGAGCAGGGCTTTTACATGCTCCGCACGCAGGTTCTTACCTTCCATTTTTAAAATCCAGTTCTCCCCTAACAGATTCGCACACTACCCTGTTAAAAAAACAAATGGCTATACCCTTCCCCGGCAACGACGCCAAAATGTGGAGCTGTAACAAGGGTCTTTTTCACCTCTAGTTATCTCACATTACAATTCAATCCGGGAGCGTTTTGTTATTGTAAAGGATATCTCAATTTGAGGCTATTTGTCAGGATAATGCTTCGTAGTATAGATCTAAAGAATACAAGAGTAAATGGATGCTAAGCTACGCTAAATTACTTTTGCATAAAGAAATCACACACGCAGCAACTTCGTCGGTCGAGGGTATGGAATTAGTAACCTATCCCCCTAGAAACTGATGAAGGAGTATGGATCATGATCTGGGAGCATTATAGCGTCTACTGTATCTCACAACAGCCTTGACCCTCCTCTCATGCCACTTCAATAAATGCAAGCGAAAGGAACAGCAAGAAAACAGAATGGAATAGCAACTTCAATAAAAGGAACGGCAGTAAATGGAATGACAGTAAAGAAACTAAGTCTCGCGAGGTCAACACTTCCAATCCTTGGCACACACTTACATACAAAGGGAAAGCAATCGTTTATACAAGCTTGCAGCTTAATCAAATGGAACAGCAAATTATTAAAGACAGGAAACGTCAATCATATACATATCAAATGGAACAGCAAATCATTAAAGACAGGAAACGTCAATCATATGTACACGATCTGCGATAATCACCAATAGTCCATTACCCCAATCACCTGTAGCTGAAATATTCTACTTATGAATTCTGTAATTGATGCAAACAACTCAGATCAACAGTATGCGAAGAATCCTGAAAGTATGATATGAACTTGTTACAGAGATTTATAACAGGAAAGCTATAGATGAATAAGTATGAGACGACATGCAATCATAACAGATTATAAGAAACAAACCACACAAAGCAGAATTGTAATGGTACAATCAGCCAGTGTCCGTTGGAGCCGGGCCCGAAGCTTCCAATGGCGCACTGCCGTAAACTACTTCAGACGCAGGGAGAAATTAACACCAAAGATATTATATTAACGCATCAATGAGAGTACAAAACTAAGTTCAGAGAGACTCAATAGTCTGAGTTCAACTGACAGTAAAATCCGTGAACAGAAAGTTAAAGATACAACATAATTCCCCTAATTTCCAATGCTGCCCCCTTTTTATACAATTAACGGCGGAGTTCTCCAGACGACAAAACGATTGAACGTAGCGATCCCTCAGGATCAAAGATCCTGAGTGATCCGCTAAACTGTTAACGCCTTCCTTTACTCGGCCTGTATTTCCGAACTGGCAGTCCTTCATCTCGTTCCGGACTGATCTTCCTTGATTTACTCGACCTGGTCTGAACCTTATTTAGAATTGGAGGGACAGCCGTTATCTTCTCATCAAATTCTTGTTTTGCGTTGCGCCTTCCTGCTTTTACCTTTCCCTGCGTAGAGAAGACAACTATTAGTGATTGGATCATTTTGGACTCGTTCTCGTTGCGTTTTCCCTACTTTATAATAAAGAAAAGATTACAACTATTGCTTAAAACATCACTAAATTATTTATTAAAACATACCTTCCCAATGCTCTAGAAATTACCACTCCTCAAACTCTAGAGATAAAAGGACATATCAAGAAGAAAAAGGTTCAAGCAGTGAAAGATCACATCGAGCATCAACAACAAGTTCTCCAACTTTTAAAGGATAACGCCACTTCGGTGAAAAATCAAACAAAACAACAGGTAGATCAACATCGTAGTGAAAAATGTTTTGATGTAGGTGATTGGGTATTTTTACTGCTACATCTCAAGTAAGCTATTTATGAGAAGGAAATGTTGGCAATACTACATGCACTTAAAAAATAGCAACCTTACCGAATGGGAAGACTCTTCAAGGATGAGGATGTGGAAGCATTGTTTTGTGCTATTTCTATTATCCAACCAGATTGGATAAACGAATCAAGGGATGAATGGAAGAAGGACGAAAAAGTATGACCACTTATTCAAAAGTTGCAAAAGATCCCAATTCAAACAATATTGCCAGAAGTTGAAGAGGAAGGGAAAAATCATATTGGAACCTGGAGTAGTCACAAAAACAAGAACCCGACAGCTACGAAATCGATCAATTTCAGAGTATCTCATCAAGTGGAAGAATTTACCCGCTGAAGATTCCACATGGGACGACAAGAATTTTATACAGAATCATTAAGAACTACTCAAGCGTTGAAGGCAACGCTTTTTGAAGGAGAGGGGCATGTTAGGCCCCTATACTACTAGTGTAACCCCTTATTGTTATTAGTACAACCGACTTATTATATTGATGTACCCATGTAGTGCCCATATTTTTATTATTGTGCCCCATAAAAGCCCACTATTGTTATTATTGTGCCCTTACATTATTATTGTTATGTCGTCTCTGATTATGTTATGACCCCTTAGACTCCTATATATATAAAGGAGGTCTTTTCATTTGTATCATCAAAGAAGTGTTCATTTGTGTAATGTAAAGGAGGTCGCCCCCTCGAAGAGGCTGAATTCTAAGGCGTTGATCTATCTTTTCTATCTTTTCTTGAGCTGGTTTCATAACATCAACCCATCAAACAGTGATTCCACCTCATGCTCAGACATCACAAAACCATCATCATATTTCTCTCTACCTAAGCCTTCCAGGGCTTCAAAGCGTTTTTTCGTTGAATTATGCTAAAATGATAGGTGGTTTGAGTATTAGAAATAATTCCTAACAAGAATTAGTCCCAAAATACACCATCCTTTTGGGATGGCTCAACAAATGTGCATATATTCATAGTAGATAAATGCATATACGAAATTTGCGCCTTTAAAAAGGCTAAGGTTCTGCATAGCATTCGTATATACACATAGCTTTCATATATGTGCATAGCTTTCGTATATGCACATCTTCTGTATCGCATATTTTCTGTATATGCACATATCTTTCATATGTGTGCATATATGAAAGTTACGAATATACGAAAGATATGCGCATATATGGAATTTGTACATATACGATAGATGCACATGCAAAAATTGTGCATATATTGAAGATGCACATATACGTGAGTTATGTGCAACTTTAGCCACCATATGTGCGCATTTTCCATACGCATATACATAAGCTACTCCTATACAGAGGCTTAAATTCTGCACAACTTCTGTATATATGCATATCTTCCATATATGTGCAACTTATGTATATGCACATACACAAAAGCTGCACATATATAGAAGCAATGCACAGCTTCCATAATATGCATATATGCACAACTTCTATATATATGCATATATGGAAGTTGTGCATATATGGAGGCTATCATACACTACATCCATTATAATATTATATACTACCTCATATATAATATGTGAATTTATCTACAATGAAGGATCACACACCCTCAGTCTTGTAAAGCATTTATTGAGCCATCCCAAAAAGATGGTGTATTTTGGGACTAGTTCTTGTTTGGAATTATTTCTAATACTCAAACCACCTATCATTTTATCATAATTCAGTGAAAAAATGCTTTGAATCCCTGGAAGGCTTGGGTAGAGACCAATATGATGATGGTTTTGTGATGTCTGACCATGAGGTGGAATCACTATTTGATGGGTTGAGGTGGTTGGCCTCTAGAACCCTTGGATGATTTTGGATTGACATGTTATATAAGATCCCACGTTCATTCTTGGAATATGGCATGGGGTTATTGGCTGAAGAGAGATTTGGCTCATCCATTCTACGGTTGGGTGGAAAGTGGAAGTCCATTATGATTGATTATGGATATATACTTGTAAATTTTCCATTTCTTTTGTTACTAAATTTACTTATTCACATTAAAATTTATAGATTTACTCTCTCGATACTTGAAATCTTATTCAACTCACATTCATACCTAAATCATACTTCCAAGTCATTATTAAACACAAATTTATATCAAATATATATATTTACTCCATGGATACGTAAAACCTTATCCAACTCACATTCATACCTATGGCTTGAGAGTGTGCTTTTTCACTCTTAGCCTCAAAGGGAACTTCACTTTGCAACCAAAATTTGTTCAATTGTGGAAGATAAAACAAGGAGCGCATTTAATGAGTTTAGAAATACAATCATGTGTGACACATAAACATCATTAATACATCTTAGATAGACTTAAACAATGATAAATAGAGATCAAAAGGCTAGTTTACATACACTCCCCAAGTATAACGAACAAAGTATGTGTGATTGCGACAATTGTTGGTTTGCAACAAACGAAGGTGTCATGATCATGAAATGCATTAAAGAGGTTCTAATCAATGTGACGAAAATTAAGAATGATGAAGAACACTTGAAACACATAAAATAACTTGACATCACACATGACGAATAAGGCGACACTTGATACAAAAGTTAAGTAGGCTCAAAAACTTGAATGTAGCGAAATTTTGGAGGGTGTTGTAACAGCTACAACATGCACATATACAAAAGTTGTGTGTATGAGGAATATATGTGCGTATACGGAAGATACATACAGATATATAAGTTTTACATATATGGTAGATGCACATATATAAGTTATGCATATACGGAAGATGTGCATATCTTCTCTATATGTGCATATTTTCTGTATATGCGCATATCTTCCGTATATGTGAATATCTTCCGTATATGCACATATACAATAGTTGCACATATAAAGAATATATGTGCAACTTCTGTAATATGCATATACGACAATATCTAAGTTTCGTATATCCACGACTTTTATATATGTGCATATCCTCTGCATTGCGTAACTTCTGTATAAGCGTGTATCTTTTATATATGTGCATCTATTATATATACACAACTTCCAAATATGTGTATATATGGAAGGTATGCACAAATATGAGAGATATGTGCATATACGGAAGCCATGCATATATACGAAATATGTGCATATACGAAAGTTGCATAATTTCTATATATGGACATATTCTATATCACATGTCTTCCATATATGTGCAACTTTCATATATGAACATATCTTTCATATATGCACAAATTTCTTATATGTTCATATACAGATGTTGCACATATACATAAGTTATGCACTTATATGGAAGTTTCACATAAACAAAAATTTTGCATGTATGGAATATGTGCATATATAATTTATGTGAGATTTTAGCCGTTGTATATGCGTAATTTATGAATATGCATAATTTTTGTAAATGTGCATATTTGTTTTCACATATATGGAAGATATGTGCATATACATAAGATGTTCACATATGAAAGTTGCGCCTATAAAAAGGCTAAATTTCTGCATAGCTTCCGTATATACACATAACTTTCTTATATGCACATATCTTTCATATATGCATATCTTCTGTATCACATATTTTCCGTATATGTGTATATCTTTTGTATATGTACATATATGAAAGTTACGAATATACAAAATATATGCACATATATGGAAGTTGAGGTTGAAGTTGTTCATAACTTCAATATATGTGTAGTTTCCATATATGTGCATATATGGAAGTTGTACATATGATAGATGCACATATGCAGAAGTTGTGTGTATATTGAAGATGAACATATACATAATTTATGTGCAACTTTAGCCACTGTAAGTGTGCATTTTCCATATATGGGCAAATCCGTTTACGCATATACAGAAGCTACTCCTATACAGAGGCTTAAATTATGCACAACTTCTTTATATGTTCATATCTTCCGTATATGTGTAGATTATGTATATGCACATACATAAAAGCTGCACATATACAAAAGCAATGCACAAATTCCATAATATGCATGTACGACAACCTCCATATATGCACAAATTCTATATATGTGCATATATGGAAGTTGTGCATATATGGAGGTTGCCGTATACTACATCCATTATAATATTATTTACTACTTCATATATGATATGCACATTTATCTACAATGAAGGATCACACACACTTGGTATTGTAATGAATTTGTTGAGCCATCCCAAAAAGATGGTGTATTTTGGGACTAATTCTTGTTTGGAATTCTTTCTAATACTCAAACCACTTATCATTTTAGCATAATTCAGTGAAAAACACTTTCAAGCCCTGGAAGGCTTCATTAGAGACCAATATGACGATGGTTTTTTGATGTCTCACCATGAGGTGGAATCATTGTTGGATAGGTTGAGGTGGTTGGCATCTAAAACCCCTGGATGGTTTTGGATTGATGTGTTCTATGAGATCCCACATTCATGCTTGGAATATGGCATGGGGTTTAATGGCTGAAAAGAGATTTGTCTCAGCCATTCTACGGTCGGGTGGAATGTGGAAGTCCATTAAGATTGATTATAGATATATATTTGTAAATTTTCCCTTTCTTTTGTTAATAAATTTACTTATTCACATTAAAATTTATACATTTACTCTCTCGATACTTAAAATCTTATTCAACTCACATTCATACCTAAATCATACTTCAAATTCATTATTAAACACATTTATATCAAATTTATATATTTACTGTATGGGTACGTAAAACCTTATCCAACTCACATTCATACCTATGGCTGGAGAGTGCGCCTTTGCACTCCTAGCCTCAAAGGAAAATTCACTTTGCAACCAAAATTTGTTCAAGTCTGGAAGATAAAACAAGGAGTAGATTTAATGAGTTTAATACAATCATGTGTGATGCATAAACATCATTAATACATCTTAGATAGACTTAATAAATGATAAATATGTGCATATATGGAAGGTATGCACATATACGATAGATATGCACATATACTGAAGACACGTATATATGAAATATGTGCATATACAAAAGTCACATAATTTCTATATATGGACATCTTTTGTATCACATATCTTCCATATATGTGCAACCTTCATATATGAGCATATCTTTCATATATGTCCAAATTTCGTATATGTTCATATATGGATGTTGCCCATATACATAAGATATGCACTTATATGAAAGTTGTGCATATACGGAGGATATGTATATATAGAGGTTGAAATTGCACACAACTTCTGTATAGGTGTAGCTTCCATATATGCACATATATGGAAGTTGCACACAAACAAAAATTGTGCATGTATGGAATATGTGGATATACATAATTTATGTGTGATTTTAGCCGTTGTATATGCATGATTTATGTATATGCATAATTTTTGTAAATGCGCATAACTGTTTTCACATATACGAAAGATATGTGCATATATAGAAGATGTGCATATACGAAAGTTGCACCTATAAAAAGGCTAAAGTTCTACATAGCTTCCTTATATACACATAAATTTCATATATGCACATCTTCTGTATCACATATTTTCTGTATATGCCAATATCTTTCGTATATGTGTACATATGAAAGTTGGGAATATACGGAAGGTATGCGCATATATGGAAGTTGAGGTTGAAGTTATGCATAACTTCTATATATGCATAGTTTCCATATATGTGCATATATGGAAGTTGTAGATATACAATAAATGCACATATCCAAAAGTTGTGCATATATTGAAGATGCATATATACATAATTTATGTGCAACTTTAGCCACTATATGTGCGCATTTTCCATATATGCGCAAATCCAATTCTGGATACACAGAAGCTACTCCTAGACAGAGACTTAAATTCTGCACAACTTCTGTATATGCACATATCTTTCGTATATGTGCAACTTATGCATCTGCACATACACAAAAGCTGCACATATACAAAAGCAATGGACAACTTTCATAATATGCACATATGGCAACCTCCATATATGCACAACTTCTATATATGTGCATATATGGAAGTTGTGCATATATGGAGGTTGTTGGATACTACATCCGTTATAATATTATATACTAGGTCATATATAATATGCACATTTATCTATAGTGAAGAATCACACACCCTTGGTCTTGTAAAAAATTTGTTGAGCCATCCCAAAAATATTGTGTATTTTGGCACTAATAGTTGTTTGGAATTCTTTCTAATACTCAAACCACCTATCATTTTAGCATAATTTAGTGAAAAATGCTTTGAAGCCCTGGATGGCTTGGGTAGAGACCAATATGATGATGGTTTTGTGATGTCTAATCATGTGGTGGAATCATTGTTTGATGGGTTGAGGTGGTTGGCCTCTAGAACCCCTGGATGGTTTTGGGTTGACGTGTTCAATGAGATCCCACATTCATGCTTGGAATATGGCACAAGGGTGAATGGTTGAAGAGAGATTTGGCTAAGGTATTCTATGGTAGGGTGGAACGCGAAAGTCCCATCCTAGGTTTGGATTTTGCATCATCAATATGAGGTTATATATCCTTGTTTTTCTATGAGTATTATGTTGGTTTATATGTGGATTATATGGCTACGATTTATTTGGTATTTATGTTGCTATTATGCTAGCTATGTATATGTTTTATGACAATAGATATGTATGGATCTCATCATGTTTTTACTTGTAAATGGATGAACAATGTATATGACCTAATGGATGAAATGGAAGCTAATGTGTTGAGGCATCAATGATTCTTAGCTATTCCTAGCTAAGTATGAGACCCTTATGCTTAGATTTGTTATTTACACCTGCAGATTACGTATTCGTGATATGTTTGATGAAATTTTTGTCATGGCTATTAGGGGTCTAATTAAGGGCTTGTTCAAGTATTTTTTTTTTCCTCATTGCCTCCTTGTTATCTTTATGTTCTGAAGGTGTTATTCAGCTCTCGGTAGTGACCTTGGCTTTGGGCCTGAGAAAGTGGTTCGAATCCCAGGGATGCTCGCATAAGATTAAGAAAAATAGTCCCTGGACACTAGCATGCCTTGTCATGAGAGCATACAGAGCCTCCTGAATGCTCCTAGATGTTGGCAGACCTATGGCATGGGAGCATCTGATGTTCAAGTGGTCTAAAATCTTAGTGGCACTTAAGTGATGATTAACATAAAAGTTGGGATGGCTCCTGAGGGTCATAATGCTGATGTTGAAGGTTTGTATGGTGTGTTTCCATTGGTTCCACTTCCTTAACGTGACTTAAGAGGTTGAATCATATCAAAGTGGCCTCTCGTCGCATATTTACACTAGTTGGCCGGTTACTTGGGTAGATGTGGGAGGAGGGCGTTACAAAAATAACAATTTCAAAACTAGAACCCATGGAGGAACTAGGACTAAGAGAACAATTAAAAAATAGTCACAGTATCGATGAACCATAGTAGAAAAACATAGACAAAAAAAGAGTAGTGTTGTAACCATCTAGGATAAGGCTTGATTTGTCAACACCTAATTAAACCATAGTACAAAAAATCTAGGAACACCAAGTAATGGAAGAGTAGCAATGCCAAGTCACAAAATGTTTTTACCAAAACCCTCTTAAAGTTTCCAACTTCCTAGACATGTTTTCTATTCCTTGCCATGAGAGTGAGGACTTTGTGTATGTGGTATGCACTATGATAATTCATGGAGGGAGAGATCATTGAATTTTGTTTCTAAACAATTAATAGTGTGAATAAAACCATGAGCCTATGTGAATGAATGTTAGGTTGAGCTAGCTACCAAATGGGTGGATCATTGACCCACCATTTTGGTTAGCAATACCCTTTGTTATGAAATTAGATATTCTCATTATTTGTCACCCTCTATCATTATATATATATATATATATATGTATGTTAATTTAATTATTAAAAATTGTTTAATTTAATTAATTTATTATTTATAAATATAAATTATACCCTAATTAAATTTTTAAAAATACAAAATTTTAGAGATTCTAATGACAAAAACTAAACATGTGTTAATAAATTTAATAAAGCTTAATATAATAGTTTGTTGAAAATGATTATATTATGTCATATATTTATTTTATTATTTTGGAAATTTTATATAATGAATAAATCATTTAATTATAAATAAATTATAGCTAAGATAACTAAAAATACATTTAATTAGCTTTTTTTGTTAAATCAATTTATAATTAATTATTATATGTTTTCTATAATATATAATGTTAATTTATTTCACTAAAAATAGTATTGTAGGATTTTGAGAGAAAAAAACAAAACTTAAAATGTTTAGAATAATAAAGTAAGTTAATTAATTTTATAAGGATTTATTGGAATTTTAGGTTTTCCTAAAAAAAAATGACTTTTAAGTCTGATGTATAGTTTTCACAATTCATTTGATTAAGAGAAGTAAATCTATTTTTGTATTTAAAAACTAAAATTGAATAATATAATGTTGTAATGTATCACTAATTATGAGTGGCTAAAATATAGAAGTTAGATTGTTCCATATCCAATAGCATATTGTAATTGTTGTAAGTTTTGATCTTTTTAAATATATCTTCTATGTAAATTTGAGTGTCCAAACTAATTTTTATTGCATTAAATCTATTTTTGTATATTCAAAAATGCAATTTAAATAGTTAAAAATTACAATTTATTTCATCTAATGCAAAACTTGAAACAAATAGACAAAATTATATTTAATATTAAAAAATAAATCATTTTTTAAAATTTAAATTAGAAATTTCATTAAATCTGCATATTGTTTGAAAATTGCTTTTCTATTAAAAAAATAAATTATTAGTAAATTTAGAAGTTAAAAATACCATCATAAAAAAACTCAATTTACAATTTTGTTTATTATTTTTATTTTGATAGCAAATTAACGCTAAAACTTGAGAATTATAATTTATAAAAGGGTCATATCAAAAAATCATTGTACGTATCTACATTCTGATGCATAAAAAACTCAATTGTAAAAATCATTACGTGTTAGATATCTGAGTAGTAGAATTGGCATGGGCCATTTCTCCTTCCTTTGTGCTCGTTCGACCTAAATAGAAGGTGCACATAATACATATATTGTCAAGGTTATTGGCTTTGTTCCATCAAGATAGCTCCATATTGATTTCTCTAAAGTCGGGATTATAATTTTTAATAAAATCTCAATTTCCGTACCCGTTTCTCTAAATTTAAAATTATAATGTTGTTTTGGTGGTAGGGTTATGTCTACTAGAGTCTAACGGGGTAAAGTAAATGACACTACGCATCTGCACAAAGAAGTCAGCAGGAGCCATACGTGACATGCTATTCAATAATTGTTACAAAGGGGGAATTCTCTTCTTTAGTACTGAGTTAGTGGAATTCGAAATTTCCAATATCAAGAGAGGGAAATCTTAAACATATTCCTCTTAGGTTTAATTTGGCAAATTCCAATACCAAGAAAGGAGGAGAAACGAAATATATGAGCTCCACTCCTTGCCATTCTGGAATGCCATGGAATCGACGAGGTCAAATCAATCAGATGGAATCATTTGATCTAGAATGATAATCAATCGCTTAACAAAGGTTTGTTCATAACTAGGTTGCACTACCACATTAAACCCATCTGCTCCAAGTTTTAATTTGATCAAATCTCACCCACTTTGGCTTACCCTGCAAAGTCATAATTATTTTCATGGCCTTGAATTAATAAACCCCAAAACAGTCTGGATATGCAAAGTCACAAGCATTTTCATGGCCTTGAATTAATGCACCCCAAAATAGTCTGGATATGCAATACATTGCAGCAAGAATTTACGTAAAACAGACCTCTGCAATGACGCTTCTAGAGCTTATGAGAATGGTGAAAGAACCCTTGGCATAACATCGTTTGATATGACAATTAAAGTGTTTGCTTTTAGCGGAGTCACCCACTTACACCTATCCCAAATTATTTGTGGGAATCAGTAGAGAAGGTTCAATTATTCGTGGCAATCAGCACAGAAGGTTCACTTCACATGAGAAGCGATGGTTTTTGGACATACCAGAATTCTCGGAACAAACCTTGTCATTCCTTATGCAGACTCAATATTTGTTTTACATAACAGAAGCAGATAGCGGGAGTCCTCTTCCAGCTCCACTACCATATCCTTCACTAACACCTGCAACTAATTCACCATGAGCACTTGCTCCAGCTCCATCCCCAATTCCTCTGCCCAGACCTCCACAGTGACCACCAACTTAGCCACCACCGCCACTTGCTCCACCAGCGAGGTCACCATTACCGCCGCCTCCACCACTAGATTAGACTCCAATTCCTTCCCCCATAAACCACCCACGAATTCCACCATGTACCACCACTATTTTCTCCTCCACCACCTGCTGTTACTCCAAGAGGGTGCACACCTCACTTCAACCTGCTCTATCAGCTCCAATTTTAACGCCAACTTTTCCCTTTACAAACCAATGCCCGAAACTCCCTAAATGAATTTGATGTCTTCAACGAAGCATTGGCGGCGTGGGTTTACAAGCTCAAACTTCGAATTTGAATGTTTTGGGCGGTTTTCAAATTCAAATAGCATAATATTAATGCCTAGAAATCCACCTCATCCATCATTTCATATACACTATTTATCAACAATCCACATCGTATATCGTATCATTTTGTATTCGGACATTCCATGCAATCAGTACACCGTATCAGTACATCGTATGATTTTGTATGATGACATTCCATGCAATCAATATCAGGTGGTGAGGGTAATGGATGGGCATATAATGCGCATGCCGCTGCGTTTGGATGACCTTCAATATAAGAAAAGACAGCGAGATGGATGATAATCCGGAAAGGAGAAGCCTGATACAACCCATAGTATGGGCATGCTTCTGTTAAGCGTAGTGTCTTAAAGGCATTAAATAACCTATAGGGTTGGAAATATTAGTTGCCTTTTAATACACTTGAAATTCATTACAAACCATATATCATGTACGACTTTGGAAATCTGTCACTTAACTTGGATACGAAAATTTCGAACAGTTGCGGACACCACGCGGCAGCTAAGGCTGATCAACACCATAATATGTAGCTTAGCGATGGGTTGGCAACATCCGGGCAGCTAAGGCTGATCAACACCATAATATGCAGCTTAGCGATGGGTTGGCAACATCTACAGGTGCTCGACCAGCTGATCAAAAAGTGATAGGACTTAAAGAATCTTATTTAAAGTGACAGAGAGCGACAGAGAGCGTAGTGTAATTTTTTGGAATTTTTTTTTGGATTTTTCTGGTTTAATTTTTTTAAAATTTTGCAAGAATTCATTGAAATCACGAATTTGATGGGTAACTTTGCACAACAGAAGTGCCCTTAAGGTTTTTAGGGTGCTGATTCATATATGCAATCAAAAATCTAGTTTAGATAACACAAATTAAAATTTCAACACAAAATTTTTCAACCAAATTCCCATTAAAAATTCCAAAAAATCACATTAAAAACAACTCCTTTCAAAAAAACCTCCTCTCCTCAGTTTCACACTTCCTATACTGTTTTCACAATTTCTAGAAAAGGTTTTTAACTATTTAGCAAAAATTTTAATAGTATTTGACGACTAAATCACTAAGTGTCAAATTCCATCCCTGGTGACAATGTATAACTGCTTCGTTGTCCATCAAAGGTGTCGGATATGGGTAATACAGATCACTCGTAAATGTAAATGGCAAACATCAAGCACTATAGTGTTTTTTCATCTTATCTATCTAATACTATAAGATATATAATAATAATAAATCAACATTTCATTAATATACTAATAATAAATCAACACGTCATCAATCAGTAAATCATTGCAGGTTGCTTGCGAAATAGAATATTTTTTAAATCAACACTTCATTAATATAATAATAATAAATCAACACTTCATCAATGAGTAAATCATTGCATGTTCGTTGCGAAACAGAAACCCCATTATTTATGGAGCTCCAAACCTACTTCGTGTCCACCAACAACTGGTAAGCCTTTAGCCTCATCTCATCGTGTGTCTTGCGTGGATGCTACGGCCGACTGTGTTATAGAGCTCTACATTCGATTTTTTATCAACTCACCAACCATCTTATTCTAATTACGATTTTTTATCAACTCACCAACCATCTTATTAGTCCCTGCCATCTGGCATCCGGCAGGGACTATAGTAACCGTTCGGAGGGCAGTTAGCATTAATTTGCAAGGTTTTTTAGTGTTATTTGCAGTTATATTCTAAAGTTTGGAGTTCAGGTTCTGTTGGCCATCTTATTTGGCCTCTTCCCGAGGCGGAAGAGGCCGGACCATAGCTTAAACTCGTATTTACGCACAATCAAGTGGCCCTGACCGTGTGCGGTTTCCTTTTAATGCTAACATTAATTCCTTAATGTTTAATGTTAAGTGCGAATAGGCATACATATGAAGGTTTGCTTGTTGTTTTGCAGGTGTCGGCCGTATGCTCAAGGGTTGCATGGCGGGAGGTGTCCGCCTACCGGCTCAGGTAATTCCCCTAGTCATTCCAGGCCATTCCGCATGTAAAAGCCAGCATCAGTATATTAAGCCGTTGAAGCAGCAAAGGCACCATCTATAGCAGTTTCCCCAGTTCCATACGTTGCATACCCTCCATCTCTAGATCCAACACCAGTAGCTTCCCAGCAGTAGGGTCAGTAGCATAACCAGTGGTTTACCCATAAGCAGCCGTTGATGCAGTCGTTGATTCCGTAGTTGAAGTAGTTGAATAAACAACAGAAGCAAGAGTAGTTCTCAAATCAGGCTTGATGCCTTTGGCGACCTGTTTAGCAGTCGGGCACGCGGAGCGAAGGGGCGCAACGGCAGGTCGTGAGGCCCTCAAATGTCTGGTTCGCCTTCGAACCTGAATCCATGACAAACTGTAAGTTCTCAAATCCCCATTCCCTGCATATGTTGTATCGAATCCATGACAAACTGTAAGTTCTCAAATCCCCATTCCCTGCACAATAGAATTATCACATTGAATTTCAAATCGAAAAACCATAATCGAATCTTTAAGGCTCTGTTACATCCTACAATGTCACTCGACCTGCCCTGATCCATGGCTCCAACACCTTTCTAACCTGGGGATGCACTCCACCTGCATCGTGAAAAACAAAATGCGACCTAGGCCCAAATAATTTGGCATGATAAGCCATCCACTCCCTCATTCTCTGAGCACTCAGGTCACCATACAGGGAGGAACCACAGGAGAGATAATCATAGGGAGGAGCCTGGCTATAAACAGAGCCATTGTAGCTACCTTTTTCTTCCTCGAGAGCAACGATCCTCTCTGGTTTTCCAAAAAGACGTAGGGTGCGTCGTGTAGCTTCGATCTTCATTCATATTGAGCGGTTTATTGGCCACATCGCGGCTCTCTCTCCCTTGCAGAGGGCTTGCAGCCTTGCCCTTTATTAATCTTCCAGAAGACGAATTCTTGGGGATGCCTTCACATTCAAATCGTGGCTTTCCATAAACATGGAGAGGCTTGTGTAGGAGAAGACACTTTACGTTGCTAACATGTGGCCACGTTTCTTTGCGCATGCAACATTTGGCAGCCTGTCGTATTCATTTTTCTAACCGGCATATTCACTTTACTAATAATTTTAATGAACTTCAATTTATGTTTAAATATAATAACAACTACTTTGGTGAGACAGTTTCAAGGAATGCCCTTAGCTGGACAACATTCCTTCTTGCCTGTTGTTGGAGCCTCCACCAGAACCACTATACCAGGGTAATATGCTTGTCAATGCTGATGTTAAGTTGTGATTTTAGTTTAAGGTTTGTAAATATGTTATCTTACTCTCTGTATGGTTCATGCAGAATGCCAATTATCTTTAGCTTCATTGTGGATTGACAAATCTGTGGGCATTTTTGGTTTTGAAGGGCTGTTGCCAGTGTTTCTGAAAAGCCAGCAGGCGCACAGCTGACAATTTTCTATTCTGGCTCAGTGAATGTTTATGATGTTCAATCTCGTGGGAGAAGGGCAGCGAGCTCGTGATCAGATTAGATTAGTTTAGTGTCTTGGCTGCTCTGTCTCTGTCTGATTGAACATTATGGTGACCATGTCAAGAAGACCTTGCCAACTGCATTTGCATTTCTATAAAGCCAACTGAAGTGAAGGGTTTCGATTTGCATAATTAGTGTGAACAGTGAGAGCAGGGGAGGGTGAGCAGGGTGTGGCATGCAGTCTCCAGAGCTGGCAAGTGAAGCCCTCAGACATGCGGCACAGCATAATGGGGATAGGCCTAGTCCAAGCCCTGATAGGGATAGGGGCAGGGGAAGGGGCTGGGGAGGGCAATACGGGGTTGGAAGAGCACATGCTTACTATTCTTCTTCTGCTTCATTATACAAGCTCAGGAGATTTAATACGCTCATTCTTGTCGTGCGTATTGTATCATTGTGTTTCTCCCTGGCAGCCTCCATATTCATGGCACTGAACATCCACAAATTCGGGAATGATACTTCTTCTAACAAGGCGAGGTGGTACGATTATGGTGCTTTCAGGTAAGTTTCCCCATTTCATTTCACTGTGATACCTTTCGTTTTGATGCCAGTTTTCTCCATGGTTCTTGTTTAGTTTAGTTTATATGGCATATGGTAATGGCCATTTTTGATTTTTTATATCTTTTCCAAGTCCTTGGAGAAACAAACCCAAAATGACACAGGACAGGACTTGCAGCAATTATAGCCAACTTATCAAAACTCCATCTGTCAAAGAAGTATCAGAGAATTCAGTACACGAGTGATTATGCAGCTGAAGTTTGAGAAAATTATCTTTGGTGCAATTATCCCCATTTGTTTGTTAGCAAGGTGCAATGTACAGTTTAATATGACTATTGGGGACATTGGTCTTTTATGGACTTAATTTCTTGTTAAATATGCATCTTAGCAACAATGGAATATGGTGAGATTTGGAATTCTATACAATGATGGATATGGGATTTGACTTTACAATAATTTATATACAGAGAATTGTGTTGGCAAGATATTCTGTTTTGTTTTATTTCATCTTCTGTTTACAGTGTGCACTGAAATTTAAGAATACTTGTGTTCCATCAGTACCAAAATAATAGTAGGCTACCTATAGTCAAATATGTACTCTTTTAACAAAATTTCATTGATTGTACTTTAAGCTATCCCTTGATTTCAATTTTCCTTGGAATGGTCTGTACCATACCATCAGAAAACTACCCTTGGGCATAAGGATCAAAGATTCAGATGTGTTTGACTAGATAGACAGTGCGTATCTGTTCTCCACAGGCCTTAGACATGTAAAATAATCATTTATTTTGCTGCAAAAGGGTTGGAATCTTCCACGTAGATCCACTTTATGTTTGGATCAAAACTTCCTGACTCAGAAGTTTAATTTTATGTTGACATTTTAAAGTCCCCTCTCAGATTATTCTCTTGTGCACTCATGTTTGAGAGTTTCTCACGGATTTGGGAGGATGCCATGTGTTTGCAGGTTTAATGCTTGGTAAGTTCATCATTATAAAGCTCGCCACTTTTCCATTCTCACCTCCCCGTTTTTCTTTTTAGCCCTTTCATTTCGTTGTTTGCAAAGTTGTATCTTCATCGACTCTTTTCGCTGTGTACTTTGACTCACTTGTAAATTTTCTCTTTGCAGATTTCTCCCTCGTACATAGCTGAGTTTGCAAATATTGTGCTGGTCTATGATGATATTTTCCCTGTTGCAGAAAGTGCACTGGGATGAGCAGAAAGTTAATACCGAGCTGAAAAACTATATCACAAGCGCTTTTCAACATCTCAAGGAAATGTCCTTCCTCTGTAATGAACACAAAGGTGCTGAGATCGAAGCTATACATGGCAATGGCACACAAAGATGAAGGCAAGCTCCTAAAGCTGCTTCTAACATTGCTAACTTCTCCTAAAGTCAGGAAGAGTATTGCCTGAGAAGAGTAGGCTGGCTACATCCTCTCTTAAGGTATTCAACAATTTCCAGTTAGGAAGGAGCAATCGCTGTTACTCTTTATTGCCTAGATTACACCTCGGAGAGTGCATTCTAAAGCTCTTAATTTCTATAGCACAAGATGCAGTTAAGCAAGGTAGTAGAAGCATGAGTTAATCAAAAGTAGAGAAACTAAGTCACATCCTTGATAGAATCCAGTGTGGAGCTGTAAGCGAGGTAGTGAAAATGAAAGAAATTAGTCCAGCTTAATTTTAATGTAGCTATACTTTATCTTTGACCAAATTGGGTGCAAAAGTTGCTATATAATCTATACCATGGTGAAAAGAATTTAATGTGAAGCTACACATTAATAATAATTTGCACTACTGTTCAAAGTTATTGTAGGCATGTCTGGTTAGTGAATGGCAAATTTGTAGTATGTCAGCTCTCTGGCTTGAGTTTCTATTTTTTTCACTGTAACTGGCTGCTTTTATATTAGGAAAAGCTGCAGCCAAACCAGACAACAATCTGAAACACATAATTTAACAGCCAGATATCTTCTATTTCTGACCTTCTAGTTCTAGCCTTTAAAGCTCTGGCAGGTGTACTGTCTTACATATTGAAATAGTAAAAAAAAACTGTTAGACAAAACATACCAAATACAGTAAAAACATAGGAATCATAACTTTAAATGACTTCGATGTCGCATTTAAGGTAGCCATATTTCCTTTTGTTTTTCTTTTGTAAATATTCTGCTCATTTCTCTAATTTCAATTTCCATCGAGGTATTACAGTTCTGCACACATGAAAGGCATCGATGTCTAGGTATTTCAGAGACTTGTTTTAACAAGATGACCAGAGGTTATTGCTGCATTCTATTTTGACAGGTGAAAACTACATCTCCAAAGAAGTACTGTGTACGACCCAATACAGGTGTCATCCCACCTCAGTCTACATGTGATGTGACAGGTTTGAAGCTTCTTATTTTAAAGCTTAATCGATTAATATTTCTTGCTTGAATATGATAAATTAAAGAGCTTGTTTAATGTGAGCTTGATTGTCCTCTCATTGGTTTTGTTTTATTTGTAATCACCATGCAAGCGCAAAAAGAGATACCGCCTGATATGCAATGTAAGGACAAATTTCTTGTGCAGAGTGTTATGGTCCCTGCTGGGACGACTGCTAAAGATATTACTCCAGATATGGTGAGTTCACACTAAAAACTATTTTCCCTGAAGCTTAGTGCTCATTGCAAGGGATTCTCTCAGTTGAAACAATTTTTTGGAGGAACACAAATTCAGGGTGGTGTATGTAGACAATCGGAGTCAGAGTGTTTCCATCGGAGTCAGAGTGTTTCCTCAGTGGCTGTATTTGTTTTCATGTGGTTTCTGGTTTGTTTAGGGCTGCTTTTAACTTCTTATAAGGGTGCTACTTTTAGCATGTTGTATTTTTGAGGTCAATGTTGTTACTGAGAAAGCATTTTTTTCACTGTAACTGGTTGCTTTTATATTAGAATGAAACACATAATTTAACAGCCAGATATCCTCTATTTCTGACCTTCTAGTTCTAGCCTTTAAAGCTCTGGCAGGTGTACTGTCTTACATATTGAAATAGTAAAAAAAAACTGTTAGACAAAACATACCAAATACAGTAAAAACATAGGAATCATAACTTTAAATGACTTCGATGTTGCATTTAAGGTAGCCATATTTCCTTTTGTTTTTCTTTTGTAAATATTCTGCTCATTTCTCTAATTTCAATTTCCATCGAGGTATTACAGTTCTGCACACATGAAAGACATCGATGTCTAGGTATTTCAAAGACTTGTTTTAACAAGATGACCAGAGGTTATTGCTGCATTCTATTTTGACAGGTGAAAACTACATCTCCAAAGAAGTACTGTGTACGACCCAATACAGGTGTCATCCCACCTCAGTCTACATGTGATGTGACAGGTTTGAAGCTTCTTATTTTAAAGCTTAATCGATTAATATTTCTTGCTTGAATATGATAAATTAAAGAGCTTGTTTAATGTGAGCTTGATTGTCCTCTCATTGGTTTTGTTTTATTTGTAATCACCATGCAAGCGCAAAAAGAGATACCGCCTGATATGCAATGTAAGGACAAATTTCTTGTGTAGAGTGTTATGGTCCCTGCTGGGACGACTGCTAAAGATATTACTCCAGATATGGTGAGTTCACACTAAAAACTATTTTCCTTGAAGCTTAGTGCTCATTGCAAGGGATTCTCTCAGTTGAAACAATTTTTTGGAGGAACACAAATTCAGGGTGGTGTATGTAGACAATCAGAGTCAGAGTGTTTCCTCAGTGGCTGTATTTGTTTTCATGTGGTTTCTGGTTTGTTTAGGGCTGCTTTTAACTTCTTATAAGGGTGCTACTTTTAGCATGTTGTATTTTTTAGGTCAATGTTGTTACTGAGAAAGCATTTTTTTCACTGTAACTGGTTGCTTTTATATTAGAATGAAACACATAATTTAACAGCCAGATATCCTCTATTTCTGACCTTCTAGTTCTAGCCTTTAAAGCTCTGGCAGGTGTACTGTCTTACATATTGAAATAGTAAAAAAAAACTGTTAGACAAAACATACCAAATACAGTAAAAACATAGGAATCATAACTTTAAATGACTTCGATGTTGCATTTAAGGTAGCCATATTTCCTTTTGTTTTTCTTTTGTAAATATTCTGCTCATTTCTCTAATTTCAATTTCCATCGAGGTATTACAGTTCTGCACACATGAAAGGCATCGATGTCTAGGTATTTCAGAGACTTGTTTTAACAAGATGACCAGAGGTTATTGCTGCATTCTATTTTGACAGGTGAAAACTACATCTCCAAAGAAGTACTGTGTACGACCCAATACAGGTGTCATCCCACCTCAGTCTACATGTGATGTGAAAGGTTTGAAGCTTCTTATTTTAAAGCTTAATCGATTAATATTTCTTGCTTGAATATGATAAATTAAAGAGCTTGTTTAATGTGAGCTTGATTGTCCTCTCATTGGTTTTGTTTTATTTGTAATCACCATGCAAGCGCAAAAAGAGATACCGCCTGATATGCAATGTAAGGACAAACTATTTTCCCTGAAGCTTAGTGCTCATTGCAAGGGATTCTCTCAGTTGAAACAATTTTTTGTGTCATCCAGTTCAACAAGGAATCTGACAAGGTATATGAGGAACACAAATTCAGGGTGGTGTATGTAGACAATCGGAGTCAAATACTATTATCATGATTGTACTTGATTAAATAATCTTGAAGCTACCCTGCTTCTCAACTTGCTAAGAAAACTGCAATATACTCTACTTCAGCTCATCATAGGGTCCGGTTTCATCTTAGTAGTACCATTGCTTATCGCTTATTGTATCGTAGCTTGTCTTATGCTATCTCTTATTCGCTTGGTAAGAAGTTACATGTTGAAAGTTGTTGCACAAGCATTGTGTCTTTTCCAGCTTTACATTGTTTTTGCACATGCAGTTAAATTGATTTGTGTTACTTTTATTATCCCTTGATGTCAACAGGGGTTGCCTATTCAAAGCATTTTAGTTTTCTTTCCCAGAGTAATAGCTTCCAGTATAGAGTAAGCAACAAGGACATGAAACCTGTTGCTTGATGAGTATACTAGCTATAAGCATATTGAACTAAACCCATTGAATACACCAATCTCTAGTCATAAGTTTATTTAATCTACCGCCACAGACTCAAAGGGGCACCTAATTTCGCATTTACTACTGCCGCCACATCCATCATTCCATATGCCATTTGCTCCCCATGTCAGATCGATATGCCCATCATTAAATACTGATCATATTTAATCTACTGCCACAGACTCAAAGGGGCACCTAATTTCGCATTTACTACTGCCGCCACATCCATCATTCCATATGCCATTTGCACCCCATGTCAGATCGATATGCCCATCATTAAATACTGGCCTGATCCAATCTGATCTTCAAGATTATTTCTGCACCTAGATATTGACATAGATCTCCTGTCGCACCCAATCTACCACTAAGATTGCCCGATGTCAGATACATCACTTCTGCCGCCAAATACATCATTCCATATGCCATTCGCTCCCCATGTCTTATCGACCACTTAATTGCACCTCAAGTATTTTAGCTCCATTCACACTTAAAACCACCTTACAAACACGTTGAACTTTTGTATAAATTGGCCTCCTCTGCACCTGGATATTCACATACACCTCCCCGCTTCACATAACATGGAATCCATTAGCATAAGCCAACTTACTGAACTCACAGCATTGTTTCTCTTAGCACTTATTCTCATGACTCTTCTGATTATTGACATCGTAAAAGTCGAAAGACAAAGAAAAAGGAAACCAAAAAAAAATTAACATCTCTTTTGCATTATCTTACGCATTGTCTTATTTCCCCGCTTCTTTCTCTGTTACAGGTGTACAACGGATGCTTCAAATATGCATTTGGGTCCGCCATCACCGTCTCTGCTCGACTGCAGACAACATGTATCTCTCGGCCTACAGTGAATGTCCGTGTCTTAATAACTTCATAAGTTAGATAAGAACTTGAATCAGTTCGACTGCAATGCGAAATAGTTTTGTCATTAAGGCTTTGCCTACCTTTTGCTCTTAGCTATTTTTATTAAGCCGTGTTGTGAATTAATCTGAAAAACAAAGGAAAGCAACTCGATGCAGCAAAAATCAATGTCAGTTTGCTATCTCTGATTTCAACCATGCTTTTGTTAATGGGTGACATTGGGTTATTTATTGCCTCTCGATTGTTGTTTCTCATTGGCTTTGGGTTATGATCTAATTGTGAAATGTTAGCAAGTTTAAATTAAAACTTCTGGTATACAGAAGCTGCATTTTGCTCTTAGCTCTTGCTACCACTTCTTAAAAATCGAAGCCTACGACAGCCCATTACATTATGTTCTTCAAATAAGGCAGAGACATGCTTGCTTCAGTCTCAGTTCCTTCCAATACTGTAAAAGTCGTAAGATGGAATGGCAATGTTCGTGGATGACCATCTGAAAGCATAAGTGTCAGGTTCCTGTAATTGAGTCCTCTGGCTATTAACACGTATGTTGTACCCACGGAAACGTGGCATACCAAATGGTTCCTTCGAAGCGCCTGCCTCTTCCTCGTGAAATTGTTGCCCCCGGTCCCCCGAATCGATGTTGAACCTTTTATCGAAAATGATCTTGTTTCTGGAAATAAGTCAAATTAATTAAAAAATACTGCTTTGTTGCTTTGTTTCATTGCCGTATGAATGGCTTAGTGTGGTTTAAATGTAATATTTCAAGTTTGCTTTATTTCAGTTGTAGTTTAGACTTTCAAGCGCTTCACTTTCGGATGCACAGTGATTTGAACCTGCAGGAAAGGAAAAAAAACCGGACGGCTGTCAACGTCCTAATGATTACAGCATAAGCTGACTAAAGCGTAGAAAAACACTGAAATCAGAGGCAGCAACGAGATTACAGTTTTTGTTAGTTTCTCAGTCCCAGAGCGTGAAAGGTTCATGTTCGTCCAAACTGCAAAACCTATGCTACCTATGCTACCTATGCTAACTATGCTAATTATGGTACTTATGCTACCTATCCCTTATGCTATGTAGCTGGCTGGCTTTGTAGCTTTCAGATCCAGTGCAGCTACTGTCAGGCAGGCTATGGTACTTATGCTACCTATCCCTTATGCGTTCTAGCTTTCAGATCCAGTGCAGCTACTATCAGGCAGGCTCAACTTCACGCAGGGACTCGCTGCGTCGCAACTTCACTTGTTCTAATTAGCGTCCATCAACAATTACGTTGATGTCATTTGAAATTTAAAATTTAGATCAGCATACATGCATCTTTCTTAAATAAAGCTTAGAGGATCTAATTTCTTCACCTGTAAAGCATCCATCACATTCTCCCACGACAAACGCTATTGGGGTTTTTAACAGACTCTAACTTTGGTTGGTTAATTCGTCTCGGGTTAAGTGAAACAAGCCAGTGATCGTGTCCTGGATAGTGGATTTTGTCGGTACTTTGGGAATTAAAAAGAGATTAGCACTGGTTGTGTTGGAGATTAATTATGATCGCTTATCAATTCATCGACAATTTACCACCACCCCAGCACTGCACACTGCCTCATCGATCACAACCTCATCTTCTTGATATTATAAGAGATATCACTGCCATGACCCTTCCAAGCTGAAGAGGTAATTAACTGACTTAGTTTCTTGTATAAATTGAGATGAGGCATATGATAAAAACTCAATATTCTATTAATTAAGTGGCTCTCCAGGTGAGATACAATGGAGAGTGCCTAAGCACTTCACACAATACACATCGATATTCAATCATGAGAACCTAATACATATAGGCTTTCACACTAAAAGTGTGGTTTCAACCACTCCCTACGTAGTAGAATCTTAGACCTAATCTTAGAGTCTCAATCCTATCCTTAAAACAACTAAGTTTAACTTTCTCCATTAATTCTAACACTCCCCCTTAATGGAGAAAGGGTACTAAAAAAATAACATATCCATGGTGGCCTAGTCTCAACTAGGCTTACAATAGTACATAAAAACTTGGTAACAAAGTTTTCATTTTAGTTTTCTTTCTTGAGAGTCCATGCTTGTTCATTCCTAGGCGAGGCTTCATCTTTACTTTCCTTGCCATGAGGTAGTGATAGATTTTCAACTCCTTTCTGAGTTTTCTTCCCCAAAGACGAAATGCTTGAACTCTTATCCTCCTCGATCTTGATTGTAGGCTGGTAATTGATAATACTTTAGAATGTACAAGCTTGGTAGGAGAATTTTTCCTCTCACTACTTCCAATGTCAAACAACTAAATGTCAGTCATGTTATCTTCAACATTCATGAGATCATGATAATTTGAATTCTTTCCAGCTTTGTCTTCTTCTGCCAAGTCTTTGCAATCAACTTCATGTGGCTCATCCAATTGATCTTCAACAATATGTTCCTCTTTACTTCCTTCCTCAAGAACAACTAATGGGTCTTCTTGATCTTCAACCATATGTTCCTCTTTACATCCTTCCTGAAAAACAATTCGTGAGTCTTCAATCTCACGTTGTTGCAGAACATATAGTATATCTTGATAATCGTGGTCATCAATAAAACCGCTAAGCCTCATGAAAAAAATATCATCAGGGTCAAACTTATCTAAAAGTGCAGCCATATTGGAAAAGTCCATCTTATCTCGCTTCGACATTTCTTTCTGACTCCACTCGGTCCTCTCAAGAATTCCAACAACCTCATTACCACGTAGGCGGGAAACTTCTCCCTTTGGCAGCTCTTCAACTGTAGAACCTTGGGGTGCACGTTGTTTCTATTCCAATTCAACGGGATATTTCTATTCCAATTTAATGGATCAATTTGCAGGAACAAGCAATAGCTCAAACGAGCTGCTGCTCCATGCTCTCTGTTGGTCACTTTAATTGTTTAATAATAAAACAGTCGAGTGCCACATTAATTATCAATCCGGGAAAGCCTGATTATTTCAAAGGTGACTACGTATTGTATGTACTCAATCTTAATGGTATTAAAAGCTGTAGTATAAACAGTCTGCTATCTTATGAAATCCATACTCTGTGTTACAGCAGTTATAGTAGTTACAACCTATTGCAGAAAATGAAATAAGAACAAATATCTTAAAAGAAACAAGTCTGCAAAAGGAAGTGATGGTTGTCCTGCAACAAAGGATCAGGACCCTATCCTCAGAGTAAGGACTTTCAGCACCTGCCTCTGTTGGCCAGTTCACACATACACTCTGTGAATCCTAATCACCGGTGAAGTTTTCATATACAACAGTAATCAGCTAAAAGGAAAACAGAGTTTAGCAAAATTAAATATCAGTAGAAGCAGTAACTGTAATGTAAATAGAAATCACACACACACACCACACAATAGAAAGAAGATGGGTGAATCTTGTGATGAAGGTCGGCCCTGTCCTTCTCACAAGATTCCCTAGAACACAGGAATTAAAATAAAATACTCAGAACAGAATTGTATTCATCCGCCAATAAACCATATTACAAAAAGAGATTCAGTCTCATCCCTTCACTATTAGTTCTGTGTTACCAGTTGTTACCCCCCCTTTTCTAATGTAGATGTCTCCTCTTTATAGAGGAGACATCTATTACAACAGATTTCCATACATTCAGTTTCAACCCTTTTGTGCCAAAAATAAGGAAGCCAGTTTTCGATAACAAAATATTGTTACAGCCATGAAGATCATGACCAATATAGTAATCGGTCAGACTCTTTTGCCGATGCAGATTTGTTACACAAATCCCAACTGTTCCTCAAAATGTGCATGCTGTTCTTGCTGTTTCAGCTTCACTGTTTGAGCTGTTTCCGCTGTTTCAGCAACGACAGAATGTGATCCTGCCAGTTAGGCAGTTTCAGCAATTAGTCAACACTTTAATCATCTTCAGGAAATAATTATAAAGATAGCATGATTACATGTTAAATAATTAAACATGTAGTAATGAGGAAAGTTATTCTTGTACCTTTTGGAGTGATTAAGCCAAAACACCTAGCAAAGGCTTTCACTTAAGGGTTGAAGAGGGTAATACAATGGCAAAATATACAGTCAAAAATAGACAAAATGGGAACCTAACATCCCCCCCAACTGAACATGTTGCATGTCCACATGCAACGCCTAATCTGAATCGGAATCAGAATACTGAGCTGAACAGTGTGGATTTCTTATACAATAAGTGTAGAAAGTGCTATCAGCCATGTCTCTGAACCCTTGGGCATTCTGAATATTTTTCCATGCTACCAATTCTTCCTTTTTAGTCAATGAAAATTGAGCCTTGTATTGTTCTCCAGGAAGCCATAAGAGAGGGAAATGAAAACGGTACCCAATCCACCGTTCAGCACATTGTCTCATGCATTTTACATAAGCAGGTATCCTTGAGATTGCTGCCTGCAGATTGAGGGGATTGTAGGGATGGTATTCCCTTCTTTCTTTGGGACACTGTTCCCAGAAAAATTCATTTGCTTTTATGGCCAAAGGTCCTTTAGCTTTGACATAGTGCTGGCAGTCTTCCAAGACTGCTGCTTGCAGATTCCTAATGTGATCAGTCATGCCTGTCTCTTGTAGATTCCGTTGATGGTCCATGAGGAAAATGGCTGCATTCTGTGGTTCCGGGCGAATCCAGAGAAGACAGTTCTCCTCATTGTGTTGTGCAGACATGAAAGCATTCTGCCAAGTGAATTGGTTGGCCAAAAAGGAAATAAAAGCTCTTATTTGAATATCACCACAAATAGGAAGTAAATTAATTTTTCTATCTTCACGCATAGCCTCGTTATGAAGATAGAGTTCGCATAGCAAATTCTGATCATTGGTTGGTGCTTCTGAAAAAGTTTCAATGAATTGCTGTGGTGTAGAGACCTGGTGTGGTCTGCCATCCTTTATTGCTTTCAATTGAAGGAACGCCAAGCGTTCTCTCAAGAATACAGAGTAATTAAAAGAAGGCTTTCTTGAAGCCAGTAAGCGCTGGACCAAATCAAGGATGAGGGACAGTCTGGCTTTTAATTGCTTATTTTCTTTGTACTGTGCACGAGACTGTTCCATTGCTTCCCAATTCCTATAGGCATAGTTAAACCATAATGATTTCTGCTGTTGAAATGCCTTTCCTTGGGAAAGCTCATATTCTGCTTTCCATGTGTAGCTTAATTCTTGAAAAGTAGAAGTCTGTGCATGAGCATCACTAACACAGGGAGGTTCAGTTTGTATATGCACAGTTGTGAAAGATTTGGATTCTGGTTCCTGCTCATCAATAACTTGGGTAGGCCGGAGTGGTTCTGTTTCCTCTTCAGGTTTCTGCTCATCAATAACTTGGGTAGGCTGGAGTGGTTCTGTTTCCTCTTCAGGTTTCTGCTCATCAATAACTTGGGTAGGCCGAAGTGGTTCTGCTTCCTCTTCAGGTTTCTGCTCATCAATAACTTGGGTAGGTCGGAGTGGTTCTACTTCTTCCTCTGAAATCCTTGAAGACCCTGCTGGTTCTTGTGGAATAGCAGGGTGTTCCTTTTTAAATATAACAGGACTGGATCCAGTTAATGGGACTGCAATTATTTTATATCCTTCCTGAGTATAGATATCCCCACATTCACTGCACATGTATTCACTGTATTGTTCTTTCTCTATACTCTTTTCAGCTTGAGATGCTACTTGAGCTAATATGTACAGGTTGAGTTCTTCTTTATATGCTTCCCTAGCCATTGCTAATTCTTTCTGATAGGCCTCAATTTCTGATTTTAAGAACTCATTCTCTTCTTGTAGGGAGGCTAGAGTGACTGGGGCTTCTACAGTTACAGATTCCAAAGGGAAAGAAAATTGTTGTTCAGCACTATCTTCCTCATATGTGTCCCCAACAGGTGGTTCTTGTGTTTCACTTATTGGGTCTGTTTGTGTATCAGTTTCACCTAGGGCACCTTCTTCTTGCTCCTCAGGTGGTTCTTGTGTTTCACCTAGGGCATCTTCTTCTTGCTCCCCAACAGGTGGTTCTTGTGTTTCACCTATTGGGTCTGTTTGTATATCAGTTTCATCTAAGGCATCTTCTTCTTGCTCCTCAACAGGTGGTTCTTGTGTTTCACCTATTGGGTCTTCTTCTTGCTCCCCAATAGGTGGTTCTTGTGTTTCACCTATTGGGTGTGTAGCTGGTTCTTTAGCCACATGCAGGTCGTCTTCTTTTTCTCCCCAACAGGTGGTTCTTGTGTTTCACCTATTGGGTCTGTGGCTGGTTCTTGTGTAACAACCACATGCAGGTCATCTTCTTTTTGCTCCCCAACAGGTGGTTCTTGTGTTTCACCTATTGGGTATGTGGCTGGTTCTTGTGTAACAGCCACATGCAGGTCGTCTTCTTTTTTCTCCGCAACAGGTGGTTCTTGTGTTTCACCTATTGGGTCTGTGGTTGGTTCTTGTGTAACAGCCACATGTTCTATATCAGCTTGGATGTCTGGTTTGAATTTATTGGTAGCTGGTTCTTGTGGAACAATTGCCTCTGTTGAGAGAAATGATGTTACAAATTCATGAACACTTTGGATTTTGGCATCTGAAGGTGAAGGGGACGAAGGTTCAGGGCTATGGGAAATACGAGGTTTTAAGATAATAGGAGGAACGGCCTCAGTTGCTGCAAACAACCTCGTTCATTTCCGAGATAGGGAACCAGGAGAAACAGTGGTCTTCCTCTTGCGAGGACTTTTACTCGGGGATTCATCAGGACTAGTGGCTACCTTTACTGAAGCCCTGGTTCTTCTTTTTGACGGGGATGCAGTTTTCTGTTGTTTTTTTCTTTTTAGGAAAGTGATGAGGGTATCCTCGTCTGAATCATCGGTAGGAATGTGAACTATAGGAGTGGATGGTTCAGCTTCATCATGGGATGAGGAGTGCAGCGGATTCTCAGTGCTTAATTGGGGTGTTCTTGCTGCAGGTTACTGAGTTTCAGATTCCTGTTGGGAATTTCCTTCATTTTGCTGAGGAATTTCCTCAGCTTGCTGGGGAGGGTTAATGGGGGGAGGCGGATTATGGAGAGCGAAGCCTCTATTTATCAGGAGTTGGACTAAGCGATGGTGTGTGACACAGAGGAGTTGATGCCTAGCATTCGCAGTGTAATGTGCCATATTTTTCAGACATCCAAGGAGATAATAAGGCATATTTACTAGACTACCATGCCGCAAATGATTTAGTAAGACAAAGTCATGTTGGTAGACTACCTGGTAGTGGCCCTCGCAGGTGAAGTAGTGCTTGACGAATTCTGCAACTTTTGGCCAAGGTGGTGGTAATGACCGAAGCGCAACACCCCTGCCTTTTGCTTCCACCTGCTCCCCGGGTAGCAGGAAATCTTACTGCGCATTGCTTCCACCTACTGAACCAGCGAATGTCGTTGGTTGGAAGCCCCGAAACTTGTGCTATATATTCTTCTGTTACTGGGATTCTGACCCCTTGGACAGTAGAATACCCCTCCCTCAAGTTGCATGCAAATTCAAGAACTTGCTGCAAATCGAATTCCAGAAGTCTTCTAAAATAGTCCACCCATCCTGCCTGAAGGAAGATTTGGTATGCGTCTGGGTAAAATTCTAGTAATGTCGTCGAGCCCAGTTCATGTCTAATAGCATCTCCACCCATGGTTACTGTTTTAGGCAAACTACAGAGTGCAGAGCAGAACGTTGCAAAAATAGAATTACGACGTGGTCAAGCATAAGCGGGGTGGATTAGACACAACTGGGAGGAATAGGGATGGCAGCGATAGGCGTGTCCTATAATGATTGCAATATTTCGGTAATCCCCCCCAACTGCGGCTGAATGATATGGTTGGCAGTACGACGCTTTTGGTGGTCATGTCAACTATCTCCTCATTATCTACAATTTAATATTCACACATATCATGCGTACCTTTACAATTACCTTTGGTTGTTGCGCCGAAAAGTGTTACCTCGTCCTTAATAGGTTAATGATCAACAAAGATTTGTAAGGTGTGAGGGTTTTTATCCCCGGGGTTTTTATTATTTACAAGAAGCAGTAGTGAAGAGGTATTATTAACAGGATAAATGGCTGATTCCTTTGAATCAAAAATGATATATTTGTTTTTGAAGTAATAACTCATCCTCGAGAATAAGGATGGGGATATTTAGAAAAAAATAGAAAAGATTGGCATTTAAGCAGTGGGATTTGGTGTATCGGTAATAGGAAAATAGTGTATCAGTAACAGGAAAATGGTGTATCAGCAATGAAAATGATGTATCAGTAATGGGAAATGATATATCAGCAACGGAAAATGGTGTATCAGTAACGGGAAATGGTGTATCAGCAACGAGAGATGGTGTATCAGTGACGGGAAATGGTGTATCAGCAACGGAAAATGGTGTATCAGTAACGAGAAATGGTGTATCAGCAACGAGAGATGGTGTATCAGCAATGGGAAATGGTGTATCAGCAACGGGAAATGGTGTATCAGCAATGGGAAATGGTGTATCAGCAATGGGAAATGGATTATGATCTGAAATGACAATGCTTTTCCAATCTGCATATTAGTTCCTCTTACACTGTAATTTTTCTTTTTTAGCCACCATCCAAAGCTAAGATCTGCAAAATAATTAATTGTAACATGGAAACCCTTGACAGGGATTATTAGTTAAAAAATCTAATCTAAAAATAAATACATAAACAGGAAATTAAGTGCATTGAGGGGTAGCAGATTCCCCCAAAAAGGTGTAGTGTATATCTGTCATGCAAGTAGCTTTGAAATCATCTTTAGAAATAGGCCGTTGATACAAACAGAGTCGATACCCATTCACTAATAATGGTGTTCTGCTATCATCAATCGTTATGAGTCTGACTGTTCCATTTGGAAAAACAACATCTACTTCATAAGGTCCTAGCCACCTTGTTCTTAATTTCCCTTGAAAATTTTCAAAACGGGAGTCATACAGTAAATCCCAATTACCTTTTTGGAACTGCTTGTGCTTAATAGTTTTGTCATGCCACCTGGTTCTTTGCTGTTGTATCATGGTTGTTTGATGGATGGCATCCAACCTTTTTTCATCCAATTCCTGAAGCTGTTGCAACCTAGCTGTCTGTGCATCAGTCAAATCAAGGTTAACAGCTAAAGCAATCCTTAAGGTATTGATCTCAAATTCCACAGGAAAAACAACATTTTTACCATAGACTAATTCATAAGGTGAAAAACCCGTAGTGTTCCTCCAAGTAGTTCTGTAAGCCCATAATGCTTCAGGCAACCTTTGAAACCAGTCCCTTTTATTCTCCTTGACTGTCTTTGTTAAAATGGCTTCTATGACTTTATTTGTACTTTCCACTTGCCCGTTTGCTTGGGGGTGATAAGGTGTAGTCATCTTATGCTTAATATGATATTTCTGGAGCAGATCTTTGAAGCCATGAGAATTAAAAGGAGGTCCTCCATCTGTGACTAGTCCTCTAGGCAAACCAAACCTAACAAAGATTTCTTCAAATAGAAAAGTTAATACTGATTCTTCATTAGCTTTGATAAGTGCCGTAGCTTCTACCCACTTAGTCATATAAGCTATGCAAACCAGTATATAGACTCTTTGATTGGATGGAGGATTGATGGGACCTATAAAATCTAGTGCCCATCTTTCAAAAGGTTCAAGTATTACCTGGGGGTTAAGTAGCATTTCATCCATGTGATTAGGCTGGCCCATTCTCTGACAGCTATCGCAGGCCCTAACATATTTCTTTGCATCCTTGAAAAGTGAGGGCCAATAGTAACCCATTCTGAGAAATTTGTGTGTTGTTCTTTTGTCCGCAAAATGCCCTCCACAAGGGCCATCGTGGCAAGCCTTCAATATATCATAAACTTCATCTTCTCTGATGCATCTTCGAATTTCCTGATCAAGTCCTGTGTGAAAGAGACACCCACTTATCCAGTTGTACCTAGCACTCTGCTGAACGATCTTTCTTTTCTCTCTGTGTGATAGGTGTGATGGTAGTTTTCCTGCAACTAAGTAGTTGGCAATGTCTTCATACCAAGTTGAGTGAGCAGATACTGCAAATAAATATTCATCAAGAAAAGAATCATCTACTGGAATATTTTCATCAGTTTTTAACCGAGAAAGAAAATCAGCAACTACATTTTCTTTACCTGGCCGATCTACAATTGTGATATCAAATTCTTGTAATAATAATAACCATCTGGTAACTCGAGCATTTGTAACTGATTTGTTCATTAAATATTTAATGGCCGAGTGATCAGTATGCACAAAAGTAGTGTAACCAGTAATATAATGTCAAAACTTGTTAATAGCATAAATAACTGCTAAAAATTCTTTTTCGGTGACTGTATAATTAAGTTCAGTAGGGGTCATATTTTTACTAATAAAATAGATAGCATAGGGAAGATTGTTTTCTTCTTGACCCAAGACAGCTCCTATTGCAGTGTCTGAAGCATTAGAGGATATATGAAAGGGAAGTGCCCAATCAGGTCCTCTTAAAATAGGAGTTGTAGACAATTGATGTTTAAGTTCATTAAATGCTTTTTGACAACCATCAGTCCACTTAAATTCAGCATTTTTCATAAGTAACACAAACAAAGGAGAAGCTATTTTAGAAAAATCCTTGATAAATCTTCTATAATATCCAGCATGTCCTAAAAAACTTCTTACATCAGTTTGTGTTTTTGGGATAGGCAGAGTCTGAATTACTTGCACCTTAGCTGGATCAACTTGAATTCCTAAGAATGAAATGAAGTGTCCCAAAACAATACCTTGATTCATGATCATATGACATTTTTCAGTACTTAAGGCAAGATGTGCTTCTATACAACGTTTAAGTACTTTTTCAAGATTTTGTAAGGCATCTTCAAAAGTCACACCATAAGGAGTAAAGTCATACATAAATATTTCTAAGGAATCATTAAGCATATCGGAAAAAATTCCTATCACTACCCTTTGAAAGGTTGCTGGGGCATTACATAGTCCAAATGGAAGAACTTTATAGGCAAAAATTCCCCATGGACTAGTAAAAGTGGTCTTGTCTTGATATTGGGGTGCAATCTTGATCTGATTATAACCACTAATCCCGTCCAAAAAGGAAAAGAATCTCTTACCTGCCAAATTATCTAGCACCTGATCAATAAATTGTAAGGGAAAATGATCTTTCTGAGTAGCCTTATTTAGAGCTCTATAATCCACACACACTCTCCATTTTCCATTTTTCTAAGGTACTATCACTAATGGTGAAACCCATTCACTATCAGATATAGGATATATGAATCCTGCATTCAACAGTTTTTGAAGTTCTTCTTTCACAATTTCCCTTAAATTGGGATTCATTCATCGTTGGGGTTGGCAGACTGGGCGAGATCCTTCTTTAATATAAATTCGGTGAGTACATAATTCAGAAGAAATTCCCTTCATATCTGTGTAATCCCATGCAAATGCTTGTTTATTTTCGTGGACTAAATTCATTAACTGTTGTGTTTCAGCATCTGTTAAGTTAGGGTTTATATTTAATGTTTTTCCAGGCTCGATTTCAACTGTTATACTTTTGGAGGGGGTGCCAGCTGATGTCTGAGATAGGTCTTCAGTTTTAAGATTCTGCTGTGATTCAGATTCCAAGATTGAAGTCAAGTGATCATGTATTTCGGAGTTAACCGAAGAAGGTTAAGAAATAAAACTACTAATTAATTCATCTTCGGTTCAATCTTTAAAAGTTAGGGCTTGTCCGACAGTCAAAATGGGTTGAGTCTCATCATCCTCATAATCTAACCATACTGAATTATCATTGTTAATCATAGGTGTGGCATGAGGGTACAGAGTAAGCTGCTTGGTTTCAGATCCATTAGAAATTGTCATTGATCCTGACCTACAGCTAATGAAGGCATCTGTTGTAGCCAGCCAAGACCTCCCTAAAATCAATGGATGACCCCCCAACTTATTTTTGGTCTGTAACACCACAAAATCAGTTGGGTAGTTCCAAGATTCGACTGAAATAATCAGGTCTTCAATGACTCCTTCAGGTTTGATTGTGGAGCGGTCAGCCAGCTCTAGAATGGTTGGGGTTTCCCTAATAAAATTTTTTAACTGCAATAACTGTGCTGTTTCAAGGGTCATGATGTTTATTGCAACACCGAGATCTACCTGAACTCTAGAGACAAAGGTTTTACCAACCTGAACTGTAACTGTAGGGTGACCAGGGTCACCATATTTTAGAGGAGGGTTTTTTTCTGACATTAGAGCAGCTAGATCACCCATCACATGAACTGTGAGGGGGTCCTTAGCTTTTCTTCCAGGTTTCTTAATACAAATATCTCTAACAGTTCTAGCATAAATCGGTACATCTCTTAGTGCTTGTAAAAGTGGAATTTTAACATATAAATTCTGCAGTTCTCCTAACAAATTAAAAGCAGGTGGCTCAAGTGTTTTGGTAAGAGCCAAACGTTCAGGGAATGGTGGCTCTACTGTTTCAACAGTCTTTTTAGAGGATGTTTCAACTGTTTCAGCATTGTCATTAGAAGATGATCCAACTGTTTCAGCATTAGATGACTTTTCTTTTCCGATTTCTTCTTTATCAGAATCAGAAGTGATGTCATCAATAATGGGTTCAAGAATTCTTATTGAGCGTAAATGAATGTCATTTCATTGCAGAGGGGAAACTAGTTGGTTTTGAACATCAATTACTTGCAGAGCTTTATTATTATTCGGGTTGGGGTTAGGTTGTACAGGCAGCTGAGGTCTTATTGTCTGATTATTAGGTGGGGCATTTGATGGTAAGGAGAGAGATTGCTGATACTGAGGTAATTGGTTTGGAAATGGGATCTGTGGAGCTGTCCAATTCGGGTTCCATTGATAGGGTTGCTGTAAAGGCCAGGGGTTCCACATCATCGGATCAACAAAAGGAGGGCTTGGTTGCTGCATGGGTGGAAAATTCATTTGATTAAGGTGTGGGTACTGCATTTGGTTGAAGGGTGGGTAATTTGTTTGAAAAGGAGGATGATTATTCCAACGATTAAACGACATGTTAGAATTCGTACCTGGTCCTCATGGTTGCCATTGTCTTCTCTGTGTGAGGAGGTACACTGCTTCAGCCTCTTCTTCAATTGGTTGTAGTGCTGCCTTTATTCCTGGCAAAGAAGGGCATTGCTAGGTCTCATGGTCCTTTTCACAGATAGTGCAAATTGGTACCTTGTCTAGGGGGCATTCCCTTAGTGGGTGTTTCTCCCTGCATTTAGAACAGAAAATAGCTAGAGCAGCTTCTGCTTCTGCCTGCTTCTTTCTAACCTGCAAGGTATCAACTTGTGAAGCAAAAGAGCTTAACATTTCAGTTTTAAATTCTTCAAGTTACCTATTTCGGCCCGTGTTGCTCCTCCACTTGCTGATTTCTGGACTCTTGAGTATGTACTGTCCTTGCTCTTTGGTCTACTTGCTGCTCCTCTTGAACATCTTTTACAGAGATTGATAATCTCATAATAGGATTCCTTAGATATGTCTCCTTTTCCAAGCATATTTAACATATCTAAACAATCATCTCGTACCCCTATTAGTAGTATTGACTTGAGAATGTCCTTACTCATATCAGGATGATCAGATCGCTGTAAGTTATATTGTAGCCTTTCCACAAAATCTTCCAGACTCTCGTCCTCCTTCTGAGTCATCTTGAATAATTCCTCCTTCCTTTCTCTTGTTCGACAATAATCTTGGTATTTAGCCAAAAATTTCTCCTTCATCTGGTCCCATGTTGTAATCACATGAGCTCCCAAGCTCATGAACCATCTTAATGCGTTCCCTTTTAATGTGGCTGGAAACAATTTTAATTTCTGAGCAGAATTAACATAGTCATAGCTTCTACATAGTATATCAAATTCAAAAAGAAATTCATCAGGATCTTCTGTGGATAACCCATGGAAGTTGGGTAATGCCGAAAGTGGGATATTCTTCATAGGAGTTGCTCCTCTGGGGAGATCTCCAATGGGGAATTCCAGGGTAGAGAGAGAATTTTCTCCCCTTCCCTCTATTCTGCGGCCTCCACCGAAAAGTCCTTCATTGTTATCCTCCATTGGTTGTTTTCCTGATGCGCTTGCCCGGTCTTCAGAATTTTCTGTTGGAATTTCAATGTCCTGCACTGGTTCCTCCACCTTAACTTCCTCTATTGGTTCTTCCACTGATTGTTCGTCTTCTTCCACCGGTTCCTCAGTATATTCTGATAATCCTATGACCCTTTCTGGCCCCACTACTTCCTCTGTCTGAAAATCTGTCTGGGAAGAGTGTTGGATCTGTGGCCTCCGAGAGCTTAACCTCTGGGATGTCTCAGCTTTTGAAATAATATCGTCAATAAAAGTTTTTCTTCCTCCTCCCTTGCCTTTGCCGCCTGAATGGTTAACCTTCTTGCGTCCTCTCATGCATCCTGCATTCCTAAAGAAAGAATGTTAATACCCTTAAAATCTTTAGTCGCCTTCCCCGACAACGACGCCAAAATGTTGGTCACTTTAATTGTTTAATAATAAAACAGTCGAGTGCCACATTAATTATCAATCCGGGAAAGTCTGATTATTTCAAAGGTGACTACGTACTGTATGTACTCAATCTTAATGGTATTAAAAGTTGTAGTATAAACAGTCTACTATCTTATGAAATCCATACTCTGTGTTACAGCAGTTATAGTAGTTACAACCTATTGTAGAAAATGAAGTAAGAACAAATATCTTAAAAGAAACAAGTCTGCAAAAGGAAGTGATGGTTGTCCTGCAACAAAGGATCAGGACCCTATCCTCAGAGTAAGGACTTTCAGCACCTGCCTCTATTGGCAAGTTCACACATACACTCTGTGAATCCTAATCACCGGTGAAGTCTTCATATACAACAGTAATCAGCTAAAAGGAAAACAAAGTTTAGCAAAAGTAAATATCAGTAGAAGCAGTAACTGGAATGTAAATAGAAATCACACACACACACCACACAACAGAAAGAAGATGGGTGAATCTTGTGATGAAGGTGGGCCCTGTCCTTCTCACAAGATTCCCCAGAACACAGGAATTAAAATAAAATACTCATAACAGAATTGTATTCATCTACCAATAAACCATATTACAAAAAGAGATTTAGTCTCATCCCTTCACTACAAGTTCTGTGTTACCAGTTGCTACCCCCCTTTTTCTAATATAAAGAGGAGACATCTATTACAACAGATTTCCATACATTCAGTTTCAACCCTTTTGTGCCAAAAATAAGGAAGCCAGTTTTCGATAACAAAATATTGTTACAGCCATGAAGATTATGACCAATATAGTAATCGGTCAGACTCTTTTGCCGATGCAGATTTGTTACACAAATCCCAACTGTTCCTCAAAATGTGCATGTTGTTCTTGCTATTTCAGCTTCACTGTTTGAGCTGTTTCCACTGTTTCAGCAACAACAGAATGTGATCCTGCCAGTTAGGCAGTTTCAACAATTAGTCAACACTTTAATCATCTTCAGGAAATAATTATAAAGATAGCATGATTACGTGTTAAATATTTAAACATGTAGTAATGAGGAAAGTTATTCTTGTACCTTTTGGAGTGATTAATCCAAAACACATAGCAAAGGCTTTCACTTAAGGTTTGAAGAGGGTAATACAATGGAAAAATATACAATAAAAAATAGACAAAATGGGAACCTAACACTCTCTTCTCCACTTTGGCCTTGATGCCACCAGCGACCACACAAATCCACCACACACTCGGCAGATCCATGATCGATCCACTATAGTCTTTATACACAGACGATTGAGGCGTAAACACTCTTTGGCTTCACCTTTGGGAAGTTAAACCAATAGCCAAGGAATGGCAAAAAAAACATTAAACGACACCAAGACACCACCACATTGTCATTGCATCAACCAATGCCCCCGTTGTAGTGATCCAAGGCAGACAACGACTCCACAACGCTATAAACACAACGACACCAATTCTGTAGGCAGACACAGTCACTGCTGCTCCACAAATTCAGATCTGTAGGCACAAAACGTTGATGGGAAGACTCCCCTTCGACAGAAATAGCCTGATACTCTACAAAATCACCACCATGTTGAGCCATGACTCCATCGACAGACTCATCAGAAACACTGCGAACCCTCCTTAGAATATTAGGTCTTTTCCTCGTGGATGGATTCAATCGTGCCTCAATTGATCAGTGCTACTCAATGTAAATTGTAGTGGCATATCATCCACAGATCTGGCAGATCTACGGGTTCAATTCCGCAAGGATGAGGGATGATCGTGCAAACCTGAGCAATGAAACTCACAGAGATCACACCTCTCTTTCTGCGATTTAACAGACCATTACTTCATATAATGTGGCTCCTTCTGACTCGCCATTCGAAAAGACCTTCCAAGGAAGTCAATTCAGCTCCACGGCCTCCAAATAGTGCCACACGGCCTCAATCAACCACGCACCAGCAGTTCTGCAGATGCCGACCTCCTACAATGCAATTGCAGCCTCCTCCACATGGATTCAACACTCCACAGTTGTGATCCTACTGTTAGTGTCGGTATCTTCTTCCCTCCATTAGAGATCAAATCATCTTGTTGCATTTCATATTAGGTGTCCCGCCCAGTCATTTTCATTCCATTAGGTGCATGGATCATCTGACGGTAGTGGCTTTCCTACAGTTTCCCTCATGTCATTTACCTGTTGGCTCATGTTTGTTAATTAAAAAGCATATACAGTCTTCTTTTTGTCTTGAAGATTGCAAAGGCCTTTTAGGGTTTCATTGTCAATTAGGTCTAGGGTTTCATTAGGGTTTCGTCAAAAAATGTTTCAAAGTGTCCAATAACAACCAGCAGGCCATGAGGAGGTTCCAGAATCAATAAATTTCATCATCAAGTGCTCAGACATGTGTTTTTCCTCAAAACTCTGTTTTGAGGAAAAAACAGAGTATTTTTGCTTTTATTGTACAAAAATCATGAAATTTTGTTTTCTTCATTGTATATCACTCCATCTGCAACCCTGGTTTCTTTCCTTAGCCCCAGTAGTTCCAACACCTGCAAAACAAGCAAAGCTCAGGTCATTTAGTTCATCACAAAGCTCAAATGAAGTGAAAAAGTCCAAAAAACAGAGTTTAAAAAATAAAGTCATTTCAAAACATTGTAAAAATGGGTTTTATGAGCCAAAAATTTAAAAGCTCCTTGTTTATAAGCCATTTCTTCATTTCAAGAATTCATTTGCAAAGTAGAAGCAAGGCAAAGTGATTTTGGTGAGCAAGTGAGAAAATTTGGTGAAAATCGCTCCAAGTCACTAGGCACGACGCACTGGGCAGGAGGCGCGGTGCACACAATTGGCGTGGCACATTGGGCCACATTTCTCAGTGCAAAAAGACACGGGCGCGGCGCATACACTGGGCGTGGTGCATTGGGTTGGATGCACGGCGCACACAGCCAGCAAGCCCGAAAACTGCCAAAGCTTGCTCCAAATCGCCCAAAACGCGTGGATTTGTCTTGGTACAAGTAGGTTGAGCCTCCATCTTTACTTTTTATCCAATTTTGGTGCTTGTTTCATGGTGGTTGATGAATGGTGATTGTTTAAAGAAATCAAACCCTACTTCTTCAAAATTTCCAAAGAAAACAGTGCTAGGGTTTTGATTGACTGTTTTGCTACCAAGTCCATCCTTTAAATTCCTCCATCACTCCCTTACCCCATTTTTCCATTGATTTCCTTATTCCCTAAGTTCTCCTACCCCCTAAATTCACTAATCCCCTAATCCCCTATCCCAAGTTCCCTTTCCCAAAATCCCAAATGCACCAAACCCTAGTCTGATACTTAAAACTCCCAAACTACACTCTAATTCCTTATTCCCTTAACTAACCCTACCCCAGTAGTCCCTAATTCCCTATTTCCCTAAATTCCCCCTCCACAGTCCCTCATTTTACTGTTTTCCCTTGGTGGCAGAGGTCAAACACATCATCAAAGACAGTTCAAGACAGTTTAACACATCAGCACCTACAACTCCAAGACAGTTTATCCACCAGTAGCCATGGCATCTGATCCTTCATATGAGTATGAAGAGGAAACCCACAGTGACTCACCTACAGAGGGACATGCACCTAGGAGGCCTCATAGAGGTGGCAAACATATTAGAGAAGAACCAACCACTCTTGCTGAATTACAGGCCTGCCCTCTTGCCATCTCTTGTTTCCAACATCAGTCATGTTATGAATTTTGTGAGAAGGTTGCTAGCATTCAGTTTCATCATGAGTTGGCTCGTTTGTTTGTACTGCATTTACATGGTGATCAAGCCACTCTAGCTGGTGTCACTTTCACATTAACACCAGAATCCATTTCACTAGCAACCGGTATTCCCAACATTGGAGAGCAATGGAACAAGAGGCAGAAAATTGACTGGCAGCATTATGAACCGTACATCAAGCACGGATTTTTGAGACAGCTCAAGAGAATGTTTCCTTTTCAGTACCTCAAACATGAATATGCTCCTTTAATGAAATTGATCATGAAGTATTTCAGCTATGAGGGCCGGTTCTCCCGTTTATATGCTTATCATATCAGGCTGCTGATGCATTTTACCCGAGTACGAATGATGAACATCCCTTACTTCATGTGCCGAAACATAGAGAAGATGACCACCCTAGTGCAGCACAAGACTCCACAGCAGCAGTGCAACAATATTTACCATTTTTCTTTCATCAAAATTGTGGTCATTCATCAGATTGGCTTACAGGGCATCACTTGGGAGGACTTCATTTCTCATGAGTTTTCAGAGCTCAACAGGGACCTTCAGAGGCTTTGCATGAGACAGGTGGACCTTCTTATCAGCATGAGGGCCATGAGACACAAACCGCTAGTGTGCCGGTGTTCATCACCTATCAAAAGGGCACTAGATGGTTGTTTGCAGCAGTAAAGCGAGTGTTATCTCCACCCGGGGTGGAAGGGGCCTCGCTTCCATCATCAGCACAATAGGTTCAGGACCGAGGCAAGAGGCCACTATAGGAGGAAGGACCATCAGGTGAGCGGGAGACTGATTTCATTCTCATTGAGGGTGATGATACTGATATGGGCCCGCAAAGCACAAATCTTAGAGAAATCATTCAGGAGCAGTAGGCAAACATTGATGCCTTGTCTATCATCTTGGATAGAGCCCAATGGATAATACAATACCTGGACCAAAGGAATAAGCAGCTTGAGGACCAGCAGATGATTATGGAGTTGCAAAACATTTCGGAGAATCGCCAAGTTGCCCAAAGGAGGAGGGTGGAGTTCACTTCACTTGAGCAGGAGGTTAATGCCAATAGGGAGTCATGGCTTGAAAGAGTCAATATCCACTTGGAGAGGAAGCTAGAAAAGGAAAACAAGGAGAAAAACTTGTTGAGACACATGGTTGTTCATTACATGGCGAGGAACAAAGTTTGCAAGGCGAGAATCAAGAATTTGAAAGCAAAATTGAAGAAGGCATCAAAGAGGCAAAAGGAGCATGATCGACTTCAGATATTGGTTGAGGCTTCTTTGGCCCAACATAGCTCTTGATAGAGAATACTTAGCCCAAATTTCAAAAAATTTGGAGCAATTTTTGCATTTTGGAAATTTTTTGGCACAAAAACAGAATTTTCTGCGCTATGCGCCGTGCCACGTGGTGCTCACTTTTACTAGGAGCCTCCAAATCACAAAAACTCAGCATTTTTGGATTTTGCATGAGAAATTATGCTTGCCTACCTATTGCCAAGAAATTTGGGTAGGTTTTGAGCCCTCAAAAGGGTTAAAAACACTCAAAAAATGACCTCACTGCCCCTATTTTGACACACAGGAAGTAGTGTTGGGAGAATGGACTTTTGGAGGGGCAAATCGAGGCCAAATTGAAAAATTCCACTTGGGTTGGAAAGTAGACAGGTAGAAATTTCCAAAAAGCACACGTGGAGCTCATTTGGACACCGGGAGTGCCTCCAAAAATGGGTCCAAACAGGCGCAACGCATAGATAATCAGGCGTGGCACATACAGGAAAAATTGCCAGTTTGATAAAGTTTTGCTCTGTTTTTCGCCCATCTTTTGCTAGTTTGAATTTTTCACTTTCCTAATGGAAAATTTTTTATGTAATTTGATGAAAATTGATGGATCATAATGTAAATATGTTAAATTTTCACTGGTAGAGGTAGATTCATTAGTTTAAAGGTTATTTGAAACTGAATGAATTAGTTCTCTTGTTTCTAGAGGCATGCTGTTATGTTGCCTAATTTCTAGTTCTTAGTTTAGAATGAGTTGGATCAGCTCCTTAACATGTGTGCTTGACCCCTAGAGGCAAGGATGAGCTATGTTTGTCTATATTGTGTTGTTTTTCAGTCATTAGCAGGGTTGGACTTTTGAGAAAGCCTTGAGCTTCATTGTACACTCATATCAGCATTTTGGCTAAGGAATTGAGACCAGGGTTTGTAGCACTCTTTGGGATCCATGTGGAAATTTGTCTTGGTACAGTGTTTTCCTTTGTAATTGTGAATTTATTTATGTGATTGTATGCCATTATCTCTCTGATTTCTTCTTAGCTAAATCAAACAAAAGTGTAAGTAGAATCCATTGAAATTGCAATTGTCTACTTGAGGTTTGCTTTAGTCTTTGATGTTTTCAGATGTTTGGAGAGGATCAATGAGCTTTCTTGCCCTCTTTAGCTCCTTAGCTATCTAATCCTTCCATCTCATTCAATTTTAAGTGCCAAAAACAATTGCCTACCTTGCCCCATTGAGATCTCTGCAAGACTGAGCCTCAATCCCCGCACCCAAAATCTACCTTTCCATCTGAGCCAACAAAATCATCATTTTATTCAATCAAACTCTCTTGCACATATACCTAGCCTAAGATCAGAAGATATTTCAGTCATCTCAAGCCCTCATCGATCATAATTTGCTGATATTGACTCGGAGAGAGCCCTCTCCCGATCTGGTAGGGCTAGCTACCAGGTTAAGCGTGGTTTGATGTTGGCCCTGGATCCTACCTTCCTTAGCCTAAGGTAAATCTAGGCTCTAACACCTACCATCCATGCCAATCGATGGATTTCACGCGAACTGCTCCACCTCAAGCTCTCCTTGTGAGTCTCTCTGCAGCAAATCTCCTCCCCTCGCTGTCAGTAGTCAATAGTGCTTTCTTCTCCACTATCTCTGATCTCAGGCAACCAACAAGAAAAAATAGAGATCTGGTCACCTCCTCGTAGTGTCAGCCTCCTGCACGTGGATCCAAATCCAACCCACAACCATCGACAAAGAAAAAAAAATGGTAGATCAGATGTTTCTCTGCGCAAGCTCCTCTATGCCACTGCCTCTTATGGCCTCCACGGCAATCGTCCTCACCACTCTACACGCGCTCCTCCATGCCACTGCTCTTGCAGCCTCCACAACAATTTTCCTCTAAACGGTCTTCTTCCTCCTCGGAAATCTGTAGCGACCTTGGCCTTAATTAAGCGATCTTAGTCTCCATTAATTCTAATAGCATAGAAGAAATGTATACAGTCGAAGTTGTATGCAGTTGTAGCTGCATGCTCTTGTAGTAGTAATAGTTTGTTGTAGTCATGCACAGTCTACACATGGATTCTGAATTAGGTGTAGTTTGTTGTAGTCATGCACAATCTACACATGGAGTCCGAATTGTACCTAGGTGTAGCTGCTTTACCTTATATAAATTAATAGTTGGCTTTGTGTTATTAAACAACAGTCATTGTGTTCTTCTCTTCTTGTTGTGTTTCCCCTGTTTACTCTGAGTTCCTCAATTGGTATTAGAGCTAGTGAAGTTTGAATTGTATGCAACTGTAGCTTCTTTACCTTCTGTAAATTAATGTATGGCTTTGTGTAGCTACTTTACCTTCTGTAAATTAATGTTTGGCTTTGTGTTATTTAACAGAAGTAGCTGTGTTCTTCTCTTCTTGTTGTTCTTTTGATGTTTACTCTGAATCCTTCAATTGGTATCAGAGGCAGTGAAGTTTGTAGTAGCAGGTTTGGTGAAAGGAGTTCTAGTTAAGTGATGAGTGTGATTTGTGCGAAGATGAGCTAGGATAAGGAGTTAGAGACTACCTGTCTGACAACTGCGTGACTTCTTCTTGAATATTTCTGTGGAAGCTGTGAAGGGGTTGTCTTTGTGTTTGAATGCCATCGAAGGAGCCTGTGTAAATCCCCCAGCCAAAGTGTGCGAGGATTGAATCCTGGAGTGGTCATCGTTGTTTGAGATGTGGGATAAATTTGCAGTCTTGGAGTTGAAGCTTGAGAATTTTGTGCCAAGTGTGAAGGAGTGTGGATGTTGCATGCAGACATTAGGAACATGATTTGAAGTTCTTGTGTCTGTGGTGATCATGATTCAAAGAGTGGAGTTGCAGAGATTAACGAATAAAAGAAAGCATTGTTGAAAGCTTGTCGTATTTTTATTGTGAAGTAAAGTGAGTGAGGGCAGCAATCGAAACTTGTTCTTCATGTGAAAAGAATTTGAAGCTATTGTGGTAGCGACTTTTTTAATCATATTTGAGATGTAGAATACCTAAGAATACATACGCATAAATACATCAACCACTGCTGGATGCTCTTTGATGGGCTGGAAATTATCTGTTTTTAGTCAAACTAGGCTAGAAATATCAAATGAGAATCTTGTATTGGAGAAGGTGCTAGTGTAGATTGGAAGGGCCACGTGCAAAAGAGGGCGTAGTAAATGAACCATCTGTTGGGAAAACGCATAGTTATTGGTAGAAATATTGAAAGGTGATTCATATGTGTTATTGTTTTTATTTGGTATATTACAAGGTTTTTGGATAAAATGTTTTTCAAAATTGATTTGTTTTTAAAAGAAAGGCACGTTGAATGAATGTTATATGAAGTAAGAAGAGTATATGAAATATTTTTCATATTGTTTAAAGATTTGAAAAATATTTATTTGAAAGGTTGTTTAGAGTTCAAGTGAAATATCATTGGGTTCTTGGATTAAATGTTTTGGAAAAAGTAGGCGTTGTAAAAATTTGTTTGTTTTCAAAATATTTTGGTGTTTTGTGAAGTATGAGAGTGTTTTGGGTGAAGATTATGTATGAGTGGGGTTGCATATTAAAAATCAATTTTTTTTTTGAGGCTATATTGAAGATAGGGAAGATAGGCTCAATGTTGCCAATGGAGAAGCATTTGGTTCAGTGGATCAAGCAATTTCAATTGTTGATGTTAAATTTGATGAAGAACAATTAACTTGTGATGAGTGGTTGCAGATGATGCAACATAACCATCTTATTAATACACTGTTATTTGGTGAGAGAAGACCACTTGTGTCTTAAAACCAAGTGGAAGAAAACCTATTTGCAGAAGCAAAGGTGGAGACTCAAGATTACGAGGCACCCACATAGTTGAAAAAGGAAGAAGAGGAGAAAGCTCTCAGTTGAGAGCAGAATGAAGAGAACGAATATGTCTCAAAATGTTTTTTCATATAAACTTAACATTGATTTTGTGTGTATAGATGTTAAAAACAAGCCAGATGAAATGAAAAAATTTGAAGAAGAATTAAAGTTTCTTGAAGCATGGCTTGAAACACCATGATGTTGATGTAGAAGTTCTAACAATGAATTTCGAAGACAACATGGATGATGTAGAAAATGAAAATGTCAATGAAATTTTCATGTATTGGAGTCATGAAGAGATACAATTCTATTATGAACTTATGTTGCATCAGATTGATAATCAAAAGATTGATTATGAAAAACAAACTATAGAAGATGACATGTGGCAACAATCCACATACGAGAAAATTTTTGAAGACGTAGAGAACATCCATGGAGAGCCTCAAATGATTTTTATATTTTTATGATAAACAAAGATATCCAGATGGAAGAGCTACAACATCAAATGGCAAAACTAAAATTTGGAGCCTACAACAAAAAGGAAAACATGAAGGAGTTCAAAGGATACAACATATGGAAGAAAAGGAAAAGGAAATTCAGTGCAAGAGTCAATGTCAAAGTTTTGAGTTATTTTAAGCCTAGAATTAGACAAGCATGCATGTTTAAGTTATTTTAAGTCAAGGTTACATTGTCGATCATAATTAAGGGGTAGTGTTGGAGATTAATTATGACACCCTATCAATTCGCCGACAAGGCACCACCACCACCGCACTATGCATAACCTCATTGATAATCACCTTACCTTGTTGATATTTGAAGAGACATCACCGCCATGACCCTTCCAACTTGACGACGCAATTAACTGACTTAGTTTCCTCTATAAATTGAGATAAGGCATAGCAAAAATGTATAAAGTAGAAGTTGTATGCAACTGTAGTTGCATGCTCTTGTATCAGTAGTAGTTTGTTGTAGTCATGGAGAGTTGAGACATGGAGTCCAAATTGTATGTAGTTGTAGCTACTTTACCTTCTATAAATTAATGTTTGGATTTGTGTTATTTAACATTCATATTTGTGTTCTTCTCTTCTTGTTGTGTTTCTGTTGTTTACTCCTAATACTTCAGGTTGTAGGTTGTGATTTATTGATATGGTTCAAGTATGAGAACTAATATTAGTTTTTTTGAAGTCACAAATTCATATATCTAGTTTATTGTCAGATGGATATATTAATTGTGTTATGGTGACATTTTTTAGATTTGATCTTGAGCTAATCCAAATTAGTTAGTTAATCATGCTTAAAAATAATATAAAAAATAATTTGAAAGAAAATCATATAGATGGAATGTCAATTTTTAAGAGACAAAGGAAAGGAAAATGATTGACTTAGAATATACAAAGGAAAATAGAAAGAAAAGAATGTTTTTGTGTGCATCGAATTCCTTGTGAAACAAGTGGTGCAAGGCAGTTGAGTCCCGGCCAAGAAAACAATTTTGGAATGTAACCCATAAATCAAGTTTTGAGATAATTTTACTATTTTTTAAATATGGTTTTGCACTTCTAAACTAAAAGTTTGAAAAGTGTGATCACCAATGATATATATGTTGTAATTTCTATTCAATCTTATTTTTATACAAACTTTTTATTGTCTTATCACACACTATCTAATGTTATCAACGATACTTTTCAACGTAATATATCTAGCATCCATTGCTTACTTATGGGAAGTATTTCAGGTTAATATTAGTTATAAATGTTGGATGTGAGCTTGGAAGACAACAAACGATGTCTTACTCGAGCTACTATTAGGGCACATAATCTTAACAATGGCTTCAACTTGTCAAATGACTAAATAAGCATATGACAAATTAAATAGTAAGTCTAACCATGGCTTCACCTTGTCATAAAAATGACATTAAAATCTAATAACACATAGTAAAAGCTAATAACACACACTGAAAAGAATTACATTTTATAGACTTGTAAAAAAAATAGTTGAGAGAGAAAAGGCCTTTGGGAAGAAAGAGGCCCCATCTAACTCTAATGTGGAAACTTTGTGCCTTGCACAAAAGGATGAGAAGCCTCATGTTGAAACTTATAGAGGTGATAAAAGTAGTAGAGGTTATGCTAGATGAAATTATAGAGGAACGGGGTAACCAAAATCAGGGAGACACAAAAAAAAATGATAGACAACAAATAAATTTTAATGATAAACTAGCTATCAAATGTTTTAGATGTGGTAAAATTGATCATAATGGTGCTAATTGTAAAATCCCTTCGGAGAAAGTCACTGAAAGGAGAGAACAATAGATCAAAAGAAAGATCAACGCCACTAGCTAAGGGAAAATCATACGAGTCTGCAGATTACATTGTTAATTACTGTAATTTTAAAATTAATGATGTCTTCAACACTACATTTTCTTCATGGAGAGATAGTTGGATTTTGGATTCTGGAGTCACTTGTCATATGACATTTAGGCAAGATTTTTTTGAAACTCTTAGTGATGATATTGATGGTGTGATTTACTTTGCTGACAAATCTCAAGTTAAACCACCTTGCATTGGGTCTATTCGTTTCGAGATAACTAATCTTGCACGCTATTTTCTACAGAATTTACTTTATATTCCACAGTTTAGCGAAATTTGATGTCTCTTATCCATATTCCGCAATAGGGGAATTCCATTCATATCTTTGATGGCATCATCGAGATAATAAGAATATCGGATCATGCAGTTATTATGACTGGTGTGGAAGAAGGTACACTTTGAAAATTAAATGGTACTTCATCTATTAATTCTCGTGAAAGTTATGATCTTTTGGTGCAACAAAGTGATATCTTGTCTCCTAGCTTGTTGTGGCATGCTCAATTTGGTCACATCAATTCTGGAAGCATCATTATTATGAAAAATTAAGGTATTAAAGGTCTTCCTACATTTCCAAGAAAGATTAAACCTTGTGATGCTTGTATTTTGGGAAAACATCGTAAACATCCTCTTCATAGTTCTTCTTTAAGGTCTTCATGAAAACTAGGTCTTATACATTCAAATTTCTATGGACCTATGCATTTTGCAACTACAAAAATAAATAAATATGTGTCACATCTATTGTTGATTACTTGAGAATGTGTTGGGTGTATTTGTTGAAGAATAAGTCACAAGTATTTGAAGTTCTTAAAACATTTCATTTGATGACTAAAAATAAAACTCAACAAAATATAGGCATTCTCATAACTGATAATGTTGGCGAGTGTACTTCTTATGTTTTTGACCAATATTTGAAGGACAGTGGAATCAAACATCAGACTACCATACCTTATAATCCACAACAGAATGACATTGCAAAGTGTATGAATAGAACTTTGGTTAGTGTGGCTAGATCTATGACATTCTTTAAGAATGTTAAGTCGATATTTTGGGGAGAAGCAGTGGTTTGTGCAACTTATATTCACAATCATTGTCCTTCTTCTGTCATCAATAATAACTCTCCTTATGAAATATGTTATAATAGTCTTCCTATTATTCATCATTTTAGAGCCTTTGGTTCTATATGCTATGCATTAATTCCTAAATATTAGCGCAACAAGTTGGGTGCTAGGAGTCACAAATGTATTTTCTTGGGATATTCTCCTATAAGTCCCAAAGATTATAGGTTGTATGATGAGGAGAAAAATAAGTTCATTCTTTCGAGAGTTGCTATTTTCCTTGAATTAGATAAAAATAATTCCATTGTTGATGGGAAACTAGCTCATTTGGAGAAATTTTCATCTAGGAAGTTCTAGTTTTAATCTGATAATGATGTTCACACACTAAAGGGGGCGTTCCCATTCTGGATCATTTTGTGGCTCTTCCATCTTTGACTCATGAGAATCTTATTGTTGAAGATAATTTGGGTGATAGTAATGTTTCTCCAGGACCATAAATTGCTCTTGAAGAGTGTGTTCTTAAGCATGTTTTTCAAGATGAGCAACAATTAGAACCACTTCAAATACATTTACGAAGATCCACACATGTTTGGAGATTTCCAAAAAGGTATGAATATTTTGAAACAAGAAGTTCTTCTAAAGGTGATGTTACTTCGATTTCAGGTAACGTTTCTCATCATTGTGGATTCAATCATTGTACAATTAGCAAACCTAGCTGTTTTGAGGAAGCTAGTAATTGTGATGAATGGAAGGATGTAATGAAAAAGGAATATGATGCACTTATTAAGAATGAAACTTGGAGGTTAGTGGATCCTCCTGTAGGTGTCAAACCCATTCGTTACAAATGGGTGTGTAATATCAAATTCAAAGAACATGGTTTTCTTGATAAATATAAGGCAAGGCTTGCAGGAAAAGGCTATGGTCAGAAGCAAGGTGTTGACTACACAGGGACATTTTCTCCTACTGCAAAATGGAGCATGATTAGAACTATGTTTTCTCTTTCATTTTAGAGTAGTTGGAAGATACGCCTTATGGATGTTAAAATATTTTTTTTGAATGGTGATTTGAAGGCGGATGTTTATATGTTTCAACCCAAACGTTTTTATATTAAAGGAAAAGAGAAAAAGTTATGTATGTTGGTTAAGACTTTGTATGGACTGAAACAAGAATCTTGTGTATGGTATGAAAAACTAACTTAACACCTTCTCAAGCTGAATTATAAGTTATTTGATCTTGATGATGCAACTCTTTTTGTTAAAAAAATTGGAAATTCAGTTGTATATTTGGTTGTGTATGTAGATGATTTGATGATCATATGAAATAATGATAACTATATAGCGTCCATTAAAAGAGAATTATTGAAAGTTTTTGACATGAAAAATTTGGGTTTATTACATTATTTAGGGATTAAAGTTGATAAAAAACCCAAATATATTTTCATTTTTCAGAAAAAGCATATGGGACAACTATTGGACATATTTGGGATGCAAGATTGTAATCTTGTCCCTACTCCTATGGAGCAGAATTTGAAGCTTACTTCCACTGAAGGAAGTATGTTTGAAGATCCAACAAAATACAAACAACTTGTTGGAAGTTTGAATTTAACTACTATTTGACCTGACATAGATTTTATTGTAGGGATACTTTCCAGGTTCATGCATCATCCATGTGAAGGTCATTGGAATGGAACAAAGTGAGTGCCAGAGTATTTGAAAGGAGCTCGAACATATGGCATCAAATATTCCAAAGTTGCATATTTCCATATCACTGACTATTCATATTCTGATTTTGATGGACATAAGGAGAATGGAGTCTCTACTTCTAGTTATTTGATGAGTTTTGGATTAGCAACCGTCATTTGGAGATCACACAAGAAATCTGTTCTTGCTGATTCTACCACTAAAGACGAATATGTTGCAATGGCTCAAGCTACAAAGGAAATCATTTAGCTTCGCAAAATACTTGAAGACTTCCACGAGAAACAAAAGGCTTCAACTCCATTACTCGTTGACAACTCTTCTACAACTCACTTGGAAAAGAATCCCAATTTTCATGATTGAAGAAAGCAAATTAACACAAAATTTCACTCTATTCAACATTATGTAGAGGACAAATTTATTCATATCACACATTTTCCTACTTCAGCAGATTGTAGACATATTTACAATGCCATTGGGACGTGAAATTTTAAAATATTTAGAATGTTACTCGGCATGTCATATGTCCCTCCGGATTAAGGGGGAATGTTGACTAATGCTTCAAGATTTTTATTGTACAATATGCAATTATTTTTACATTCCATTTTTATAGTTAATTTGTTACCGAGACATAACTATCTCGTACCTAAATTTCACATGTATAAATAAGTAATTTTTCCATTAATATGGTGCTATTTCATTGTGCTCTTTCACTATGGAGTTTATTCTAGCTTGTACAAAACCTATTTTTCGACCCACACTCCACGTTGTTTGCATAGACATATCGGGGAGCTGAAAGACTACCATAAAATTCTACATGCGATTTTCTCTACAAGGACAATAACACCACTTGGTAAGGATGAAGAGAGATACTTTGCCATGGATGCTTCTAGGCACAACTCTTTCTCTCCATACATGCCTCATGCTTTCCTCTCCTACATAGTGCCCTTCTATGCCTCTCATATTTTACAGCTGAAATTGATCACATGCGAATAGGCTAGGATTTAGCTTGGGTGGTCCTGATGTACCTGCAATCCTCTTTTGTAAAAAGTTTTTATTTGTCGACCAGGTGGTTTCTGTTAGTCAACGGCTGGGATTGGGGGACCAATCCACTAGAACGCACTTGTCTAGCCATGGAGGTGGCAGTCACCGAGCTGCCAACCATGGATAATGGACAACTGGAGGACATGCTTTAATTGGAAAATAGGATGCTTTACCGTGAGACCCTCATAGGGATGACTATATGAGCTGAAAGAGAGCGCATACAGCTCCAATGGAATCCACTCTGAAACTTGTTTTGTAGGAATTCTAGAATCTGTGAAGCTTGATACGAATTTTAACACGAGGAAAAAGAAACCAAACCATAAATTGTTGAAGGTGACTTTAGGGGCTCCTCCTCTTCTCCTCAGGGCACAGTCCTTCTGGGGTAGCATTGAAAGTTTAAGACAAAAGACTCTGATGGGGTACTGGATACACCTCCAAATGACGGGAAAGCAGGTCAAAACTTGGGTTGAAAACTGATGACTTCCTATTCTCAAATACCAGTGAAAGGTTAGAATACTATTTAATTGTTTGATCATCTTCCACTTCATAAATGTAGAGGACTCTGAGGATATTTTAAAGGCTATGTGAATTAAGGGAAGGGGGGTCCTTATTTTATAGAGATGGAAAGTTGGCTAAGAACCCCATACTGAGTCACCGTGACGAAATTTAGTCTCGGGGAAGCTACGAGGGTTTCCCCTGGAATTGCAAAACTCCTTGGTGATACAAGACACTGAAAATCATAGTGGTTCTTTCTATTTTTGGGATGAGGGGATCTTTGGTCAGTTTTACAAGCATATGGCGTAGTTTTTGGTGGAGGTAGATATGGGGAAAGGGTTACTGGTTGACTTGAAGTTTCAATTGAGAAATTTCAATTCAATGATGCATACAGATTACTGGGGAGTGCACTATCGATGTCTTCCATGCTAAAAGGAAGGTCATAATTTGGTGGCATGATGCAAGAAATATTCGGGAGTGTGGAGGCCTCGCATGAGGGACTTTCTCAACACATCAACTAATGGAAATTTAAGCAATCCTTGAGGTAAACCTCCAACTCTCTCCCCTAAACAAATTGTGGATTATATTGAAGATTTTGATCCTTTAAATGAATCTATCAATACTTGCTCTCCTCCTTAGATCGGGTCAATACATCCCGTAAATGTGCCTGTGGGCTTCTCTCCTGTGACCCTCCTTTATTAGATCCATCTGATTATTATCCCGACTCTTCCATTCCTAATTTAAATGAAGATAGGCCAACACATGTGTTTATTTTTGGGTGGATGCCTTCCAATGACTACTATATTTGGAATGATAGAGGTTATTATCCGGGCCAAATCTGCGAGATGAAAATGCCCCGATTACCACTATATCTCCCTCCTTTAATCATGACCTCAACTGTGTTTTGGCTCAAGTATTAAGTTATTTCTTGGATACCCATATACCTCTTAACAATGATCGACTACTCTCTCTAGACAAGGAATTGGAGGCTATCTTGTATGGCTCGCAAGGAATGGAGCCATTGACTATTAAGTGATCCTTATTCCATGAGACAATTGACCCTCTGAGTCCTACTTCTAGAAGAAATGTCACCCTTAGAAAGAAGCGAGCTCCTATATATAAAGAAGTCTCAGTTGTTCCCTCACAAACGGGGAGTATCAGACTCCCTACGTGGGTAAACCTCAGAATGATATTAGCAGGATGTCTCTTTCCATATATCCTCCCCGTTCGCCTGACAAATCAAACATTTATAATACCATTGAATTTGGGTTCCTTAGACGAAATTTGTGTGAGAATCATAGTCCCCCATGATATTTCTATCCATGAATGTAAGAGGTCTATGAGTGACCCTAAAAATTATCTCCCTAAGAGGGGTTATAGGGACACATAATCCTTCCCTTGTCCTCATACAAGAAATAATGGTCCTCCGAGAAAAGACATGGAAGCATTACTATCTGTTGTTGGGAAAAGTATCTATTCAGAACGCCCCTATCACACTCTAAGGTGTGATAGTGCCTTAGCAACAAACAAGGAAAACTACTTGATTATTATTCTTTATGAGATGTAAATGAGGAGAAAGGATGTAACTAAACTGTGTCTTTCGCTAGTTTGTTGATCCAATCGCTCCTCTCTTCAATAGCTCCCAGCTCCCTGCTCCCTTACCGGCCCAGCTTCACCGAATTCCTGTAAGATCACAAGAGAGAGAAACTACACGAAGATATAGATATACATTCATAAAAAGCTCAGGATCAGGTTAAGCTAAACATGCAAATATAACAAAACATCATTGATACACAACATGTAGGAGAAACTCAAATAATTTTATTGATATGATAAGAAAGTCCAAGAGGAGATACAACCAAGTGAGTCTCGATCCAGCATCTACCTCCCAGCAAAGGAATCCCTTCCTCTCCTCCAACAAAGCATAAATCACCTAATGTACTAATCTCAATCTCAAACCAACAGCAATTCTCTGCAAAGTACAAAATTCCAGCCTCTGGATCTCTGGGATGAGGGATCCATATATAGATGTAAGCAGAGAGGATGAGTCAGCTTATGTTTTGACTTGTGGCTTCTCTTTGTTAGTTCTTGCTTCCACTTGGAGACTGAGAACCTCTTACTCATCACTTGGTCAAATTCAGTGAGGCAAGTGTCATTGGAGAAGATTCTGGAAGCTTCCATGGTCTTTCCACCTCGTTGAATGACTCTGCCACTTGTCATTTCTTGCTCAACGTACCTGGGTAGTGCATTCAAGTGCGTTGCAACGCACCTAGCCAGTGTATTTGGGTGCTTTGCAACGCAGGCATCTAGTGGAGCTTCTGAATTGATCCTGATTTGACTAGTTCTGAGTGATTTTTGGTGGAGAACTTCTGGGAGAAGCTGTCATTGGTTGACCTTGTTCCTTTAGGGGCAGGAATAACACTTTTAGGGACTTTGGATCCCTTGGATTATGGACATTTCATGCTCAAAGTTGTAAGGCACAAAAATGTCTATAACAGTTGCCCCCTAAAGTATGAGGCCGTTTATCGGTTGAAATGCTTTATTAGGAGGATCCGAAGTTCTTTCAATGCTGGGAGGAGACCTGTAATAAGATACAATACAATACATTATTTTTCATACTGTTTTCATGATCTAGCTGAGGCGGGCATTCCCATGCTCAGCTTCATAAATTCATTTTATGTACATAGGACAGACAATCGTCTGATGGTACACTGATGATTCTGATGAAATCATCATCCTTTTGGTAGGATGATTATCTGTTCTACAGTGTTGTACATGTCAATGTCTTTATTTTTCCTGAATATATATCGCAGCCCAGATGGATGAAACTAGATTTTGGGTCTTCAATCTCGTCCGATCCTCACTCTAAGTACAAGTCGATCCATGTGAGAAATGTTTTGAAGTCAAACATGGAAAGACATTGCTTGATTACCAGTCAATGATGTAAACTGTTAACAAGCGCGAGAGGAATCACCGATAATGATAATGACCCTCAAGGTACTGCAGTACAATTCACGTGGTGTGAATAAAGGACTTGGCGTCGAACACCACACAAAATCTTTCGGTCGAAGGTCATTGATGTATACCTATCGTCGGAAGTGAGAAACTTGCCATTGAGGCATGCAAGCTTCAAAGTACTGAAGGGGGTGTTCCTAGATCAACTTCTTGGATAATGAGCTGATGTCGACAAGAAGCGATCCGTCAAAGGAGGGCCTTAATGAATCCCACATCAATGACACGGAAGGGAGCAAATGATTTTGATGGAGGTGAAAACGATCTGATGATATATGGTTCAGGGTGGCGGTCATGAAAGAATGAAGTATAATTTATGGTAGTGGATGGGACACGGTTGACTTCTCTGGATAACTTCTCTTGAACATATCGGTGACACTTATATGATGGATTGGTAGCATTTATCCCAAAGGTGGATGGTATGGCGAGACCATGGTGATGTGACCGGTGAATGAAACAACCCAACCCGACTCAGGCACGGAGTGGAAGTGTCATGTTCAAGAGCGACTTGCTACCAATAAAGGTTCTTTGAGTTTCTTCCCAATTTTTCCCCAGTCATTGCTGACCAGTACCTCTTTATTTTTGTCAAGCTTGAGGAGGATAACATATGCTTGTTCTATAATTTTCCCTTCAGGCAAACCCATCGCTATGTTTTAACGAGCCTAGCGATAGTGAAACTCGTTCTCGTCTAAAGACAAGTTTGTCGCTATTAATGTTTTTAACGAGTTTAACGACAAAGATAACTCGGTCCTTTTCATTTTTAGAGAGTCTGAAAAGGTACATAAAGTTAACTCCAAAAGTCCTTTTTCGTCATCTAATCCCTTAGGTCTGAAAAAGTATAAAACAATACAGAAGGGATGAATTTTCGATAGTTTTAACGAGCCGAACAAAACAAGCGCTCGATCTTTTTGTGCAATAATCCCTCAGGTCCAAAAAGATTAAAATCTAGAGGAGGGATAGCTCTTCCTGTCGCTTTAACGAGCTGGAAGGCCAAAACTCGGCAATCTTTTCATATTTTACGAGTCAAATGAAAATAGCTTAAAGAAGACTCGTCTTTTGGGGAACGAGTGATAAAATGGGTAGCAGCTGATTCCAGGTAAGGGTTGGAATTTTCCAAGCACGACAGTGTCACAAGGATGGCTAGTGAAATCACTCTTCGCAGCTGTTCCTCAAAATGGTAAAAAATCATATGGAGGTGAATGATTGGCCAATGGAAAAGTGGAGGTGATGGTGCAAACACGACCAAGGCTTTAATGGCTGATAATGTTACATTCACGGTGGTTATTTACCGGAGGATAGTTCATTTTTTAATGAGCTTAAACGCGGGTTGAAACACTTGCTCGATCTTATGTTTATTTTTTAACGAGCATGAACTATGTGCTAAAACTGCTCGATTAATCCAGTCATATGATAAGAATGTCTCATGTAAGATGCCATTTTTTATGGAGCTTGCACCCTACAAAGCTATGCCCCGCATCCTTTCGTTATGCAAGTTCGGAAACGACTAATCCTACGAGTTTAAAGGGTTAGACCTATGGGTTTAAAGGGAGGACCTAAAAATTTAAAAAATAAATAGCGCCCCTTGCTTGCACTCCAAAAGGTTTGCATGCCCCCAGGTATAAAACAGAGTTTCAAGGTCTCCCTCTATTTGAGCTGACAAAACATTCGTTTTATTAGGAAGGGTCACCCTTTATTCGAGCTGACAAAACATTTGTTTTATCAGGAAGGGTACTACCTCTTACAGGCTACCCAAAGATTGTTCTATTTACAGTGTAAACAAAACACCTCTTTGGCGATGTCTACCGAGATAAACAAAGGTGAATGACGATGCCCGCCGATTCACATAACTTTGACAAAAGAATCTTATTCTAGAACAACCCCTCTTCCAATCACAGACGGGGTACGGACTAGTCATATTCTCCCGCGGAAACCTACCCTATAACCGAATTTTTCCTGCCGAAGCAGACCAGGACGCATGCCCCCTGGGTTCCAGTCATATCCCTCCGAATTACTCGCGCTCATCGGGAGGACGGATCGTGGGTTGAGACATTTCTTACGTGAAGAGACCATTTAGGGATGGTATATTACTATTTGCGATGCGTGATCCGGGAAATGAAAGCTGGTCCACGAGCTTGACCACTCTTCCTTCGTGCGGAAAACACATTACTCTAAAGAGTGAGGAGACGATGGCTCCCATGCAATATATATAGTCTTGTCCAAGGAGTAGGTTATAATCCAAGGGTCCTTGAATGACCATCACGTTCATTTGAACGGTCTTCCCTTTCAATGTTATGGGCACATTGGGGAGGATCCCTAAAGGTCGACTGGTTCCTTTATCAAAGCCTGTCAGATTTCTCATTTCAGGCAAAAGCAATGGCGAACCAAGCGCTTTCCAAGCAATAGAGGAAAGGATACTCACAGATGCCCCCTCATCAATGATGGTGCCATCCATGACCATTCTGTATATTTGGACGATAATTTTGAATGGTATGCTTGCTGGCAAACGGGGTCTGCCTAGTTGGTTCCAGTCGAAGGAGACAACTAGGTTTCTTGGTGGTGGGACCGAGTAGATGGCCGGGTATCGCTCTGACGAACTTCCTTCCTGTGATAAAGGAATGGGTGGATTGCCCCCGTGCTCGTCGGAGTCTATGTTGATGAAGAGAATTTGGATGGTGTCATCTTTATCCTCTTCAGTGACTGTATCATTTGAAGATAAAACCTCTGAAGGCAAGACCAGGTCAACTGCCGCCTCGACCTTTTGACTTTTGTCGGGTATGGATTCAGCTGGTTCATCTTCAATGACCGGAGCTTCAGCTGACCACTTGAGCGGGCCAGCTGGATTCTCAACTAACGAAGGACTTGGCAAGAGTTTCTTATATCCAGGAGGGAGTCGTAACGGTGAAACCGGACGATCATCCAAAACTCTTTTAGCTTCGTCTAAGAAGGGACAATGGTGGATGGCGTGATTGCCTTCGCACAGTTTACAGGGAGATCTAGCTCTCCCTTTTTGTCCTGGGACTTCACTTACACTAGTTGACGGTGTGCTTTCAACATGGCTATCAGAGGTTGACGCCACCAGATTGTGCAAATGGGGAGACCAGTCCCTTAGTATCCGAGGGATGCAGGGACAATCTCTGTGAAAGTGGTCTCCCTTGCAAATGACACATGGCGATTTAGGCCTGGTCAGTGCAGTGTGTGGATTTTCATTAGACGACACTCGTTTGCCCCCAGTCGCTTTTGGCTCTTTCTTCTTCTTCTCTTTCTTCTTCTTTTCCTTCTTCTCCTTAGGAACTTGACTTTTGGCTTTGCCAGCCTCATCAAGCAAAGAGGAAGGAGGAGAGGAAGAATTAGAGGAAGTAGAAGGCTGGTGGGTAACTCTGGACTAGTCTAACTGCTGATTTGACTATTCAGGAATAGTGGTGTTCTGAACGACATTGGTTGAGAAGAGCCAGAACGGCAAGCCAATTGTCAGTTCTGGAAGCGACAATGTGGCCATATGGGGCGCACCAACATCTCCCCAAGAGGAGAAGGGATTAGGATTTCCACCAAGGGGAATTCCTTGGTTGGTAGGCTCCATTTTCTCAACCTGAGGATCAACGCAGGAAAAAGGGTATGAATATTCCGTTTAAAATAAATTTTAACGACGCTTGGACACAACTTGCTTTTTCAATTTTAAAGAGTCGAGAAAAAGCAAAATATGACTCTAGTCTCCTTCGATTTTTAATGAGCCTGAAGTGACAAGTGCTCAGATGGACCTTTTCTGTTAAGGAGTTTGAAAAGGAACGAAAGGGACTGCTCTGAAGTTCTAGGTAGAGGGTGTGCCAAACCTTTCGCAAAACCGCAGAATAATTTTTAACGTACGGGCGGTCAATCTTCCCGAATGCTGTGTTCAGTGCATTGTGATCAGTAGGGTGGCCGACACGACTTCCTATGGATAAAGGTTTTATGCCTATAGGGGTCTCCCAATATATACTTGATGGTACGTGGGAGCACAATCCGTACTGGCACTTATCGTCTCTCAGGAGGAATCACCCAACCATCAGTGAGGCCGATAGTAACCAGGTTTTACGACACCAGAACACGTCTCTAGCCTAGACCTCTATGTTGTGCGTTAAGTTACAAAGCATTGTTAAGTTCATTCAATTTATTTTAGGTTGATCTTTCTTAGAATTTTTCCTTTTTGGATCACCATGAGATGTAGATACAATTCCTAAATGCAGTCTAAAGATGATAAGCAAGCTTTTATCTCTTTTCAACAATGAAAATCCTAGCTACAAGGGGAAAAGAAAGACACAATCTTTTCTCAAAGAGCATAGAGCACACTATAAATGCACTTTTCCTAAATCAAAGGATACAAACTATCAATATGCAAATGCACAAATGCATGTATTTGTTTTCACTTTCTTAATATTGATGCCTAAAAAGAAAGCTGTTGTACAAAATTTGAATTCGATTTCAAGTGAAAACACAAACAAGTTTCTTTTTGAAATCAAAAAGACGATTACGACACTTTATGATTTTGAAGTAAACACTTGTTTCAACACTTAGAAATTCATAAATTCAAACCAAAAGACAAAAGTAAAAGCGCAAGCAACTGTCAACAGCAACAAACTTTCTCCTAAGATCGAAACGACACTTACGACAGGTCTAGATCTAGGAGCGACAGTATAACTAGTTTACTTTTGTAATGGGAAACTGCAAATGATGTAACAAATACACAAAAACAAATACAGTTTCTTTTATACAACTGAGGCAGAATTAAGGCAGAGAAAAGGGGTTTTCAGATAGGTACACACACTGATAACAGGCTGTAAAAAACAGAGATAAAACTGAACACAAGGATGCAAAGAACCACAGCTGCACAGGGCAAAGGCTGATCAGTGCACCTGTTGCACAGAGAAACTGAATTGCAGTGCAGGTAGCCCTCTCGGGACCTGCGTTGAAATGTAGAGTCTCTTCATAGAGCCTGCGCTGAAGCAGAAACGAGAATTGTCTCTGGGTTCTGGGTCACGGTTTGCAGTTTGATCTGAGGTTTTTGGCCGGATAAAAGCTATCAATAAGGTACAATTAGAAGGATGATTTAAAGGAGGACTAAGAGCTATCACAAAGGGCAGTTAGAGCATTTGTGGATCAGCTTGTTCAGATCATAAACAGGCCCAGTGAGTGGACTAGAGTGGCAGATCTCTACTTTGCATTTGTAAATGGCAAATGCAATTCGATTCGCCACTCCTAAGTTTATGAGAAGAACAACAATAGAAACACAAATAAACTAACTAGATACAGTCCCCAGCGGAGTCGCCAATTTGTTGTTGGGAAAAGTATCTATTCAGAACGCCCCTATCCCACTCTAAGGTGTGATAGTGCCTTAGCAACAAACAAGGAAAACTACTTGAGTATTCTTCTTTATGAGATGTAAATGAGGAGAAAGGATGTAACTAACCTGTGTCTTTCGCTAGTTTGTTGATCCAATCGCTCCTCTCTTCAATAGCTCCCAGCTCCCTGCTCCCTTACCGGTCCCTTACCGGCCCAGCTTCACCGAATTCCTGCAAGATCACAAGAGAGAGAAACTACACGAAGATATAGATATACATTCATAAAAAGCTCAGGATCAGGTTAAGCTAAACATGCAAATATAACAAAACATCATTGATACACAGCATGTAGGAGAAACTCAAATAATTTTATTGATATGATAAGAAAGTCCAAGAGGAGATATAACCAAGTGAGTCCCGATCTAGTATCTACCTCCCAACAAAGGAATCCCTTCCTCTCCTCCAACAAAGAATAAATCACCCAATGTACTAATCTCAATCTCAGACCAACAACAATTCTCTGCAAAGTACAAAATTCTAGCCTCTGGATCTCTGGGATGAGGGATCCATATATAGATGTAAGCATAGAGGATGAGTCAGCTTATGTTTTGACTTGTGGCTTCTCTCTGTCAGTTCTTGCTTCCACTTGGAGACTGAGAGCCTCTTACTCATCACTTGGTCGAATTCAGTGAGGCAAGTGTCATTGGAGAAGATTCTGGAAGCTTCCATGGTCTTTCCACCTCGTTGAATGACTCTTCCACTTGTCATTTCCCGCTCAACGCACCTGGGTAGTGCATTCAAGTGCGTTGCAACGCACCTAGCCAGTGTATTTGGGTGCTTTGCAACGCAGGCAGCTAGTGGAGCTTCTGAATTGATCCTGATTTGACTAGTTCTGAGTGGTTTTTGGTGGAGAACTTCTGGGAGAAGCTGTCATTGGTTGACCTTGTTCCTTTAGGGGCAGGAACAACACTTTTAGGGACTTTGGATCCCTTAGATTATGGACATTTCATGCTCAAAGCTGTAAGGCACAAAAATGTCTATAACACTATCTATTTGTGCTCATTGGTGTCTATGTGCCACAGATGTGATTGGATACTATGGTGGGATCGGGGTGATATGGAACCCAAAAATTTTTGATCTTAGGGCATACATCTCATGTGCAGGCATAATTCTTACACGGCATCATATTCAGGACTATTCGGGCTCGATTCTTTAATAATCATAAGGGATCTGTAATGTCCCCTAATAATAATAATAATAATAATAATAATAATAATAAATAAATAAATAAATAAATAATGTAATATAATATTAAAATATAAGTAAATAAATAATTAACAAGAAAGAAAAGATAATAATGGTAAATAAATAGTAAAAAATAAAGAAAATATAATAATAGTAAATAAATAATAAATAATGAAGACAATATAATAATGATAAATAAGTAAAATAGTAAATAATAAATTGGAGTTCTAAATAAATATATATAAAAGTAAACTATAAAAATATTAAAAATAAGTAAAGTTAACAAAAACTAAAAATGAATAAAATAAGAAAGAGTTAAATTAATAGAAATATTGAATTAGTAAAACTTAAAATAAAGAAATAAAAGTTGCATGTTGACACATGAACTATGTACATGCGGTCCCCTTTGCATTTTTTGGTCTATTTAATGGATGATGAGAAAGATTATATTCATCATTCCTTCATCCATTCTCTTGGGAGAAAAGTGTTGTGAGACAAAGGATTGCCTCACAATAGTACGTTGATTGAGGGCTGGGGAGTGGCCAATTGTAGAAAGATTGTGAATAGTTGAGCCTACGGTTGGGTAGGGAGTCATCCCCAAAATATTTGTTGTGATTAACAGAATTTAAAGAGCATCCAACTCCAAAAGAACAAGAAAAGAATATTGTCAATACAGGTAGGGCTGGGGGGTGGCCAATTGTAGAAAGATTGTGAGTAGTTGAGCCTACGGTTGGGTAGGGAGTCATCCCCAAAATATTTGTTGTGATTAATAGAATTTAAAGAGCATCCAACTCCAAAAGAACAAGAAAAGAATATTGTCAATACAGGTAAGTCGTCTCTACTCGTGTCATTTTAAAAATTATATGTTAAATAGTTGAATAATTGGGTGTGGATTACTAATTATATAAATTGATTGAATTATTTGTATATTTTAAATCAGGGTTGTTACATATGGTATTAGAGTGGGTTTGACTCTATTTGACCTCTAGCTAAAAGTTTGAGTAAAATACTTAATTAAATTCATCAATAATTTTTCTTGTGATGACGGGGGAGAAATTTAATGAAAATAAATTTGAGAAATAATTACATTTTTTAATCTTTTTTTTCTACAATAATTGTCATATAAATTATTAAATAAATATAATTATTTTTACAATAATTATTATGAAAATGATTAAATAAATATAATTTCTTTTATGAAAATAGATATATTTTTTTTTAAATAATCTTTGAATGCACATACATACTATATAATATAGTAACATGGATACTCTAAATACATTATTATAATTCTTTTTATTTTTAAAAACATAAAGAAGCACAATTAATAATATATATGCATATGTTATTAATCTCAAATTATAATTTTTGCTTATTAAATATAAAAGTGAATTACTTTATTTTGAACTAAAATTTTATTTTAATTTATTTATATTAAAATTTATTTCAAGTCAATTTCTTATATAATTGTTATTCTAAACTTTGTGATTTACTTGTGAAGTAAAAATTTATTTAAAAATAAAATATAAACTAAGAATAGTTATATTTCAAATTGAAAACTAGTTATTGATAATTAAAAATTATATTTCAAACAAAAAACTACTTATTAACTAGAAGTATTTAAAATTTTAGTATTATTATTTATTTAAATTAAAACTTATCTTAAGTTAGTTATATATAACGGGTCATAAATAACTAAAAGTTATTTGATTGTTATCTTAAACTTTATGGTTTATTTTTAAATTAAAAATTATTTTGGAAATATCTAAAATAAAAGCTAATATGAATAATTAAAATTATATTCTATAGTGTAAATTAATTATAGATAACTGAAGTTATATCTCAAACTCTAAACCAAATCTCAAAACTTCTAGAGAAGGTCTAGTTAGTTTGTTATGACATACCTAATTATTAATAATATAAAAGTTATGTATTTGTAAAAATACAATAATGATGATATAATAACATTGTAAGTGAGCTTTATATTTTGGTCAATTATCTATATATATAGAGAGAGAGAGAGAGAGAGAGAGATGCATTAAAAAATGCCGAAATAGATGTTTTTTGTAAAAGTAATTGGGAAATGATAGAAAAATTGTATTTCTCATTTGAAAAAAAGAAAAGAGAAAAAAGACATCTAAGCATACATGAATTTTGAGCCACAGATGTTAAATTCAATTTGTTTAGACGACCGTAAAAGGGTAGTGATTTTTTTTTTTACTATGGATAGATTTTCATGAAAATCATATCAATTATTTAATGTAGAACATGATATCTTATTTTCAGTTATGTCAATATTTTTTATATTCATTTATTTCTAATTTTATTATTTAAATAAATTTTTCATGAATGAAATCAATTTTTTCAGTCCTTGAAAATTCAAATACGTAGTAAAAAGGTAAAAATAGAAAATAAAAAAATTCAAGACGAGAAACCTATGAAAATTGCTAGCCTGCCTCCAAGGCTCTCTCCCTCTTCCCTCCATTTGAATCGATGATAAGGATCCGATAAAGATAAAGGACAATAATTGAAATTAGCGGTTTTAATAGTTTTTGAAGAAAATCCAAATCATTTGAGCAATAAATTTTTCTTGTTATACAAAATAAATACTTAAAAAAAAAAATTGTTTTTTAGGGATAATAAAGCTTTGTGCCTAAAATTCCATTTTTGAAGGAGTTTTTTATTTGGAAAGGTAAATCTAGTTATGTAATAAATAAAAAAAGAATTAGTTTAAAGATTAATAATGAGTGTTATATAGAATATATATTAATATATGGTATAAAAATGAATAGACGTTTTAAAGATTGAGAAGAAATTTATAAGATGTGGCTTCATCCATTTAATAACTGGATGAAAGAGCTTGAATTTTATGTGACAGATTCTATAAACCGTCACATCCAGATCATCGGGGAATTATCATAGATTAGTGTTAAGGTAACCTCCTCCTGTGTTGCGATTGTGATGTAAAAAAGTCTCGGATCAACGACCCAAGTTAAATCAGCTTAGATTAATGGCCTAGATCAAACCAGTTTTAAAGTATCTATTCTGCTTCTGCTCCGTGAGATAATAGGGGTGCTTTTCTGCGTTTCTTCAACAACATGGTCATTAAATAGAGCACGAGAACACAGGACATCAAGACACTTTCAACATAAAACAACACAACATATTCAAAGAGCGATATGTTCGAATTTCCACCATTACATTGTCGCGCTTTGAATTATTGTAACAGTCCATATGACTATCATTTGTATTCAATCTCTGCTGTAATAGAAATTCCTATGAAGGCTTGAAGTTTTTTTAATTAGATAGGATTAGATCTCATAGTTGTCGATTGAATCTAGCCCAGTAGGTAGATTATGTAAAGGGATCTCTTCCCTATAAATATGTATATTTTCGACTCTGCACAAGGGGGATCGATGATGTGAGAACCACTGTTGTGTTGTTTTCAATTGATAGAAAATACATTTTGCAGCAATTATGTTTCAACCTGAGATTCATTCTGGTTTCAATCCCATCCTTTCGTGTTCCTTTGTTGTTATTAGTTTTCACAGTTTGTTGATTACTTGGAAATATGTCAAACAACTCCAACTTCCTTCAATTTGTTGTGATTACTGTGAATGACCTTATGCACCTTAGTAAACCAAATATGCCTCAGTTTCCATAAAACTATGTTGTTTATTGTTGTTTTTATTTGAGTGAATCTCCTGCCCAATGGTGGCTTCCCTCATACTATTTCACCTGAAAAAATCCCATCTATATTATAAAAAAATATTGAGAGAGCCCTCATAGATTGGAAGGGCTAACTTCCAATTAAAAGATGGTTTGAAATAGTTACACCAGGTTGAAAGGTTGTTACAACCTGACCCCCACCAACCCGGTTGATAACATTTTGGCGCGTCTGTCGGGAGCCGAAAAGCTCCTTTTTCTGGGATTCTCTTTGATTCTCTTCTTTCTGATTCTTGAGGGTAATAGGAAATCAGAAGCTCCGAACATTGTGATATTACCCTGGAAACTCCACTCTTAAAGAATTTTGAAGATTGAAGTTTCATGGTGACTCCACTGCTTTCATATCAATAGATGAATATTTTGAAGATGAGTTCTACGCGAGTCTATTCCAGTCATCATTAATGTGAAGTATTTTCCATTTACATGCTCAGATTCAATTTTATTTCTGAGTTTCCTATATATGATCCACTACTGATTTTGTTCAATCACAGTCAAGAAGTCTAGGGGTTGGATCAACTGTTTGTTTGGTTATACTTGAGATTTTATATCACTTGAATTAAATAGGTGGATTTTCAGATATTAGAGTAGGTCCATAAATAAAATTGTTGGGAAAGTATTTCCTTCAACTTTAGATTACATGTTGTAGTTTTATTTTCAGTTTGGTGAAGTGGGTTTGATGTAGTCTTCAGATGTGATCAACCCAATGGTCAGGAAACTGGTCTCCTGGTTCTTTACTGCAGCACAGGGTTTCAAAATCCTCATTGGAGCCAATGTTATCCATGATAACTCACTAAAATAAATTTTAGTTTTATTAGTTAAGGTTTTCCACCAATGATATTTATATCTATTTTTTGTTTTTCTTAAAGAGGTTGTCGTGCTTTGCATTTGAAGATTAAAGAGGAAGAAAAGGTTCATTCTATTTGTTTTGAAGGAATTCCCATATTCCCATATTCTCATCTCATTTCGCCCATTCATACTGTAGATGTGTGTTATGAAACGAGCTCACAAAAGGATATGAAAGATAGATCAACGCCTTAGAATTCAGCCTCCTCAAGGGGGAAACCTCCTTTACATTATACAAATGAACAATTCTTGGATGATACAAATGACTAAACCTCCCTTCTATATATAGGAGTCTAAGGGGTCACAATATAATCAAGTCGACGTAACAGTAATAACATAAGGGGACAATAATAACAATAGTGGGTTTCTATGGGGTACACTAATAACAATATGGGGACAATAGGGGCACAATAATAACAATAAGGGCTACAATGTCAATAGTAATGGGGGAATCACTAGCATTGTAGGGACCTAACATGCCCCTCTCCTTTAAAAAAGCTTTGTCCTCAATGCTTGAGTAGTTTTGGATGCTTCTGTATAAAATCATCATCGTCCCATGTGGAATCTTCAGTAGATAAGTCCTTCCACATGATGAGATACTCCGAAATCAATCAATTTCGTAGCTTTCGAGTTCTTGTTTCTCTGACTACTTCCGGTTCCAATATGATTTTTCCTTCCTCATCAAGTTATGGAAATATTGTTTGAACTGGGAGCTTGTCACCCATAACCTTCTTTAAATATGAGACATGGAAAACTGGGTGCACTTGGGAAGCTACAGGAAGCTCCAATTTGTATGCCATAGTACCAATCTTTTGCAACACCTTGTATGGACCATAATACATTGATGATAATTTATTATCCTTCTTAGCTTGCTTGAGGGACATTTTTTTATATGATTATAGCCGTAGGAATACCGAGTCACCTACATCAAAACTTCTTTCGCTGCGATGTTGATCTGCCTATTGTTTCATTGAATTCTGCGCAAACGTGAGGTTATCCTTTAAGAGTTGGACAACTTGTTGTTGATGCTCGATGTGATGTTCCATTGCTTGAACCTTAGAAATTTCTCTTAAATATGATGTGATGGATCGTGGATGATATCCATAAAGTGCCATAAATGGGGTTATTTTTGCTACAATATGGAAGGAAGTGTTATACCACCATTTAGGTAGAGGCAACCATTTCACCCATTGTGTACGTTTATCATATACAAAGCAACGAAGATATCCTTCCAAACATTTATTTACTATCTCAGTTTGCCCATCAGATTGACGATGATAAGATCAGTTATGAGCTAATCGAGTACCAAGACAAGAAAATAATTATGTCCAAAAATTTCCAGTGAAAATGGGATCTCTGTCACTTACAATAATCTTTAGATTTCCATGTAGTTTTTGAATTGTTTCCATAAATGCAGTAGAAACTGTACTGGCTTTAAATGGATGTGATAATGCACAAAAGTGTGCATACTTGGTAAGTCTCTCAACTACCACCTGTGATAAAATCCATTGAAACCTCCTCCCAATGTTGGCTTGGAATGGATAAAAGTTGTAATAGACCTGGGGTCTTAATTGTTTCAACTTTATTTTGTTGGCAAACCAAACATTCTGCCACAAAATTTTGAATATCCGATTCAAGGCCATCCCAAAAAAATTCCTTCTTAACCCTGTGCTAAGTTTTTAAAATCCTGAGTGCCCTCCTAAGGGAGAAGCATAAAATTCCATAAGAATATTTGGTTTGAGTTCAGAATTCTTACATAGGTATAAGCGATCTTTGTACCATAAGGATTCATTTTTCCAGCTAAATGAAAAATGTATCAGATGTAATGGGATCTTGATCTATCTTTTGAATGAGTTCCCACACTTCTTCGTCATTCTTCCATTCATCCTTTGCTTTGTTTATCCAATATAGTTGGATAATAGAAATGGCGCACAACAATGCTTCCACATCCTCATCCTTTCTTGAGAGTGCATATGCCACAACATTTTGCTTCCCTTTTTTGTAGATGATTTCAATGTCATAACCCAACATCTTTTTGACCCATTTTTGTTGCTCTTCAGAGGATAATATTTTTTCTAAAAAGTATTTAAGACTATCATGATTTGTTTTTATCTTGAAGTGTCTTCCCATTAGGTAGGGTTGCCATTTCTTAAGTGCATGTAGTATTTCTAACATTTCTTTCTCATAAATAGCTTTGTGTAAATACTTTCATTTAATTGCATGACTTTCGAAAGAAATGGGTCTTTCATCTTGCATTAAAACAACACCAATTCCATTTCTCGAAGCGTTACATTCCACAATAAAGGTTTTTGTGAAGTCCGACATAGCTAAGACTAGTGTTTGGCACATTGCCTCTTTAAGATGTTCAAAGGCCTTTGTTGCTTCTGGAGTCCATGAAAATGCATCTTTATTCAATATGTTGTTAGAGGTGCTGCTATTTTCCCATAATTCTTAACAAACATGCGACAATACCCTGTCAACCCGAGAAATCCTTGAAAATTATTTATGGATGTGGGGATTTTCCATTCCTTAATGGCTTTAATTTTTCTAGGGTCTACCTTAACACCTTCATGAGATACAATATGGCCTAGATATTTTGCCTATTGTACTCCAAAGAAACATTTGAAGCTTTTTGCATATAATTATTTCTCCTCTAGTAGTTTGAGCACCCTGTCAACACGTTGAACGTGATCCTTCCAAGACTTGCTGTAGATTACTATATCATCAAAAAATACTAACACAAATTTTGTAAGGAAGTGTTTGAAAATGGAATTCGTCAAACCTTGAAATGTAGAAGGTGCATGGTGAGGTCAAAAGGCATGACCAAAAATTCATAATGACCCTCATGAGTTCTTAATGTTGTTTTTGGAATGTCTTCAGTCTTCATTCTGATTTGATGATATCCTCAACGAAGATCCAACTTGGTGAAGTAAATTGATCCATGTAATTCATCCAATAATTCATCAATGACAGGAATAGGAAATTTAACTTTAATAGTGAGCTTGTTGAGCTCCCTATAATCTGGACACATGTGCCATGATCCATCCTTCTTGTGCACCAATACTATTGGAGCAGAGAAAGAAATTTTACTAGGTTGAATTATACCAGCCTCTAGCATTTTTGCAACCATATGCTCAATTTCACTCTTTTGGGCATAGGGATATTTGTATGGCCTGATGTTTGGAGGAACACTTCCTGGAATCAAATGAATAGCATGATCATGATCACGAATAGGTGGGAGCCCTTTGGGAGTCTGAAATACCTTGGAATGATTGTCCAAGACATTTTGGAGATATGGAGAAATAGAATATTTACAAGTGGGAACCTGTAGCGAACATAATTGTGCAATTACACCTCATTGTTCCTTCTTTAGAAGATTTTTCATACCGTTAGAGTTGATTATTTTTCCCAGCTTCCCTACAATACCCCTTAATTCAACTTCCTTTCCTTCCGCACAAAATTTCATGAAAAGTTCTTGAAAATTAAAAGCTATTGTACCCGAAGATTGTACCCTTTGGACTCCTAGTACAATATCAGCACCACACATTGGAATGGAAAGCATTCGGCTACTCAATACATATTCTCCCATGGATAGCTTGATATTATGGCACTTCCTAGAGAAATTTATGCTTCCTCCACTTGCAACCATCACTTAACACTTTGGTGCTAGATATAGGAAGCAATTCAATTCCTTGGCTATCTTACAATGAATAAAATTATGGGTACTTCCCGAATCAATCGACACTATTACCTTTTTTTTCTTGATATGTCCTTCTATATTGATAGTTTGAGGAGTGGTAATTCCAGCCAATGCATTACAAGATATGGTAGGAATCATTTCTTCTTTATCTAGGGTTTGTTCCTAGAGTATATACTCTTCTTTTAACATTTCTTGTTCCTTTTCTTCCTCTTCTTCACAACCCATGTAGAATAATTTCTTATCAGCACACTTATGACCTTTAGTGTATTTGCTATCTCAACTGTAACAAAGCCCTTTTGCACTTTTTTCTTCCAATTGTTATGGTGTCAACCTTGTAGGTTGTGGAAGGCTAGGGGCAACAACACTTCCATCTCTATAGTTGTGAGCGGTAGGCTTCCTGGATGCCATAATTTTTCTTTCCATTTTTCTTGATAACCTAAATGCCTTCTCCAATGAATCAGGTTCCCAAAGGCGAACCTCATGTTGCATATTATCATTTAAAGTCCCTATGAACACATCAATCCTATGCTCCTCTAGAATATCTTTTACCGTTATGTTCAATTTTTGGAAGTCCTAAATGTGCTCCATCATTGAACCCTTTTGTTTGAGATTTATCAATTGGCTAAAAAAGGTGTTGCTTTTTGTATCCTCATAATATGCTATAATTTCTTCCGTAACAGTTGCCCAAGTGACAATTTTTTTACGAGAGCAAAGCCATCATTACCATACAAATTGATTTGGTTCCAAATATAAAGTTGCAATATGTACCTTTTGTGTGTTTTGCACATTATGGGGACCAAAAAATTGCTCCATCTGTAGTAACCATGTTTCGAGATCCTTGCCATCAAACTTCCTCATATCGATTTTTGGAACATGGTGGGTCTTCAATCCAACACTAGAGTCTATGAAATCATGATTAACATTTATTTTATTCATATCATGAGTTTCCTTTACTACCCTTTCACCATTAGTAACCATTTCTTGTAGCAACTTATTCAAATGTATCTTCAATTCTTCCATCTTAGCGTCCATGGCATTCATCTTAGCGTCCAAGCCATTCATCTTGGCTTCCATGCCATCCGTCTTAGCTTCCACGCCATCCATCTTAACTTGCACGTGATTCATATTAGCTTCCACGCCATTCATCTTAGCTTTAGTTATCTTTTGTGAGAGTGAAATTTGTTGTGCTTGGTCTTGTAATTTTGATATATCATGTTGCATTTCTTCCTCTTCTTCACGAGTCATGCTAGAGCTTTTAGGTTGCTTAGTAGGTGTTTCCATTTTCTTTCTTCGAGGCATCAATTAATGCTAATAATTCTTCACTATTCCCTTTGAATTCTTCCAAACTAATTTTTCAAACCAATCTTATGCAAAATAAAAAAAAAATAAAACTACACAACTTTTTTTCACTTTGTAAGAGATCGATATTGAATCTGTTGTATCTCTGTAACTGTGGATCTTGAATATCTGAAATCACGTCCTGCAGTAGCCCTTCGAGTCCTATTTCTAACCCCATAAGTACGATGAAGATTGGATTCTCCAAGGAAGAGTTATGTCAAATCTCCCACATTGACCTGATTATAGACTAGTTCAGTAGAGTGAACTTGTACGAAGCACCGCATGTCACTGTTTTGACCTTAGTACCTGAATCTGATATACAGAAAACTACAGGTCGTCCTCTTTTTGAAACTTCTTATGAAATTTCAATCTAATTCTCAGAAAAAAATGTATGAGGATTTTCCCCAGGTCACCTTTTTGGAATGTAACTCGGGAGTCTACAAAAACCCTAACTTCCTCAGATAATATCTCCGAAAATATAGCATGACAAGCTTTGAAATTCGGATCCAAAGTTCATAACGATTTCGGCTCAAATGGGTCTTTTTTTTTTAGGTTCTGAAATATCATAGAAAAAAATGTTTTAGCGAAAATTCAACGATGACCTATTTGGAGCAGCGAAACCCTAGAATCCAAACCTCTCATACCAAATGTTATAAAACCAACTCACAAAAAGATAGAAAAGATAGATCAATGCCTTAGAATTCAGCCTCTTCAAGGGGGAAACCTCCTTTACATTACCTAAAAGAACAATGCTTGGATGATACAAATGACTAAACCTCCCTTCTATATATAGGAGTCTAAGGGGTCACAATATAATCAAGTTGGCATAATGGTAATAACATAAGGGCACAATAATAACAATAGTGGGTTTCTATGGGGCACACTAATAATAATATGGGGATAATAGGGGCACAATAATAACAATGAGGGATACCATGAAAATAGTAATGGGGGAATCACTACTATTATAGGGACCTAACAACATGTTTCCCATTCCCACTCCAGCCGTATTTCCCATTCCAACCCTAGCCACATTTCCTACTTTCAAACTCTATGCCACATTTATCCATTTCCCAAAACTAGCCATGACTCATTCCCCTTTGAAATACTTTATAAATGTTCCACAATCCTTTTATTAAGCTGGACCCGCAAAACATATCGCTATCTAACCTTCCCCTTTCTTCCCTTGCATATATCTCCACCTATTCCCCTTCCTGATTGTGATTGCGATATCACCATTCTCTGTCGATATCACATATCAAAAAACTTTCCCACTTGTCACAATAAATTTCTTACTTTTGATCGCTGATTGTGATATCCCTCCAATCACCGATTGCAATATCCCTCCTACCTGCCAATTGTGATAATCCCTTCACCGCCAATATCGCATGTGCACAACACCACTTGTAAACAACACCAAGTGCACAACATATACACTACATGACATGTACGCAACACTGCCTCTACCACATGTACATAACACCACATGAACACAACACCACATGTACAACATGCACACTACACCATATGTACAAAACACCACATATAAAACATGCACACAACACCATATGTATAGAGCACTGCACATACAACATGCACACAACACTATATGTACACAACATTGCATATCCAACATGAACACAACATTATATGTATACAGTGCCGCATATGCAACATGGACACATCACTATATGTGCATAGTATTTCATATACAACATGCACACATGCCATATGTACACAACACTACATAAACACCATGTACACATCTCCTTATATACACAACACCGCATGTACACAACATCATAGGTACAACGTGTACAACACATACACAACAATAGTACCATACATTCATATGCCACATTGTCTCTACCATCTGACCTTTCCTCTATTACTTTTCCACTATCTATGCTTGTCCTAACATGCCACATATCACACTTCTTTCATACAGTTGATGCACCGCTCATCATTACCTGCCATAACATAAACATGGACATGGTATAATCACATAATATCAATTCATATCCACATGATACTGACCTCATAGATCTTTCAAGGCTACTCTTTTTATTTGATTCCTTATGAAACCAGGAAACTCTTCATGCCATTCACCTACATAAGAAAACATCCCTCCACAAGAATGATCCCTCATAACCCTACCAAATGATGATATACATATGTACATATATACATATAACCACTAGCATAAAATAATTGTGATGATTGATGTCCATGTTAGGCAACAACATCCATACGTATATATATACATATAAACATTAACATAAAACAATCATGATCCCTAACAACCCTGTAAGATAATGTCATACATACATACATACATACATACATACATATATATATAAACGTAAGCATGATCATGATCATAGTACAATTATGAGATACCATTAGGTCAAGGTTAAGGAAACTCCCTTTATCCATTCGTAACACGCACAACATTGAGAACAAGAGTTCCCAACATAACCAAGGCATCTCACACCTAAAATCCATTCACTTTACCTTTCCTAGTTAGCTTCCAAATGACTGTCATGCCACCTTCCACTTATCCCAATGGACCCAACAAACTAAACTCAATGTCATCACTACAAGAAAATAATACATTGGGGAGGGTTGAAAAATGTCACCATAAGCTCATTGGTGATGGTCAAAACAACCTTCGTGACCAAAAATTGAACATCACTAAAGGTGGCGCCGCCAAAAGTATAGGTGGTGTGGTGACATTCAAGGTTCATCACCAATAATGATTTATAATGACAGATAGTGACTGTCAGCATTTCAAATGAGAAATTGTAACATCCCTCCCTTTTATGTAAACCTATTATAACCTAAGATGAGAAAAGCTAGGTGTGATTAATATTAATAACAAATATATTATTGAATAAATTAATAAATAAATTGATCCGAATTGGATCGATAAAGAACTGCCCAGAACCATGACTGTATCAAGTCGTGAAAAATCCCTAAAGAATTCCAAAACAGTGATGAAAAACACCCTGGACCAGTGGCAATGGCAGCCAGCATGGAACGACGAGGACCTCGGTTAAAGCACACTAACCGAGGTCCATGGAGACTGCGTGGGAGGTCAAAGTAACCCCTGGGAACCCCAGATTGGGAAAAGGAGGTGATGAGCTAATTGCGCATCGCTGGGTGAACAGGGCCATAATGGAAAAGCCCAAGCACTCAGGCACATGGAGAGCAAAATAACTGCGGGCGAAAAGGAAAAAGGGCTAAAAGGACAAAGGCGGGACCTGCACCCTGGAAACTAGCGGTATTGATCGGGGCGCCCTCAAATGGTAAGCAGTTTTGGATGGAAGCGGAGCGATCCCACTCAATGATCGACGCGTGGCAAGTGGAGGTGAGAGAAAACCGTCATTGATCACATGCTAATGGTCAAGCAAGTCAACTGCGTGAAACATGCATATGGCGTCAGATCTGGAGGCCCCAGATCGGACGTCTGAGATTGCGCCTAATGGAGGAAGTGGAATCGATGAAGGAATAAGCCGAGATTTAGAAGGATTTGGAGTCCGTCTTGACCGCCACGGTGGAGGAAGACTTCATCCATGGTGTAACTGAAGAAACAAACCAACGAAGCAGGATGGCGTTAGTTAGAGGAGGACATGTGGCCACTCCTTCAGTGCTTATGATGACAGTGAACAGGGAACTCCAAGTGCAGCTGCAGAAGGTGAATTGATGGCGGCAGAAGGGGAACCGAACAGTCCTGGAACGAATGGCGTAAAAGCCATGAACATAGACAGAATAGTCAGTTAGTTAGGATGAGACATAAAAGGACAAAGAACCTTGAGAGACAGAGAAACCAGAACCCCGAGAGTAGGACAATACACAGAGAAAGAAGATAGTAAAGCAAAAGTAGAAGAAGAGAGAGGGCCGAGCTGACCAAAGGCAACATCGAGCACCAGAGAGCTTGAGAGATTCAAGCCATCCCAGAGAGGATCTATCCGGACTAAGAACCCCATTGGGCTCTTTCCACTATAGACTAGAAGGTCACAGAGCTAGTAGAAGGAGAAGAATCTATGCACTCCAGTGGCTTGGGGAATCCAAGAACCACCCTGCCAAGCAAACTTGCTTCAGGAGAACTCACATTGAGTCCCTGCATTGTAATTCTATGCTTAAAGACACAATAAAATAAGGCCACCATTGAAAGCTGGACCGGAGACGTAGCCCTAGAGGATAGGGTGAACTCCTTATTAATTTCTTGTGTCTTTGTGTTTGCTTACTATATTTTTCTACTGTCTTTCCAGTTAATTTCTGTGTATTGGCAATCTAATCGATCCGTTGCTTAAATAACACATAACACACACTAGCACATGAGCCTATAATACCTTTGTTCAATAAATCTTTAACTGATGTCACTCATTTGGTGATTATCAGATCAAGTGGTATCAGAGCCCTAGGCTGTAAGGTTAGACAAGCTTGTGTTGGTTTAACTATGAATGCTCACTAGATCAAAGCTCAAATTAGGAGAAGGAGAGTTGGTGGAAACCAATCCTAAAATTGGGAGAGTCTATCCCCAGAAGACAATGTCAGAGGAAGGTTCTATGGGGCCAGACCCTCAATTCATAGAAAGTTTCCTAGCTATAAATTCTATAGTAGAAGAAATGTATAGGGACTTTAGAAAGCATAAGGATGAAGATTCATCAGGTTCTAAACAAGATAAAGAAGAAGATGAGTCTCACTACCAAGACCACTCCAAAGGAAAGGGGAAAGAGGAAAGCTTTCTCACACCTCCTAATAGCCCTGTGCATAATAAGAAAGCATCTTTGATGAAGCTATATGTTAAATTTGATTTGCCTATATATGATGGAGAGCTAAATGCTAAAAAGTTGGACAATTGGATTAGACAAATTGATATTTATTGCAGAGTACAAAACATAGACTCAGACAAGAGTAAGATTCAACTGGAAAACCTATGCCTAGGAGGGACTGCCTTGGTTTGGTGGAAAGGTAGAACCCAAACTGATATGAAAAGACATGGTAAGACCATCTCTGTCTAAAGTGAATTTGTTGCTGCAATAAAAAACAATTCTATCCATTGGCCTATGTGCAACAAGCCATGATAAGCTGGCAAACTCTTCGACAGTTGAAAGGGCAAAGTGTGCAAGGTTATACTCAAGAATTTAGAAAGAGAGCATTGATGTTGGGTATCTCATTAGAGTCAGCAGAGACTCTTTTGAAGTACATTGGTGGTCTACACAGCTACATGAGGCATACCATCCTCATGTTTAATCCCACTAGTATAGATGAGGTATCTGTACAAGCTACTCATATAGAAGCTAGAGGAAAGATGGAAATCCAGAAGTTGGGGACCATCCCAACCCACTATAAGCAAGAGCAAGGAGAAAAGAAAGTAGAAGTGGAAAGCAAGGAAGGCTAACACTGCACAGAAAAGCAAAGCTTCATGCACTCACTGCAAAAAGGATGGGCATGATGACGAGCATTGTTGGATTCTGCATCTAGAGCTGAGACCTAAGAAGTCCGAGGGAAAGAAGAAGAAGATTGTTGCAGCTATTCAGAAAGATTTGGGATCAGACTCGGGAGATGAAACGACTATAGCAACCACCAGGTATAAAAGGTAAGAATTCTAAAGTATCTACTAGTAATTTTTCTCAATCTATTATTGATGAAGAAAATGAGAGAAAAAGACATGAGCTTTTCCATATTCGAGTTATTTCCAAAAATCAAAAGATTGATAATTTGTTTAATAGTCGTTCACAAGTAAATCTAATTTCTATAGCAATTGTAAAGAAATTGGGATTAGCAACTACACCGCACAATTAGCCATACCCATTAGGATGGTTGAATGATAAAGCACAACTACAAGTGACTAGACAGTGCAAACTCAAGTTTTCTTTTGGGTCAACATTTGTAGAGGAGGTTGAGTTAGACATAATTCCTTTGGATATATGTGGAATTGTTTTAGGAAGTCCTTACTTGTATGATAGAGAGGCTATTTTCTATAGAGCTGAGAACAAGTATCTACTTGTTAAAGATGGAATCGAATACTTTGTAAGAGCTCATAAGCTCAAGAATAATTATACTCTCATAAACTCAGGGCAGATGAAAAGAATGATAAATTCATGTAAACAATTCTTACTAATGGTTTTAAAGGAAAAGAAACCTGATAAAACCAATGTATTTGAGGGCTGTAATGTTGAACAACAAGCTGATATAGAAAAGGTTGTTTCAGATTATGATGTCCTGTTTCAAGAACCTAAAGGTTTGCCACCCAAAAAGGGAATAATACATGATATTATTTTGTAGCAAGATGTTCCATTGCCTAACATTGGAATGTAAAGGTTGTCTGCTTTAGAGAATGTTGAAATCAAGAAGCAGGTGCAGGAGTTGCTCGAGAAGGGCTTCATCAGGCCTAGCACATCACCATGTGGGTCACCAATTGTTTCGGTGAGAAAGAAAGATGGCTCATGGAGAATGTGCATTGATTACCGAGCACTGAATAAGATAACAATAACAAATCATTATCCCCTTCCTCGCATAGATGATATTTTAGATCAATTAAAGGAAGTTGTTTATTTCACCAAGCTAGATTTGCACAGTGGATACCATCAGGTCAGAGTTGCAGAGCAAGATGCATGGAAGACTGCTTTAAAAAAAAATCAGGGATTGTATGAATGGATGGTTATGCCTTTTGGATTAACTAATGCCCCTGCTACTTTCATGAGATTAATGAATGCTGTACTCAAACCTTTTCTTGATGATTTTGTTATTGTGTATCTAGATGACATTCTGATTTTTAGTAAAACGTGGGAAGAACATTTAAAGCATGTTAAGCAGACATTAGATGTTTTGAAAAGAGAAAAACTTTATGTTAAACTCTCAAAATGTGAATTTGGCAAAACATCTCTAAACTACTTGGGTCATATAGTAGGGGGAGGTGAATTGAGAATAGATCCCTCTAAAGTGGCAGTCATTGTGAACTGGCCTAAACCCAGGTCTGCTACAGAAGTGAGAAGCTTCTTAGGAGTAGCACAATATAGGAGGAAGTTCATTTCTAACTTTTCCTCAATTGCAGCTCCCTTACATGATTTAACAGGATTGAATAAGGTGTTTCAGTGGGGAGGCAAACATCAGAAAGCCTTCGACAGCTTGAAAGAAAAGATTAGTACAACACCTATACTAGCACTGCCAGATCTACAAAGACCATTTAAGATCCAAACTGATGCCAGTGACTATGCCATGGGAGAAGTGTTGACACAGTACGATAAACCCATATATTATCATTCTGAGACTTTTAATCCTGCAGTGGTTAACTATCCTACATATGACAAAGAATTGTATGCATTAGGTCGCAGTGTGAAAAAGTGGAAATATTACTTAATGGGTAAAGAGACAGTAATACATACTGATCATCAACCACTTCAATATCTACACTCCCAAACTAAGTTGCAGCAATCAAGACATTACAGATGGATGGGTTTTCTACAACAGTTTCATTTAGTCATCAGATATAAGAAGGGCATACATAACAAGGTTGCAGACATGTTATCTAGACCCATTATAAATGCATCTACCATACTTAAGCATAATTCTATGCTACATGAAAGCTACATAGAACAATATGCTCAGGATATGGACTTTAAAGATGTATATGCAACTTTGAGTTAAGGCAAAAGAGTAGAAGAATTGGACTATCATGTGAAGGATCGACTATTATATCATTGTGGGAAAATCTGCATTCCAGAAACAGAGAGGATAAAGATAATTAGGGAAGGACACACTTCTCTGATATCAGGTCACTTTTGGGTAAGTAAAATAGTTGCATAGCTGCAAAGGTTCTGCTATTGGACGAAAATGAATGAGACAGCTTCTTGATATGTAAGAGGGTGTGCTATGTGTGCTAAAAGCAAGTCCAGTAACAGAAAACTAGGCTTGTACACTCCATTGCCAGTTCCTTCTCACCCTTGGGAAAGTGATTCCATGGATTTTGTTGGAGGATTGTCTAAATCTGGGAAAGGTCATGATTATTTATATGTTTTTATGGATAGGTTCAACAAAATGTGTATTTTGATACCTTGTAGTAAACAGACTACAGCTGAACAGACTGCAAAATTGTTCTTTGAACATGTATGGGTTCATTTTCGATTACCCACTTCCATTGTATCTAATCAAGAAACCCAATTTGTGGGGAAGTTTTGGTCCAGTCTGTGGGAACTGATGGGCACCAAATTGAAGAAAAGCATAGCTTTTCATCCACAAATAGATGGCCAGACAGAAGTAGTTAACAAGACAGTGATCCAGTTACTGAGAGGTTATTGCAGCAAACATCCCAAGCTTTGGGATGAACACTTGTGTTATGTGCAGCATGCTTACCACAGAGCAAAAAACTCTTCTACATAGAGATATCCTTTTGAGACTTGTTTTGGTTTCACACCAAGGTATCCTTTGGATTTTGTCTTTGGTAAAGATACCATGGTTGATGGACACAGTGATGTGGACAAGGTAACTAGGTTCATTGAACAGATCCAGGAGATCCACCAGGAAGTACATGAACAACTGGAAAAGAGCCAGGCCAAGTACAAGGCTAGGCATGATAAGCATCGGATGGAGCATAGTTTTCAAGTTGGAGACCAAGTCTGGCTGTATATTAGCAAGGACAGGATGCAAGGTGAAGGTAAAAAGCTAAAGCCTATTAGGTATGGACCTTTTAGGATACTTGAGAAGATTGGTGAAAATGCTTTTTGCCTTGATCTACCAGCTTACATGCACATCTACTCAGTCGTAAATGCAGATTACTTGAGATTGTTTGAACCTTCAATGATTGAGGACCCTGAAGAGCAGAGTCAATTTCCTTCTATTGATGACCTGCTACCTGAATATCTTAATGAGTTGCAGGAAGACACAGTGCTAGACAAGAAGGTGAGGATGACATGCAGGGGAAATGTTGAGTACCTCAGGATTGGGCTCAAAGGTTCGAAGCCAAGCAGTGCAAAGTGGATTGAGATTGAACAAGTGAGAAAGCAATACCCTCACTTATTCGATGCTTGAAAACCAACTTTTGGTGGTCCAAAAGCTTTTTTAGTAGGAAGGCTGTGATCTGAATTGGATCCATAAAGAATTGTCCAGAACCATGACTGTATCAGGTCGGGACAAATCCCTAAAGAATTCCAAAACAACGATCAAAAACACCCTGGAGTAGTGGCAATGGCAGCCAGCGTGGACAAGGACCTCGGTCAAAGCGTGCTAATCGAGGCCCATGGAGACAGTGCGGGAGGTCAAAGTAGCCCCTAGGAGCCCCGGATCGAGAAAAGGAGGTGATTCTTGAATCACGCATCACTGGGTGAACAGGGCCATAATGGAAAAGTTCGAGCACTCGGACGTATGTGGAGCCGGAGAAGCACGAGCGAAAAGGCAAAAGTGCTAAAAGGACAAAGGCGAGACCCGCGCCCTGGAAACCAACAGTATTGATCGGGGCACCCTCAAACGGTAAGCAGTTTTAGATGGAAGCGGAGCGATCCCACTCAACGATTGACGCATGGCAAGTGGAGGTGAGAGAAAACCGTCGTTGATCACGCGCTAATGGTCGAGCAAGTCAATCGTACGAAACGTGCATATGACATCGGATCTGGAGGCCCCCGATCGGACGACTAAGATCACGCCCGATGGAGGAAGTAGAATCGACGAAGGAATAAGCCATGATTTAGAAGGATTTGGAGTTCGTCTTGACCGCCATAGTGGAGGAAGACTTCATCCACGATGTAACTGAAGAAACGAATCGACGAAGCAGGTTGGTGCGAGTTAGAGGAGGACATGTGGTCACTCCCTCAGCGCTGATGATGACACCAAACAGGGAACTCCAAGCGCAGCTGTAGAAGGTGAATTGATAGAGGTTGAAGGGGAACCGAACAGTTTTGGAACAAATGGCCTAAAAGCCATGAACAGATACAGAACAATCAGTCAGTTAGGACAAGACAGAAAGGGATAGAGAACCCTGAGAGACAGAGAAACCAGAACCCCGAGAGGAGGATGATACACAGAGAAAGAAGACAGTAAAGCAAAAGTAGAAGAAGAGAGAGGGCCGAGTTGACCAAAGGCAACATCGAGCACTAGAGAGCTTGAGAGATTCAAGCCATCCCAGAGAGGATCTATCCATACTTAGCACCCCATTGGGCTCTTTCCACTGTAGACTAGAAGGTCACATAGCTGGTAGAAGAAGAAGAGTCTGTGCACTCCAGTGGCTTGGGGAATCCAAGAACTACCCTGCCAAGCAAACCTGCTTCAGGAGAACTCACATTGAGTCCCTGCATTGTAATTTTCTGCTTAAAGACACATTAAAATAAGGCCACCACTGAATGCTGGATTGGAGACGTAGCCCTGGAGGATAGGGTGAACTCCTTATTAATTTCTTGTGTCTTTGTGTTTGCTTACTGTATTTCTTTGTTGTCTTTCCATTTAATGTCTGTGTATTGGTAATTTGATCGATTCGTTGCTTAAATAACACAGAACACACACCAGCACATGAGTCTATAATACCTTTGTTCAATAAATCTTTAACTGATGTCACTCATAGGGTGATTATCAGATCATAAATCACTTGGAAAAGTGAGACACCAAGAGATGATATTCTTGCCAAATACCATTAAGGAATGTGATAGCGTTGGGTCCCTATAATACTAGTGATTACCCCATTACTATTATAGTTATACCCCTTATTTATATTGTTGTGCCCCTATTACCCCCTTATTGTTATTTCTGTGCCCCATAGAATCCCTCTATTGTTATTTTTGTGGCTTTATATTATTATTGTTAGGTCGGCTGGATTATATTGTGACTCCTTAGACTCCTATATATAGAAAGGAGGTTTTGTCATTTGAATCATCCAAGAATTGTTCATGTATGTAATGTAAAGGAGGTTGCCCCCTCGAAGAGGCTGAATTCTAAGGCGTTGATCTATCTTTTCTATCATTTCTTGAGCTGGTTTCATAACATTTGGTATCAGAGCTTTGGATTCTAGGGTTTCGCTGCTCCAAACAGGTTATCGTGGTATTTTCGCTATAATTTTTTTTTTGTAACGTTTCAGAAGTCGCAAAAAAAACCCATTTGAGAAGAAATTTCACTGAACCTTGGGTCCGAATTTCAGAGCTTTTAGCGTGACATTTTTGGAGATATGATCTGAGGAAGTTGGTCTTTTTGTAGACTCCTGAATTACATTCAAAACAGGTGACCTGGGAAAAATTGTCATAACTTTCTCTCTGGGAATCAGATTGAAATTTAGTAAGAAGGTACAGAAATAGAACGGACCGTAGTTTCTTGTATATCATTTTCAGAACCAAATATCGAAAATTGTACACGTGGCACTTCATACAACTTTGCTCTTCTGGAAAGGTCTATAATCAGGTCATCTTGGGAAATTGTGCATAACGCTTTATTGGAGAATCCAATTTGGATCAGACTGGTGGCATTGGAAAGAGGACACAGAGAGCTACTATAGATCACAAATTCAGAACTAGATGATTGGAAAGTACAGAGATACATCAGAGGCAATATCAAGCTTCTACAAAGTGAAAAAAGGTGTGTAGATTTTTTTAAATTTTTGCTTAAGCTTGGTTTGAAAATTTATTTTGAAGGAATTCAAAGGGCATAGTAGAGCATTATTATCGGTAACTGATGCCCCGAGGAAAGAAAATGCAAACACCTAGTAAGGAACCTGAAAGCTCTAGCATGACTCATGAAGAAGAGGAAGAAATGCTACATGATATATCAAAATTACAAGAACAAGTGCAACAAATGTCACGCTCACAAAAGTTAACAGATGCTAAGATAAATGGCGTGGAAGCTAAGATAAATGGCGTGGAAGCTAAGATGGACAATTTGAAGATAGATTTGAACACAAATTTTAAGACAGGCATGGCAGATTTGAAGACAGATTTGACAAATGTTCTACAAGAAATACTTACTAATGGCGAAAAGGTAGTAAAGGAAACTCATGATGAGAACAAAAGAAATGTTAATCATGATTCCATATACGCTAATGTTGGATCAAAGAATCACCATATTCCAAAAATCGATATGAGGAAGTTTGATGGCAAGGATCCCGCCACATGGATATTACAGATGGAGCAATTCTTCGATCTCAATAATGTGCAAAACACACAAAAGGTACGTATGGCAACTGTATATTTGGAACCAAATCAGTTTGTATGGTATCAATGGCTTTGTTCTCGTAAACAATTTATCACTTGGGCAATTTTTACGGAAGAATTGATAGCACATTATGAGGATACAAAAAGCAACACTTTTTTTAGCCAATTGATAAGTCTCAAACAAAAGGGTTCAATAATGGAGCACATTGAGGAGTTCCAAAAATTGAACATAAGGGTAAAAGATATTCCAGAGGAGCATAGGATTGATGTGTTCATAGGGTCTTTAAAGGATAATATCCAACATGATGTTCGCCTTTGGGAACCTGATTCATTAGAGAAGGCATTCAGGTTAGCAAGAAAAATGGAAAGCAAAATTATGGCAACTAGGAAGCATACCACTCACAACTATAAAGACGGAAGTGTTGTTGCCCCTAGTCTTCCACAACTTACAAGGTTGACACCACAACAATTGGAAGAAAAAAGAGAAAAAGGGCTTTGTTACAATTGTGATAGCAAATACACAAAAGGTCATAAGTGTGCTGAGAAGAAATTATTCTACATAGATTGTGAAGAGGAAGAAGAAAAGGAGCAAGAAAGGTCAAAAGAAGAGGATATATTCCAGGAACAAAGCCTAGATGAAGAACAAATAAATCCGACCATATCTTGTAATGCATTGGCGGGAATTACCACTCCTCAAACCATCAAGATAGAAGGACAAATCAAGAAGAAAAAGGTAATAGTGTTGATTGATTCAGGAAGCACCCACAATTTTATTCATTGTAGGGTAGCAAAAGAATTGAATTGCTTCCTATATCCAGCACCAGAGTGTCAAGTGATGATTGCAAATGGAGGAACAATAAATTGCTCTGGAAAGTGCCATAATATCAAGCTATCCATGGGAGAATATGTATTGACTAGCCCAATGCTTTCCATTCCAATGGGAGGTGCTGATGTTGTACTAGGAGTCCAATGGCTACAATCCTTGGGTACAATAGCTTTTAATTTTCAAGAACTTTTCATGAAATTTTCTGTGGAAGGAAAGGAAGTTGAATTAAGGGGTATTGCAGGGAAACCAGGAAAGATAATCAGCTCTAATGGCATGACAAAGCTTCTAAAAAAGGAGCAAAGAGGTGTAATTGCACAATTATGTTCGCTAGATGTTTCCACATTGGAATCATCTATTTCTCCAGATCTCCAAAAAGTCCTGGACAATCATTCCAAGGTATTTGAGACTCCCAAAGGTCTCCCACCTATGCGTGATCATGATCATGCTATTCATCTGATTCCAGGAAGTGTTCCTCCAAACATCAGGCCGTACAGATATCCCTATGTCCAAAAAAGTGAAATTGAACGTATGGTTGCAGAAATGCTAGAGGCTGGTATAATTCAACCAAGTCAAAGTTCTTTCTCAGCTCCAGTAGTATTGGTGCACAAGAAGGATGGATCATGGCGCATGTGTCTGGATTATAGGGAGCTCAACAAGCTCACTATTAAAGATAAGTTCCCCATTCCTGTCATTGATGAATTACTGGATGAATTGCATGGATCAATTTACTTCACCAAGTTGGATCTTCGTTCGGGATATCATCAAATCAGAATGAAGATTGAAGACATTCCGAAAACGACATTTAGAACTCATGAGGGTCATTATGAATTTTTGGTCATGCCTTTTGGCCTTACCAATGCACCTTCAACATTTCAAGGTTTGATGAATTCAATTTTCAAACCATTCCTTAGAAAATTTGTGTTAGTATTTTTTGATGATATACTAATCTACAGCAAGTCTTGGAAGGATCATGTTGAACATGTTGACAGGGTGCTACAACTATTGGAGGAGAAACAATTATATGCAAAAAGATCCAAATGTTTCTTTGGAGTCCAGGAGGTGGAATATTTGGGTCATATTGTATCTCATGAAGGAGTTAAGGTAGACCCTAGCAAAATTAAAGCCATTAAGGAATGGAAAATCCCCACATCCATAAAGCATCTGCGAGGATTTCTTGGGTTGACAGGGTATTATCGCAAGTTTGTTAAGAATTATGGGAGAATAGCAGCACCTCTAACAACATTATTGAAGAAAGATTCATTTTCATGGACTCCGAAAGCAACAAAGGCCTTTGAACATCTTAAAGAGGCAATGTGCCAAGCACCGGTCTTAGCTACACCGGACTTCACAAAAACCTTTATTGTGGAATGTGATGCTTCAGGAAATGGAATTGGTGTTGTTCTAATGCAAGATGAAAGACCCATTGCTTTTGAAAGTCGTCCAATCAAGGGAAAGTTTTTAAGCAAAGCTATTTATGAGAAGGAAATGTTGGCAATACTCCATGCACTTAAGAAATGGCGACCCTACCTAATGGGAAGACACTTCAAGGTAAAAACGGATCATGATAGCCTTAAATACTTTTTAGAACAAAGATTATCCTCTGAAGAGCAACAAAAGTGGGTCACAAAGATGTTGGGTTATGACTTTGAAATCATCTACAAAAAAGGGAAGCAAAATGTGGTGGCAGATGCACTCTCAAGAAAGGATGAGGATGTGGAAGCATTGTTGTGTGCCATTTCTATTATCCAACCAGATTGGATAAACGAAGCAAGGGAGGAATGGAAGAATGACGAAGAAGTGTGGGCACTTATTCAAAAGCTACAACAAGATTCCAGTACTTCTGATACATTTAGCTGGAAAAATGATTCGTTATGGTACAAAGATCGCTTATACCTCTGTAAGAATTCCCAGCTAAAACAAAAGATTCTTATGGAATTGCACACTTCTCCCTTAGGAGGGCACTCAGGATTTTTAAAAACTTACCACAGGGTTAAGAAGGAATTTTTTTGGGATGGCCTTAAATCAGATATTCAAAAGTTTGTGGCGGAATGTTTGGTTTGCCAACAAAATAAAGTTGAAACAATTAAGACACCGGGTCTATTACAACCTTTATCCATTCCAAGCCAACGTTGGGAGGAGGTTTCAATGGATTTTATCACAGGTTTACCCAAGTCTGAGGGAAAGAGTGTCATCATGGTGGTAGTTGACAAACTTACCAAGTATGCACACTTTTGTGCATTATCACATCCATTTAAAGCCAGTACAGTTTCTACTGCATTTATGGAAAAAGTTCAAAAGCTACATGGAAACCCAAAGATTATTGTAAGTGACAGAGATCCCATTTTCACTGGAAATTTTTGGACAGAATTATTTTCTTGTCTTGGTACTCAGTTAGCTCATAGCTCATCTTATCATCCTCAATCTGATGGGAAAACTGAGATAGTAAACAAATGTTTGGAAGGATATCTTCGTTGCTTTGTATCTGATAAACAGACACAATGGGTCAAATGGTTGCCTCTGGCTGAATGGTGGTATAACACTTCCTTCCATACAACAACAAAAATGACCCCATTTATGGCACTTTATGGGTATCAACCACCATCCATCACATCATATTTAAGAGAAAATTCTAAGGTTCAGGCAGTGGAACATCACATCGAACATCAACAACAAGTCCTCCAACTCTTAAAGGATAACCTCATGTTGGCACAAAATAGAATGAAACAACAGGCAGATCAACATCGCAGTGAAAGAAGTTTTGATGTAGGTGATTGGGTATTCCTACGGCTACAACCATATAAGCAAATGTCCCTAAAGCAAGCTAAGAAGGATAATAAATTATCACCAAAGTATTATGGTCCGTACAAGGTGTTGCAAAAGATTGGTACTATGGCATACAAATTGGAGCTTCCTGCAGCTTCTCGATTGCACCCAGTTTTCCATGTTTCATGTTTAAAGAAGGTTATAGGCGACAAGCTCCCAATTCAAACAATATTGCCAGAACTTGACGAGGAAGGAAAAATTATATTGGAACCGGAAGTAGTCATAGAAACAAGAACTCGACAGCTACGAAATCGATCAATTTCAGAGTATCTTATCAAGTGGAAGAACTTATCTACCGAAGATTCCACATGCGAGGATGAGAATTTTATGCAGAAGTATCCAGAATTACTCAAGCGTTGAGGACAACACTTTTTTGAAGGAGAGGGGCATGTTGGGTCCCTATAATACTAGTGATTACCCCATCACTATTATAGTTATACCCCTTATTTATATTGTTGTGCCCCTATTACCCCCTTATTGTTATTTCTGTGCCCCATAGAATCCATCTATTGTTATTTTTGTGGCTTTATATTATTATTGTTAGGTCGGCTGGATTATATTGTGACTCCTTAGACTCCTATATATAGAAAGGAGGTTTTGTCATTTGAATCATCCAAGAATTGTTCATTTATGTAATGTAAAGGAGGTTGCCCCCTCGAAGAGGCTGAATTCTAAGGCGTTGATCTATCTTTTCTATCTTTTCTTGAGCTGGTTTCATAACAGATAGGGATAAATGTTTCATGATAGGCTTCTAGATGTGATTCTAGATAAGCTTGTATGGATTGGAGATAGATATCCATCAAGGAAAAAAAACATAAAACCTTTGCGGGAGATAAAGGAAATATTTTATGAGGAAAAGCCTCGTAGGAGATAAATGTGAGCTTTTCTGGAAAAAGACCTAGGAAAATGGAAAAATCCAAAAAAGAGGGACGCTGCTAATGGAAACTATATCATGAAAGAGGGTATTAAATACCCATTTCATAGATCAATTGGAGGCAATTGATCCATGGAAATAACCTCGACTCAGGGGAAATAGAGGTGATTCATGGTTGGGTGGTGGCGCTCCGCTCTCCAGGTGATGCTATTCTTCTATCTTAGTAGGATACTCTTGCATGGATGTTTTGTATGTTGTTTTCTTACTCTCTCTCTTTGATAGTTCAATTTGTTTATGAAAGGATTTGCTTAAGTTTCTTCGCCATGAGAATGACGAAATGAATTATATGAGATGTTTATATAAGAGTATATTTACCAGTGTTCTCCTCCTTTCTAATCAGATTCACTTGCATGATAAATGTTTTATGTTAATCCTTACTTATTATGATATTAAATCATATAGTTCAGATATATGGATGGTTAAATTACATATCTTATGGGAATGATGGATTTATTATGCCTGTGACTCTTGTGTGATTGCATATGCATGTCAAGGTAGTTATGGTCATCATTACATTTACTAAAGGAAGATAGTATGCTCTAGTGTTATGTTATGCATTTACAAATATTCATGCATGTGGAACAATTATGGAGGAATGTATCTAACAATGTTATTGATGATTCACAAATTTTCTATGCCATGCATAATGAATCCGGTTTAGCTGCTCTTGCATGCTACGATATAACCCTTTTTCCAAGTTATGGCTTAAGCCTAAGGGCTGATCTAAGGAATACTGTAGTATGGTGCTTATGAGGTAGGTTCATTACCTTGATGGTGTCCACACTGTGTATAGTTGCTAGGATAATGACCATATCTGTAATAGTTAGTTAACTACACTTGTGATAGTCACTAAAAATGAACTATAAATGAAGAAAACATTAAATTGATAGAGCATAGGGGCTAATTTCTCAGGTAGGCTGAAGAGGTACATTACAAATGGTATCAGAGCTTCAATTTAAAATGTTTCGGCCTATGGGCCAATCCCCCTGTGCGGAATATGACAAAGTATGAGAGCTAAATAAGAAAAAATAATCCAAAAGGTGAAGTTTTAAAAGGTGAATTTTGAAACATAGAATAGGATGTATTGTCATCGCATAATGTAGGATTCCTAAATGAGGAATTAAAATATTAACATGGTTATTATCAATATATATAACATGTTAGTATTTTAAAGAATTTAAAACTAGTGAGAGTTTTTATGCATACGGGTCATATAAAGACATTAAATGCACATGTTAAGATGTGAACAAAGTCTTCACTAAGGTCCCATGTCTCAGTACTCATCCATTATGTGACTCATGACCTAGAAGAAAAATAAATATAAGACTTAAGAATTAAAGGTCTAAGTTAACTGTTATCTTTTCAAGCCTCGGCTATAAGCAGTGCGTCGTCACTGATAACAAAATCGTAAAATGAGTCATTTAAGCCATGCCTTTGAGGATGAAAATGGCTTTATTACCAACTCGTATGATCGGATGACTGTATAATTTTCTCGCGCACCTTGCTGAGATGGACCACTAAAAAAAATCAGGTTATACTACATCGCATAATATGAGATTTCACTTTGCACGTGGCCAAGGTTGAAATTTGACTATAAATCAACATTTATTTTTCCATTTGGCTCATTACTTGTATAAATTAAAGATGTTTTGAGGTTTTGTGTATTATTTAACCCAAAGAAATATCCACCATTTTACGTGAAAAATTTCATATCATGTGACGATGCTGTATGCCATTGACTTTTGAAACATAAAACAATTTTAATCCCATGCCATTGCAATCAACCATTTCTAATTCATTGTATATGAATGACCCAATTCGGTCATAACATTATACTGAAAGAGAGCTACTATTTATTAAAAAGATTCAAAAATCTAATTCAATTATGGTTGAATGATAAAATTTGTTACACACTATAATGATTATTAAATAAGAAATGGGCATGTATAAATAACTACAGGTTTTCAACCACTGTTGTGGTCAACCCAAAATCAGAGGGACACAGGTGATCATATATCTTGTCCCCAACATTCATGGGAAGTTGACCAACACTTTTGAACCATGTTCTTCAAAGTTTCCGTGCAAGCCATAATCTATGAAAATCACATATGGCGATTGTATATGATATAGGTCTCTATCGGCGATGTTGATGCCAATAGGGCTGCTTGCAAAGAATTTAGATCGCAAATTAGGTCAGGCTGTTCGAATGTCAGAACATGAGGACAAGTGTTAAATATTTTTGTTTATAATTCGGTTTACAAATGGTTCAGTATGCAATGTTGGATGGATGGGAAACTCCTCGACCCCTCGACGAAAGAAGAGGAGAGGTTACTTGAGAGTTAAATGTTAAAATCAATTGAAAGACGTGCGATTGTCAAGGTATTTCTTGCTTGATGAGTTGGTCGTATTGCTTTAGTTCCTCATGCATTTATGGAGGACAGTAGGAATGCGACACGACATATGGAACCTCTTTTATGATGGCTTGGCACTAGAGGCACGGGTATGATGCTTGTTCCTCAGGCGCTATGATATTTTTTTTAAATGCGTTAATGTTTTTATTTTGACGGGTCGCGATTATGTTAATCGCAGAGATGGCATAAGAGGCTAAAAGAAAAAATGTCAATTTCCATATGGAATCACTAAAAATCTGTCTCTCTTTTTAGAAAATACACATGCTTATGCTTTCCAATGATGATAGTAATTTGTTAACCCCCTGTGTAAAAATTAGGAGGCGAGACTGCTAGATGGGATTCATTCCATTATCCATCTAGATTTGGATATGTTCGACGTTATATGTTCAACCTCATCCGCGGCTTTGGAAACACCTCATCCAATGATCTGAGGAGGTATTATCCCAAAAGATGACTACTTGGTTACAGATATAGTAACATTGTCCATTAAAATGCTGATAAAAAGCAGTAGTATTGGATAAGATTGTTGTTCCTTCTTTTTTGAACGTTGCCTTACAGATGTTTATCACAAGTTGAAGGGATAAAGCAGTCGACTGAGATTAGAAGGTTTGTGAAATAACATGCACACCGATTTGGGTGATTCTCAACCCATGCTTTGTGGGAAAAGAAACCGTGTGTACCAAGGTAAAAGAGAAAGGAAGGTATGATCCTATTTTTCCTTTTAGATGCCAGAGAAAAGGCCGTAACACTGCAATTTCCCTTGTACGTATCTACTGTATCATAGATTTAGAGGTATGTGAGTTGGGAAAAAAAAGAAAATAATAAGGGTTCTATGGAAAGATTGAAGAAAAGTTGAAAAACTCAATTGTGCCTGCTGTTTATAGTGAGATGAAGATGTTGGGATAATGATTATCCACCCCCTCAGTCAGATTAAGTTATCCATATTATCCCTGTGAAAAACATAGAGGAGGTGGATGAGTGGGAATGGATAGAGTTATCAACGCTCAGCCTTATCCATGCAATGAACTTAGAAAAAAATCCCGAGATAATTTCTATCCAAAATTTTAACTACGTGCTCTATTCCTCGATGCACAAGCAAGACTCATAGTCCAAATGGATGTGAAATGAGAGTTAGAAATGTTTTTCTCTTGAGCTCTCGGCCTTGCACAGAATGTTAAACACAGCGAAGGCCATCACGCTCAAGCCACTCCCAGTCTTCACAGTTCCAAATTTAAAGTATAGGATCACTCCCACTCCTTCACTGAGCGGGCTCCAATGGTTTGTTTCGAACCATGGAAGATCGACTAAACTTTTAGTATTATGCATATATTTGGTGGGCCCACTCCCTCCAAACCATAAAATACAGAGAAGAAGCCCTGTAAATCCTCTGTTCCTCTACCTATAACTGTGACTGTCGATAATGAATTTTCATACGAAAACATGATCCTCATTATCATGGAGAACAGAACGGCTATGCTTCAGATTTTCACCACAGGTCTTCGAACCATGGGGGTTCAAATCTTGAAGGAAAATGTAAATTTGGACAAAGGCTCTATTGTTGAGGAAATTTTTTTGTTTCGTAGTCTCCATTATTCGCTAAACCGACTAGATCATACCAATTCTTGTGACCCTTTTTTATTTTTGCCATGTAGAAGACGCAATAATAGTACACCGTCTCTAAAAATATGCCACTAGGGTAAGATTGGAATAAATCTCCAAAGTTAACAAAATTTTCAACAAGCAAGCTTCGAAAAAGGGCTGGAATTGATCAGCATGATGACTCAATGCCAATTCCACAAAGGGAAGTAAAATAAATGATCCACAGAGTTTGGAAAATATTAAATAAGAGGATTCCAAGATCAAGGGTTAATTATAAAGCCCTGTCGAGAGACCTTATTTTCAGAAGTTCTAATCAAGTGAAGGCTAGGTCAGGGGTGTTGTTCTAGAATTTCTCCCTCACGAAAAACTTCATATTATTAGGCTCTAGGAGGGTGGAATGTGTAACCACTATATTAACTATAGTGATGGATGATATGGTCGATACAAATTTCCCATGCACACTCTCTGATTTCCTGTGAGGGGGACAGGTAGCACCACAGTAATTATGGTAGGATGTATTGCATTCAAATCACATCAAAAATATGTATTAAAGTAGCCCATAGCTTCCTTCAAATAAGTAGTGAGCTCTGGAAAATACATAGTGTTATTCCAACATCAATGTGTGTATTGTTTTTGGGGCATGTAAACCATCATTAAATCCACACATCTCCCTTAGTTTATAATCGTCTTTGTGCAAGATGAGACTTTGTTACTTGTGGTGCATAATTTATGAAATAGGATTTTCTATTTTGCAACAACAAATGTCTGTGATAATGGAATCGATGTCATAGGCTTAGTTGCGATAATGACTGTGGAAAATACGGAGAAAATCATATAAAGAAAATAAATTTTAACTGATAGTTGTAACTATTATCAATGAAAGGAAACAAAAAGGGGGATGAACTGCATGTAAGAGAGTGTGTGAGTTTGATAAAATTCATTTAATTATGAATTGTGCTAGAAATTTTTAATGAAGTTCCGTAATTTCTTTTATATCAGAAATTCATATTCGACCAAGAGTAATACCAAACGATGACTACAAGCACCAAAGCAAGACCATGTAGTTAGTAATCTTGATTAGAGATTATGTAACTAAAGAATAGTATTTGTTGTATGCAATATTCAGAAGAAGTATTTAGGAAATATGTTTCAAATTACTATACTCTTATAGCTTTGGAGGAAAATTTATATATCGGGTTTTTCACAACAGTATTTTAGTTTATTCCATGGAGGTCTAGAATTATAAAAGATAAACAAGATAAGTCATGAATTTTGGTAATCACTTGCAGATCCAGATCAAAGAAACTTTTCCCGAGTGATCTGATAATCAACCTATGAGTGACCTCAATTGAAGATTTATTAAACAAAAGGTATTACAGACCCATGTGTTGGTGTGTGTGTTCTATGTTATTGAAACAACGGATCGATCAGATTGCCAATACATAGAAAATAAATGGAAAGACAATAGAGAAATACAGTAAGTAATACAAAGACACAAACAGTTTTTAATGAGGAGTTCACCTTATTCTCCAGGGCTACGTCTCCAGTCCAGCTTCAGTGGTGGCCTTGTTTTATTGTGTCTTTTAGCAGAGAAATTACAATGCAGGGACTCAATATGAGTTCTCCTGAAGCAGATTTTGCTTGGCAGGGTGGTTCTTGGATTCCCCAAGCCACGTGGAGTACACAAACTCTTGTTCTTCCTACCAGCTCTGTGACCCTCAGTCTACATTGGAAAGATCCAACTGTGATGCTCAATCGGAACAGGTTCCTCTATGGGAAGGCTTGATTCTTCAAGCTCTCTAGTGCTCGATGCTGCCTGTGGTCAGCTCGGCCCTCTGTCTCCTTTTCTTGGCTTTACTGCTCTCTGTGCTCAGTCCTCCTCTCAGGGTTCATTATTCATTGTCTCTCTTGGTTGCTTGGACTCTTCGCTCTGAATCTCTTGATCTCCATTCGGTTGTCTCTACTCATGGCTTTAGCCATTCGATCTCCATGCCTGTTCAGTTCCTCTCCTTCCTACGTCGATTCTCCTTCCGCTTGTGTGCTGGGAGTTCCCTGTTCGGCGTCAGCATGAACGCTTGGGAAGTAGCCACATGCCTCAATCGGAACAGCACTAGCCTGTTCGTCGATTCATTTCTTTCTCCACCGTGGCGGTCAATGGATTCCAAATCCCCTTAAATCGTGGCTTAATTCCCTGTCGATTCCGCTTCTGTCTATCGGGCGCAATCTCATCCATCCGATATGGGCTCCTCCAGATCCAACTTCATATGCACGCCAAGCGCGGTTGACTTGCTCGACCGATAACGCGCGATCACGGAGGTTTTTCTCTCACCTTCGCTGCCACGCATCGATCGCTGAGCGTGATCACTCCATTTTCTCCAAACCTCTTATCGTTCAAGGGCGCCCCGATCAAACCGCCGATTTCCAAGTTGTGGGTCCCACCTTCATACGATGGCACTTTTCGTTTTTCCACTCACAGTCCTCTGGCTCCCAAAGTGACCGAGTGCTTAAGGCTCTACCATTTCAGCCTTGTTTGCCCAGCGATGCACAATTAGCGCCAAGCGCTAATCGTGCATCAAAAACCAGCTCCTTTTCCCAATTTGGGGCTCCCAAGGGCTACATCGACCTCCTGTACAGTCTCCATGGGCCTCGATCAGCGCGCTTTGACCGAGGTCCTCGTCGTTCCGCACCAGCTGCCATGGCCACTGGTTCAGGGTTTTTTCGATTACTGTTTTGGATTCTTCAAGGATTTGTTTCGTCCTGATATAGTCATGGTTCTATGACAGTCGTTTATGGATCCGATTTGGATCATGGCCTCCCAACTGAAAAGATTTTGGACCACCAAAATTTGGTTTTATTCGAGCATCAACTAAGTGAGGAAACCGTTGTCTCACTTGTCCAATCTCAATCCACTTCACACTGCTCGGCTTTGAACCTTTAAGCCCAATTCTGAGGTATTCCACCTATCCACTGCACATCATCCTTACCTTCCTGTCCAGCACTGTATCTTCCTGTAACTCATTAAGATATTCAGGTAGCAGGTCATCAACAGAAGGCAATTGACTCTGCTCTTCAGGGTCCTCAATCATTGAAGGTTCAAACAACCTCAAGTAATCTGCATTCATGACTGAGTAGATGTGCATGTAAGCTGGCAGATCAAGGCGAAAAGCATTTTCACCAATCTTCTCAAGTATCCTGAAGGGTCCATACCTGATAGGTTTTAGCTTCTTACCTTGGCCTTGTATCCTGTCCTTGCTGATATACAACCAGACTTGGTCTCCAACTTGAAAACTATGCTCCATCCGATGCTTATCATGCCTAGCCTTATACTTCGCCTGGCTCTTTTCCAGTTGTTCCTGTATTGCCTGGTGGATCTCCTGGATCTATTCAATGAACCTAGTTGCTTTGTCCACATCACTGTGTCCATCAACCATGGTATCTTTACCAAAGAAAAAATCCAAGGGAGACCTTAGTATGAAACCAAAGAAGGTCTCAAAAGGAGATCTCTGGGTAGAAGAGTGTTTGGCTCTATTGTAAGCATGCTTCACATAACATAATTGTTCATCCCAAAGCTTAGGGTGTTTGTTGCAATATCCTCTCAGTAACTGGGTCACTGTCCTGTTAACTACTTTTGTCTGGCCATCTGTTTGTGGATGAAAAGCTGTGCTTTTCTTTAATTTGGTGTCCATTAGTTCCCACAGACTGGACCAAAAATTTCCCACAAATCTGGTGTCTCTATCAGATATAATGGAAGTGGGTAATCCAAAATGAACCCATACATGTTCAAAGAATAATTTTGCAGTTTGTTCAGCTGTAATCTGTTTACTACAGGGTATCAAAATACACATTTTTTTGAACCTATCCACAACAACATATAGATAATCATGACCTTTCCTAGATTTAGGCAGTCCTCCAACAAAATCCATGTAAATTCTTTCCCAAGGGTGAGAAGGAACTCACAATGGAGTGTACAAGCCTAGTTTTCTGTTGCTGGGCTTGATTTTAGCACACATAGCACACCCCTTTACATATCTAGAAACTGTCTCACTCATTCTTGGCCAATAGCAAAACCTTTGCAGCTGTGCAACTGTTTTACTTACCCCAAAGTAACCTGATATCAGAGAAGTGTGTGCTTCCCTAATTATCTTTGCTCTCTCGGTTTGTGAAATGCAAAGTTTCCCACAATGATATAAGAGTCAGTCCTTTACATGATAGTCCAATTATTCTACTCTTTTGCCTTGACTCAAAGTTGCATATACATCTTTAAAGTCCATATCTTGAGCATACTGTTCTATGTAGCTTTCATACAACACAGAATTATGCTTAAGTATGGTAGATGCATTTATAATGGGTCTAGATGACATGTCTGCAACCTTTTTATGTATGCCCTTTTTATATCTGATGACTAAATGAAACTATTTTAGAAAAACCCATCCATTTGTAATGTCTTGATTGTTGCAACTTAGTTTGGGAGTGTAGATATTGAAGTGGCTGATGAAAAGTATGTATTACTGTTTCTTTTCCCATTAAGTAATGTTTCCACTTTTTCACACTCTGAACTAATGCATACAATTCTTTATCATATGTAGGATAGTTGACTATTGCAGGATTAAAAGTCTCAGAATGATAACATATGGGTTTACCGTGCTGTGTCAACACTGCTCCCATGGCATAGTCACTGGCATCAATTTGGATCTCAAATGGCCTTTGTAGATCTGGCAGTGCTAGTACAGGTGCTGTACTAATTTTTTCTTTCAAGGTGTCGAAGCCTTTCTGCTGTTTGCCTCCCCACTGAAACACCTTGTTCAATCCTGTCAAAGCATGTAAGGGAGCTGAAATTGAGGAAAAATTTGAATTGAACTTCCTCCAATACTGTGCGGCTCCTAAGAAGCTTCTCACTTCTGTAGCAGACTTGGGTTTAGGCTAGTTTACAATGACTGCCACTTTAGAGAGATTTGTTTTCAATTCACCTCCCCCTACTATATGACCCAAATAATTTAGAGATTTTTTTCCAAATTCACATTTGGAGAGTTTAACATAAATTTTTTCTCTTTCCAAAACATCTAATGTCTGCTTAACATGACTTAAATGTTCTTCCCACGTTTTACTAAAAATCAGAATGTCATCCAGATACACAATAACAAAATCATCAAGAAAAGGTCTGAGTACATCATTCGTTAATCTCATCAAAGTAGCAGGGGCATTAGTCAAGCCAAAAGGCATAACCAGCCATTCATACAATCCTTGCTTTGTTTTGAAAGTAGTCTTCCATGCATCTTGCTCTGCAACTATGACCTGATGGTATCCACTATGCAGATCCAGCTTGGTGAAATAAACAGCTTCCTTCAATTGATCTAAAATATCATCTATGCGAGGAAGGGGATAACGATTTTTTATCGTTATCTTATTCAGTGCTCGATAATCAATGCACATTCTCCACGAGCCATCTTTTTTTCTTACCAAAACGATTGGTGACCCACATGGTGATGTGCTAGGCCTGATGAACCCTTTCTCGAGCAACTCCTGCACCTGCTTCTTGATTTCAACATTCTCTAAAGCAGATAACCTGTACATCCCAATGTTAGGCAAAGGAACATCTTGCTGCAAAATAATATCATGTACTATTCCCTTTTTGGGTGGCAGACCTTGAGTTTCTTGAAACAAGACATCATACTCTGAAACAATATTTTCTATATTAGCTTGCTGATCAGAATTACAGCCCTCAAATACATTGGTTTTATCAGTTTTCTTTTCCTTTACAACCATTAGTAAGAACTGTTTGCATGAATTTATCATTCTTTTCATCTGTCCTGAGTTTATGAGAGTATAATTATTCTTGAGCTTATGAGCTCTTACAAAGTATTCGATTCCATCTTTAACAAGTAGATACTTGTTCTCGGCTCTATAGAAAATAGCCTTTCTATCATACAAGTAAGGACTTCCTAAAACAATTCAACATATATCGAAAGGAATTATATCTAACTCAACCTCATCTACAAATGCTGACCCAAAAGAAAACTTGAGTTTGCACTGTCTAGTCACTTGTAGTTGTGATTTATCATTCAACCATCCTAATGGGTATGGCTTCTTATGAGGTGCAGTTGCTAATCCCAATTTCTTTACAATTGCTTCAGAAATCATATTTACTTATGAGCCACTATCAAACAAAGTATCAATCTTTTGATTTTTGGAAACAACTCGAATATGGAAAAGCTCATGCCTTTTTCTCTCATGTTCTTCATCAATAACAGATTGAGCAGAATTACTAGTAGATGCTTCAGAATTCTTACCTTTTATACCTGTGGCTGAAATGATTGTTTCATCTCCCGAGTCTAACCCCAAATCTTTCTGAATAGCTACAATAGTCTTCTTCTTCTTGCCCTCGGACTTCTTAGGTCTCAGCTCTGGATGCAGAATCCAACAGTGCTCATCATCATACCCCTCCTTTTTACAGTGAGTGCATGAAGCTTTGCCTTTTTGTGCAGTGTTAGCCTTCCTTGCTTTCCACTTCTGCTTTCTTTTCTCCTTGCTCTTTCTTACAGTGGATTGGGATGGTCCCCCAACTTTTGGATTTCCATTCTTTCCTCTAGCTTCTAGATGAGTACCTTGTACAGATACCTCACCTATACTAGTTGGATTAAACATGAGGATGGTGTGCCTCATGTAGCTGTGTAGACCACCCATGTACTTCAAAAGAGTTTCTGGCGAGTCTAATGAAATACCCAACATCAATGCTCTCTTTCTGAACTCTTAAGTATACCCTTGTACACTTTGCCCTTTCAACTTCCAAAGAGTTTGCCAACTCATCATGGCTTGTTGCATGTAGGCCAATGGATAAAACTAATTTTTGATTGCAGTAACAAATTCACTCCAGACAGAGATGGTCTTACCATGCTTCCTCATATCAGCTTCGGTTCTGCCTTCCCACCAAACCAAGGCAGTGCCCCCTAGGTGAAGGCTTGCCAGCTAAATCTTGCTCTTGTCTGAGTCTATATTTTGTACTCTGCAATACACATCAATTTGTCTAATCCAATTGTCTAACTTTTCAGCATTCAGCTCTCCATCATATATAGGCAAATCAAATTTAACATCTAACTTAATCAAAGATGCCTTCTTATTATGAACAGGGCTACTAGGAGGTGTAGGGAAGCTTTCTTCTTTCCCCTTTCCTTTGGAGTGGTCATGGAAATGAGATTCATCTTCTTATTTATCTTGCTTAGAGCCTGATGAATCTTCACCCTTATGCTTTCTAAAGTCCCTATACATTTCTTCGACCATGGACTTTATAGCTAGGAAACTTTCTATGAATTGAGAGTCTAGCCCTATAGAACCTTCTTCTGACATTGTCTTTCGAAAATAGACTCTCCCAATCTCAGGATTAGTTTCCACCAACTCTCCTTCTCCTAATTTGAGCTTTGATATAGTGAGCATTCACAGCTAAACCAACACAAGCTTGTTCAAACTTGCAGCCTAGAGCTCTAATACCACTTGATTTGATAATCACCCTATGAGTGACCTCAATTGAAGATTTATTAAACAAAAGGTATTACAGACCCATGGTCTAGTGTGTGTGTTCTATGTTATTGAAACAACGGATCGATCAGATTGCTAATACACAGAAAATAAATGGAAAGACAACAAAGAAATACAGTAAGCAACACAAAGACACAAACAATTTTTAATGAGGAGTTCACCCTATTCTCCAGGGCTATGTCTCCGGTCCAGCTTCAGTGGTGGGCTTATTTTATTGTGTCTTTCAACAGAGAAATTACAATGCAAGGACTCAATATGAGTTCTCCTGAAGCAGATTTTGCTTCGCAGGGTGGTTCTTGGATTCCCCAAGCCACGTGGAGTACAAAGACTCTTGTTCTTCCTACCAGCTCTGTGACCCTCAGTATACAGTGGAAAGAGCCAATTGTGATGCTCAATCCGGACAGATTCCTCTATGGGAAGGCTTGATTCTTCAAGCTCTCTGGTGCTCGATGCTGCCTGTGGTCAACTCGGCCCTCTATCTCCTCTTCTTGGCTTTACTGTTCTCTGTGCTCAGTCCTCCTCTAAGGGTTCATTGTTCACTGTCTCTGTTGGTCACTTGGACTCTTCGCTCTAAATCTCTTGATCTCCATTTAGCTGTCTCTGCTCATGGCTTTAGCCATTCAACCTCCATGCCTGTTCGGTTCCTCTCCTTCTTGTGTCGATTCTCCTTCCGCATGTGTGATGGGAGTTCCCTGTTCAGCGTCAGCATGAACACTTGTTAAGTAGCCACGTGCCTCCATCAGAACAACACCAGCCTGTTCATCGATTCATTTCTTTCTCCACTGTGGCGGTCAACAGATTCCAAATCCCCTTAAATCGCGGCTTAATTCCTTGTCGATTCTGCTTCTATCTATCGAGCGCAATCTCAGCCGTCCGATCTGGGCTCCTCCAGATCCAACGTCATACGCACGCCAAGCACGGTTGACTTGCTCGATTGATAATGCGCGATCATGATAGTTTTTCTCTCAGCTCCGCTGCCACGCATCGATCGCTGAGTGTGATCGCTCCGTTTTCTCCAAAACCTCTTACTGTTCAAGGTCACCTTGATCAAATCATCGGTTTCCAGGTTGTGGGTCCTACCTTCGTACCGTGGCGCTTTTCGTTTTTTCTGCCCACGGTCCTCTGGCTCCCAATGTGAACGAGTGCTTAAGGCTCTCCCATTTTAGCCCTGTTCGCCTAGCGATGCGCGATTGTGAAAACAAGCTCCTTTTCCAAATCTGGGGCTCCCAAGGGAAACATCGACCTCCTGCGCAATCTCCATGGGCCTCAGTTAGTGTGCTTTGACCAAGGTCCTCGTCGTTCCGCACGACTGCCATGGCCACTGATTCAGGGTGTTTTCGATTACTGTTTTGGATTCTTCAAGGATTTGTTTCGTCCTGATATAGTCGTGGTTCTATGACAGTCGTTTATGGATCCGATTTGGATCACCGAGTGGTGGGATAAACATATATGGTCATTCTAGTTTTCAAAAATTCTATCATAGTTCTTTTAGGCAGAAGCAAGCCAGTAAAGAGAGGAAAAGGGTTAATAATTAAGGATAGGGACATGGTTTTGTTTTCCTTTCCGATTAATATGCAAACTTATTTAAGTAGTGAAACAAGAGTAACATATAAATGAGCTAAGATAATTTATAGTTATTAACATGCATGAATTATTATGTGCTTATGATAAGAAATAACGATATGCATGACCATTATGAGCATTTCTCTTGTTTAGAAACAATATATGAAAAACACCTTGAAAGAGATATAGTCAGATTTGATGAGTAACTAAGTAGGTATTAATACCTATAGGTATATGAAAAATTTTATTGCATACTTGAGAGCACACAAAAGCTACATATCATAATGATCAAGTGGTTTAAAATAAGTGATGACAGACTCTGTTTTAAATCAGTCTAATTATGGTATTCAAATATTGCATGATGATATTCTATGTTGCATATGGTTGCTAGAATCTGTTCATGGTTTGATGAATAATATTGTTGCTTTGATATTGAGAATGACGATGATATGTGGTGAATTCATCATAAAGTTAGGTATTTTTAACCTAATGCTTCCATCATATACAACAATCTGAAAATTGGTTGTGATTTTATATTGATGGTAAGATGATTCTTTGGGGGGGGCATATTTGCTATCTGGATACCAAAAATTACTTAGATGTGTTACCTAAAGTAGTGCTAAAGTGGGAGAATAACATGGTTAGTAATATTAAAAGTTTACAAAATTTAAATTATGGATAAACATTATTATTTGGATACAATAACATGATTGGAAGGATAGTATTATAATAGGATAATTAAATAATTGATATTCATGAACAAAACATACTCATTAGATTAATACAATATTAATCGTGTTAAACAAGTAATGCATATAGGAGAATAATATGCTTGTGTGACTTACAGGAAGGACTCATTGGGGAATACAATGAGATGCATGAATGTGCCTTAATATGTGAAGGAATCACAAATTTCCACATCTAAACTATAATAAAATTAAAGAAGAAATTATCTTGTAATTTGGTGTGTAAATGGTTTTGGATAAGAAATCCAAGATTAAACTACGATGACTTAACAATCATTAAATGGAAATATGAGCAAGGAATTACACCAATGATAACATACAAGTTGGATAGTTGTAGACTCCCTGGAAAACTATAATGAAATGGGATCAAAACCAATTAGTTCAGTAAGCAATGAGTGGTTGATAGATGACTTGATCAACCTACTAAAATTAATACTAGATGGTTTCCATATAAGAGAAAAGCTTAAATAAAATATCAACTCATGAATGGAATATAGAGATAAGCCATTTTATCTTATCCACATCTAGAATCAAATTATGAGTATATGCTGTCTAAGAAAGAACATAACTCAAGGAAATTAAGAACCTAAACCAGGAATGAGATTGTCAAGTGGGTACTAAAAAATGATACAACATATTGTATACATACTTAATATGATAAGGAGGTCAATGGAATGACCTCAGAATAACATCTAGTGTACATACATAATGGAAATCTAAAAGAAATTTTCGATGCTTCTTTCGAGAATGCCTTGCAGATAGTAAGCAGAAAATGGGGAAGGCAAAAAGATTTTTCTGAATTGCCACTCATAATGATTTAAAAATCTAATGCTAACATAAGATAAGACATGATAACCAATTCATTGGTTTTAAGGATATGAAGTGGAGAGTAGTATAAGTTTTCACTTATAACTCCAGCATGGGAATTGTATGCATGTGCATATTGATTAACCATAATGTTTAGACCTGCATGAACCAACAAGGTGTTGGAACAACAAAATCCTATGACATGATTTTAAAGAGGGAGTCCATACAGGTTGATAGAATTTTTAATTTTGTGGAAAAACCTGTGAACTGTTTTGAAACCAACGTTTCGGACTAGCTTAGTGAGTCCATCATCAGGGCAATGAGATTTGTATTTGAGAAGAGAGAGCGTGAATTTACGGAGCTTATTAATAGTTATTTGAAATAAAAAATAAAAAAATTCTGATGCCTTCATTTGTAGTCGGCGTATAAATGATAAATTAATTAACAATTATTTAATTTATTTATTTAGATAAGTATTTATTTTATTTATTATTATTATTTATTTATTTAGTTTTAATTTTATTATATTAATGTTTATATATATATATATATATTATTTATTTAATTACTTACTTATTTATTTATTATTATTATTTATTTATTTATTTATTATTATTATTATCTTTCTTTTTTTCTTCTTTTTTAATTAATTAATTAATTAATTAATTATTTTATTTGAAATTTATATTATTTTTTTAAGATGCTAACTATCCGTTAATTGTTTTACAGGAATGTATATAATTTTAAAGATTAGATTTGAAAATTTATGTTAACTAATTTACTATGTGATTAAATTATTATTTAAAGGATTAGATAGGGAGTTAGCTATGATAGGTTATGTTTATCAATTTTAATTAATTAATTAATTTTCTTTTTTCTCCTTAATATTGATGTTTACTTATTTATTTATTTTCATTTTATTTATTAATTTATTTATTTTTAATGAATGTGTGTAGATCTATGATTATTTGAAATTTATATTATTTGCTTAAGATCCTAAGCAAATAATATAAATTTCAAATAATCATAGATCTACACACATTCATTAAAAATAAATAAATAAATAAATAAGTAAACATCAATATTAAGGAGAAAAAACAAAATTATTTAATTAATTAAAATTGATAAACATAACCTATCATAGCTAACTCCCTATCTAATCCTTTAAATAATAATTTAATCACATAGTAAATTAGTTAACATAAATTTTCAAATCTAATCTTTAAAATTATATACATTCCTGTAAAACAATTAACGATAATTAGCATCTTAAACAAATAATATAAATTTCAAATAAAATAAATAAATAAATAATTAATTAATTAATTAAAAAAAAGGAAAGATAATAATAATAAATAAATAAATATAAATAAATAAATAATAATAATAATAAATAAGTAATTAAATAAATAATATTAATTATATATATATATATATATATAATATAATATAATATAATATAATTAAAACTAAATAAATAAATAATAATAATAAATAATAAATAAAATAAATACTTATCTAAATAAATAAATTAAATAATTATTAGTTAATTTATCATTTATAAGCCGACTACAAATGAAGGCATCGGATTTTTTGTTTTTTTTTTTTCAAATAACTATTAATAAGCTCCATAAATTCATGCTCTCTCTTCTCAAATACAAATCTCATTGCCCTGATGATGGACTCACTAAGCTAGTCCGAAACGTTGGTTTCAAAACAGTTCACAGGTTTTTCCACAAAATTGAAAACTATGACATGATTATTTAAGTATGGAATGATTATTAAGAATAAACCATTTTTTTTGTGGGCATGAGACTCCAAATATCTATGACAGATTGATTATCATAGTCGGCTTCAGGATGTATTTCATTATTGTTAAAACTTGGTACAGATGACAGATTTAATCGCAAAACTAAAATTTATGGGTATGATTGAGTTATAGTATGCCTAATGACTGTTATGATATTATTATAGTGTGCATGATGACTATTATAGAAATGGAACAGGTCCATAAAAGTCCTTAGCAAGAAACTAAACATAGTTGTTCTACTTACTAGAAATAGATAAAGGAATGGTTGGCATACTCCTAACCTCATTAAAAACATGTGGATAAGTGTATGTCATGCAGGTGATGCTATGGACATTGGTAGGATATGTAGTGCTACACATTGTACTATGTACAAGCAATACATATGGTACCAGTATGGATATATGCATGGAAGGATTTAAACATGATATGTATAACTATGTGTGTAATATGATTTGTGTGTAGGTATGCATGAAGACACTGGGTGGGTGTCTAGGAGGGAAACTAATCGAGAAGTTGCATAGCAAACAAAATTAAGGACTAGATCAAGAATAACTAATAATGGTTTATTTAGAGTATGGAATACATATGACTATGATGAGTATATGTGATTATGAAGATATGTGAGCTAAAATGTTATAATGTTTTATGCATATGCTAGCTGACTTGTTGTATGCAAAGAAACTGCAAGAAGTAAGTGTTTTGTAAGAACACAAAGACTTGGAAGAATGTAGGGGGAGAACATTCATTCTTAAAATTAAAAAAAATAGCGGTAAATATAAGCCATAGGTGTTTTAATAGTATTGAGTGACAAATTGTATTGATCATGGTAAACTTAGTTTCATTTCTGCATCTAAAATTTCGTATAAACCATTGAAAAACAATGTTTGAGGTAGCTATGGAAGGAGATGTGCTGGGAGCACTCCTTGTAACCGATATACATTGGAATATTTGCATCATATGACAAGGTCATGGGAGCTATGGATTCATAAACTAGCTGTCTGTGAACGAGGACATGATGCAGGTATACATCGAGGACGGTGTAAAATTTAATGGGAGGGTGTGTAGCACCCCTCCCTTGCATGTAAACCTATTATAACCTAAGCTGAGAAAATCTAGGTGTGATGTGTAATATTAAAAAAATATATATATTATTGAATAAATTAATAAATAAATCACTTGGAAAAGCAAGACACCAAGAGATGAGATTCTTACCAAATCCCATTGAGGAATGGGATAGGGATAAATATTTCATGATAAGCTTATAGATGTGATTCTAGATAACCTTGGATGGATTGGAGATAGATATCGCTTAAGGAAGAAAACATAAAAGCTTTGCGGGAGATAAAGGCAAGATTTTATGAGGAAAAACCTCGTGGGAGATAAAGGCGAGATTTTCTAGAAAAAGACCTAGGAAAATGGAAAAATCCATAAAAATGGGACACCGCTAATGGAAACTATATCATGAAAGAGGGTATTAAATACCTATTTCACACATCAAGTGGAGGTAGTTGATCCATGGCAAGAACCTCGGCTCGGGGGAATCAGAGGTGATTCATGGTTGGGTGGTGGTGCTCTACTCTCCAAGTGATGTTCTTCTTCTATCCTAGTTGGATACTCTTGCATGGATGTTTTGTATGTTGATTTCTTACTCTCTCTCTTTTATAGTTCACTTTGTCTATGAAAGGATTTGCTTAAGTTTCTTCGCCATGAGAATGACTGAATGAATTATATGATATGTTTATATAAGAGTAGATTTACTGGTGTTCTCCTCCATTCTAGTCAGATTCACTTGCATGGTATATGTTTTATGTTAATCCTTACTTATTATGATATTAAATCATACAGTTCAGATATATGGATGGTTAAATTACCTCTCTTATGGGAATGATGGATTTCTTATGCCTGTGACTCTTGTGTGATCGCATATGCATGTCAAGGTAGTTATGATCATCATTACATTTAATAAAGGAAGATAGTATGCTCTAGTGTTATGTGATGCATTGGAAAATATTCATGCATGTGGAACAATTATGGAGGAATGCCTCTAATAGTATTATTGATGATTCACAATTTTCTATGCCATGCATAATGAAGCTGGTTTAGCTGCTCTTGCATGCTAGGATTTAACCCTTTCTCCAAGTTGTGGCTTAAGCCTAAGGGTTGATCTAAAGAATACTGTAGTATGGTGCTTATGAGGTAGGTTCATTACCTTGATGTTGTCCACACTATGTGTATAGTTTCTAGGATAATCAGCATATCTATAATAGTTACTTAACTACAGTTGTGATGGCCACTAAAACTTAACTGTAAATGAAGAAAACATTAAATTGATGGAGCCCAGGGCCTAATTTCCTGGGTAGGCTCTGTTAGGATTCCAAGAAACTCTCCTAGGTTGTAGCTCGGAGATGCCTGGTAACATATAAATTCAACTATTGTTGTAGGTTTGATGGAAGGACTGATGGTTTAGTTCAAGCCAGATAACCACTTCTACTTTGTTTCACTACATACATGCATGAACACCCCTAGCTACAAGGATTTAGACCACCAACTGCTCATAGTTTGAGATATTAGGTGAATATGGAGAATACTAACCACACCAGTAGATGCACAAGACCATGTGATGGCCAGCTGCAACTAGTAAAGAAGTTTGTAAATCTAATCTACTAATGCAAAGACAGGATGACAACTCTCCTGCATTAGCTAGAAAGAAACCTCGACAACCTATTCAATGATGCATACAAGATTTTAACACAGATATAGGATGATAGCTATTGAACGTTAAACGTAAAAGATCAAGAACATAGTATATCAGGCACATCTTAGAATAGAGGAAAATGGAAAGTGAGCAGTTAACAACAAAATAAGCTTGTATTAGCTGAAAATGAAGACGAGACATTGCAAGTGACAAAATATCTACAGTCTCCAGAAGTTGAACTTTACATCAAATGCCAACCCTGATTACATATTGCTTCTGGGTATTTATAGATTTACATTACAGGGGCATATGGCCATTTAGGTATGGAGGGGTCATAATTGACCAACAATTGCATTTAACTACTTGATGGAGTCTTTGAACATGCTTGCTTGCTTCAGTGGATGAATCTGATCTGTTCAGGTGTTGTGTTGTCCTTTCTAGCTGTTGGAGTGCTCGTGCCAGTGGAGTCCATAACTGATAAATTCAGTTATAGGATTGTGCTTGTCCTTTTCTCCCTTCGGCCATGCTTTTGGATTAATATGGTTGTTGGAGTTTGAACGTGATTGGTACTAGAAAACTAGTTATCTCCTTCTTCAGGCAAACAGAATGGTGGAGGACATGGAATGCATGGAAAAGTGGATGATTTGGATCAGCAGGAATAATGGCCGTCGGATCGAGGAAACGGATGGTGGAGATGGCTCAGTGGAGGCTGTCGGCCAAGGTGAGAGTGGGGTGAATTAGGGCCATCAGATCTTCGGCGGATAGATGGGACAGTCATCGAGCTCAGGAGCTGTGCGGTCATTTAATGAGTGCAGGTGGTCTGGATGAGTAGTAATGGTATTCATCGCACCGCTTTCGGGCATGAAGTGGTAAAAGCTGAGAGTCATGTGATTCCACTCAACAATCGACACATACCGGTGGATGAGAGAGAAAAACCGCTCTCATCGCACTCTATCATTTGATTGAGTTGCAGGCGCGGAAAGAGCGAATACTGTTGGATCTTTACGGAGATGATCTGATGGTGGGAAATGATCGAGTGGGTCATTTTATCAGGCACGATGAGGGCCATTAGATCGGCGGGGGTTAATCAATGGCGAGAAAGAGGTGTGATGGGTTTATGAATGTGCGGGGTCATATGGGTGCGATTCTATGGTGGTTTTGGGGCTTGCGCTCAGGGTTTAGGCCAAAAGGGGCTATTTTGCAGGGTTTAGGAGGCAAATATGGGAAACGGAGATGGAGGAGAACAAATGGGGCAAAGGAAGAAAGGAGAAGGTGGCTAATGTGAGCCCCTCTTTGAACATAACCAACCAGACCATGATCCTTTCTGACATTAGAAAGTCAGCACTGTACAGCAGAGCTAACACTGGCTCCTTCTGGGGATGAGATCCTCCCTGTGAGGTCTCAAGAACTGTAGACCACTACCTTTCCTACAAAACAGATCAGCAATAATTCTTAGTGTTCCATTGGGCATTGAGTGTAATTAAGCCTACACCAAAAAATAGTAAAAAGGATGTATTTACAATGCCGAGGCCTAAATGCCTTAAACAACATAAATTTTCAAAAACCGCCCATTGACTGGGCCATCAAAAATTGTTTTTCCTTCCATGCTTTCCAGTATGAAAGTGTTGTTCCCTTGGATCTGAGCAATGACAAATGGCCCAGTCCACAGAGCATCGAAATTCCCATGATTGCCTTTATTTTCCTTCAGTGCATCCCATTTGAGCACCAAGTCTCCGATCTGAAAATTATCCATCTTTTCCTTTTTGTCAAAGGCTTCTTTGATTCTCTTTTGATGTGCTGCAGACTTTTCAATCAATTGATCCCTAATCTCATGCACTTTTGCCAAGTCAGTAATCCGCTTTGCCATGTCATCTTCCTCATTCTGCTCTTCCTGCAAGAATTTAGCCACAGGGAGGGTCAACTGAATTAGGAATATGGCCTCAGTGCCATATACCAGCTTGAATGGAGAATTCCCTGTGGATTTCTTTGTGGTCACTCTGTCAGCCCACAATGCATATTTCAGCGTGGAATCCCAGTTCCTCTTGTTGTCCTCCAACAGTTTTTTAATAATCCTTATCAAGCTCTTATTGGATGATTCTGTGAGGCCATTACCTTGAGGGTAATATGAGGTGGAATGAACTAGTTTAATGCCCATTGAGTCACACATATCCACCAACTCTTTTGCCCTAAAGGTTGTTGCATTGTCTCTAACCAATTTGTGTGGACAACCAAACCTAGTGAAAATATTTTTTGTTAAGAACTTCATGACCACATGGTGGTCAGCTTTCCTGGTAGGAATGACCTCAATCGATTTGGTGAAGTAGTCGGGGCTACTAAGATCCATTTGTGCTCACCACTAGAATATGGATTGATTTCTCCTATGAAATCCAAACCCCACTGCTGAAAAGGGCCACTAGCATGTATTGGCTTCAAGGGTAAGGATTTCAACTGCTGTTTTCCTTCAAACCTCTGGCACCTGTCACAAGATTTTAAAAATGAGAAGGCATCAGAAAACAAAGTGGGCCAGTAATAGCTAGCTCTGAGGATCTTATGGGCTGTGGTTTTCCAATAGTGATGTCCTCCATAAATGTTGGAATGAAATTGATGCATGACCTCCATAGATTGTTCTTTGCCCAGACATCTCAAAAGGATCATAGATGGATCTCTCCAATAGAGCAGGTTTTCATGAACGCAGAACTTGGCTGCCCCGAGCTTAATAGTCCTGGCTTGGCTTGAACCCAGGCCTAGAGGGACTTCTAGCTTTAGTAAAAATTGAACTATTGTAGAATACCATTCACAAGAAGCTATATTTTCTGCTAATGACTAGTTCTGCCCTAGTTCAACTGTCTCCTCCCCTGTTTGTCTATCATCTAAGCTTGTGCATATCCAATTCATGTCCAGCATTCTGCAATTTTCTTCAGCCATTAGCTTGGCAAGGCCTTGACCTCTAACCATCTTGGTGGGATTTAATTCAATGTTGAACTCAATAAGCTTCGCAATCCATTTTGCCCTTCTTCCATCAACGTGTGGCTGTGTTAGGACATCCTTTACTGAAGCAGAGGGCAGATATGCAATTACCTTGGAGTGCAGAATACAAATTCTGAAAGCTTTCAGGGATTTGATAAGAGCATAAGCTTGTTTTTCTATGATGTCATACCTTAGCTCTGCATCCCTTAAGGTTTTGCTGAAGAATGCCACTGGATGCTCTAAACCTTCATCATCTTTCTGCAACAAAACTGCTGCAAGGGTGTCACTGGAAGCAAAGGAGAAGATATGGAACTCCTTGCTATAATCTAGGCTGATCAAAGTGGGAGCTTCCATAATAGCTCTTTTGATGGATTCAAGAGATCTTCTTGTTGCATCAGTCCATTTGATCTCTAAACCCTTTTTTAGCATGGAGGTGATGTTTTTTACGAATTCTGCAAACTTAGGAATAAATCTCCTTACAAAATTTATTTTTCCCAGAAAGGCTTGGATGTCCCTATTTGATCTTGGTATAGATAAGGTCTATATTGCTTTCACTCTTTCTGGGTCAATCTTGACACTTGCAGAAGAAACAATGTGTCCTAACAGCCGACCCTCTTCTAAAGAAAAATGAGACAGTTTAGGATTGACTGATATCCCAAACCTTTTGCACTTCAGAAACACCTTCTTAAATTCTGCAAATGATCTTGATGGTTGCTGGAGTATACTGTTATATCATCCAGGTAGACAAGGACAAATTTATCCTTCTCTCCCACAAATGCTATATCCATAGCTCTCTGAAAGGTGGCTCCAGCATTCATCAGCCCAAAAGGCATCTTAGAGTACATGAAAGTGCCCCAAGGAAAGGTGAAAGCAATCTTTTCTTGGTCATCTGGATGTACGACAACCTAGTTATACCCTAAAAATCCATCCAGGAAAGACATGACTTTGGCTCTGAGACTTTCTGCAGCAAATGCTCCATCTTGGGTAGAGGATAATTGTCTTTCTTAGAGCATTTGTTTAAGTTTATGAAATCAATGCACAACCTGATTTCTCCACTTTTCTTCCTCACCACTACCAAATTGGCTGCCCATTTTGAATATCTTAGAGGAACTATGATTTTGGCAGCCAACAACTTCTTGATTTCTCTTTCAATCAAAGGAAGGAGCAGAGAATTTATGGGTCTCAGTTTCTGGTTGAAAGGAATGGTGTCCTTTTCCAAGGGGATCTTATGCTGGATGATCATTTTGTCATATGTTTTGAGGTCAATGTATTTCCAGGGAAAGACATTAGCAAATTGCTTCATTAGGGTGCAAGACTCAGTACTTTGGGCAGCAGAGAAATGGGTGGACAGATTTATATGCTTTGGATGATTTGGACTCCCTATGTTATGCCGATGGACTATAGACTGATCTTATTTTTGAGCAATCTTTTGAGGCACATCATTATGGTTAAACATCTTCTCTAGAGGCACTAACCCTTTAGGTATATGATTACTAGGCAGCTGAACATTGTTATCTTGGCCAATTCTGTTCTTTAGCTAGGGTTTGGGACATTCTTCCAAGGTTTCATTCTCTTGATCAATTTGCATTTCAGAGAATTCATCAATGACTTGCAAAAACCTATTTACTTCATCATCATCCTCAAATACTTTCCAGTGCTGGACATTATCAAGCAAGGATGGTCTATATTTTATCTGGACCTCGTAAACCAACCTAGGGGGCATGGGAGGGATAAACATGCTAGTAGACATAGCAAGGGAATCAGCAAGCTGATTTTTGACTCTAGGAATATATGAGATACAAAAATTTTCAAAAGAATATTTAAGTCTCCATACCTCATCTCTGTATGCCTTTAGCCTTGGGTGCCTTGCTTGGAACATTTTGTTCACTTGCTGAATGATGAGATCAGCATCTCCAAACACCTCTATGTTTATGATTCCTCTATCTTTGGTAGCATTTAAGCCCAATATCAAAGCTTCATACTCTTCTATGTTGTTGGTGACCTAAAAAGTCAGTTTAAAAGACCAATGGGTGCTTTCTTGTTTTGGAGACACTAGCACCACTCCTGCTCCTGCAGTTTCCCTTGAATAGGCTCCATCAAATAACATATCCCAAACCTGTGTCCCTTCTTCTTCCATGGCCTGGCCTACTAGTTTTTTGAGCTGCACCAAGGCCTTATGGGATTCTTCAATTTGGAGAATACATGCTCCAAAGTCAGTGTCCACAGCGTAAATGGGATGATTAGTGGGGTTATTCTCATCACTGATGATATAGGCCAGCTGGGCTTCCCTGTATAATCTTTTGCTTTCCCCTCCAAAAACTAGGACTGTGGCATAAGATAAATCATTCTGCAATGTCCCACCCAGCCTCTTATTCCACCCTCTAGAAAGTAGGATGCCAAACTTAGGGGGCGACATCTGCTACCACAATATCCATCATCATGCTTTTCATGGGCAGCTGAGTTAGGGTGATAGCCAAGTCTTTGATTAGCCCTAGGCATTTCACCTTCCTTGAATCAAAGGAGAATAAATCATGATAAGGCCTGGTAATGTCAAGGCCTAACTCTTCTATGACAGCTTTGGGCATCATATTATGGCTGGCACCTGTGTCTAGCATGCAGTTATGGAGGGTTTCGTCATGAATGGTCAAAGAGAAATAAAATGATGTGGAACTGTTATCAGCAGGTTTAGTCATCGGGCTAAGCACAACTGCAGGTTTATCATCTTGTAAATTCACATAGTCATGGGAGGCTTATGTGGCTTTGGGCTCAAGGGAATCAAGGATGGGCTTTCTAAAGACCTTACTCTTTGCAAGTTCTATCAAAGGTATAGATATTTTTAACTTTTTGACTTCTGATTCAGAAATGAAAGGGAAAGGGAGCTTGTCAGGGCCTCTTACCTCTGGAGCTAGTGCCTTGAGGATGATGGGATCAACTGCTGGTCTCTTTTGTTTGTTGATCTACTACTCTGTGGGGACAGTAGCTCTTTGAGGAGGATTCTCCTTGACATTAATCGCTCTTGACCTCAAGTTGTATCTTTGCTAGTCTTTTGTCTGTAGAACAGTTTCTCTGTCCCACTCTTGACTAGTCTGGTCTTTGCGTAATGACTCTTCATAGGCAGCCAATGTAAAAAAAGTAGCACTGCCCTTGTCTTCCATGCAGTGAATCTCATCCTCTTCATCAAACTATTCCTCCTCCATGACTACGTTCTGAAAAGGAGTCTTAACCCTTTGTTCTTCATTGGCCTCTTCGCCCCTCTGAATGATCTGCAATTGTTCATTTGCTCTTCTTAATGGATTTGGATTTCGAGGAGAAAATGTATTAGGAAGCCTTGCTTTCCCATAACTCTACTCAACCTTCAGCTTGGATATTTCAACAGCCAATGACTCTATCATTTTAGTCATTTTGTCTATTTTAGTCTTTGAGGATGAGGAGGAAGAGGAAGCCTCACCTCTTTGCCTCCTTCTATCAACATGACCTTTGAGCTTCCCTGCAGCCATGATATTGGATTCTACCTCCAATGCTGCCTCTTTCATTTTAGCTAGAGTGGAACATCTTCTTTCTCTTAACAGCAGGCAGAAATCAGAATCAAAGGCATTAGCATAGGTGAGTTTTGCAGAGGTGGGGGTAGGCTTCACTTCAGTTGGAATTTTGCTATACATACGGTTGAACCTTTTATTAAAGTCAGACAATGATTCCCCATTTTCCCTTTTGAGGTTCCCAAACTCAGTATGGTAGTATAGCAGGTCTTTCTTATCTCTCAATGCTTCAAAAACACATCATCTAACGCTTCAATGTCTGCTATGGACCTAGGGGTCAGCTCTCTAAACCACTTTATAGCCTCTCCATCAAGGCTTTGGACGAATACTCTCATCCAAACATCATCTTCACTGATATCTAGGTTATCAGCATAGCTATAGAAAGACTCAAGGTGCTCTTCAGCTGTTACTCCCTCTGTACCAGTGAACTTGGGCATGTATTTATGATATTCTCTTGCAGGCATTGCATTCAAAGGGATAGGCAGGACCAAGAATCCATACCTAACAGCTATGATTCTTTCCGTTTTAGTAGGAGCTTGTGGGCCTGCCATGACTGGGGTAGATGGAAAAGTACTGGCAGTTTGAAAGGTAGGGAGCTGGGAAATGAGTGAAAAGGATATATATGATGGACTATAAGGGAGGTTTTCTATCAACTGAGATCCAAATGGGAACTAATTGAAAAAGGAGCTTTGTGAGTCACTTAAAGTATTTCTTCATTGATAGTGCTAGGCTCTATATTTTCATAATGAACATACTCAGTTACAAGCCTTTCTTACAGAGATACATAAGATTGTTTAGGCTTACCTGATCCTGATGCTCCTTTCTGAATGATCTTTCTCTGCTTAACAATATTCTCAGGGTCAAGCACTAGGTCAGCTGGTGATTTTTGAGGATTTCTCCGGGTATGCCTCACAAACTGAGGCAGAACTGTGATGTGGAGTCGCCAAAAGGTTGGTCCTCCAGTAGAGTCACCAGATAGATGATTGCAACCAAAAATGTGTCTAGAATTTGTCTATCATCAAAGCTAGATCTGTGTCATTTTCCCAGGGAAGCTGAGCTTCAATCTCCTCTCCCCAACAACGGCACCAATTATGTTAGGATTCCAAGAAACTCTCCTAGGTTGTAGCTCAGAGATGCCTGGTAACATATAAATTCAACTATTGTTGCAGGTTTGATGGAAGGACTGATTATTTAGTTCAATCCAGATAACCACTTCTACTTTGTTTCACTCCAGATGCGTGAAGACCCCCAGAATACAAGGCTTTAGACCACCAATTGCTCACAGTTTGAGATATTATGTGAATATGGAGAATGCTAACTACACCAGCAGATGCACAAGACCATGTGATGGCCGGTTGCAACTAGTAAATAAGTTTGTAAATCTAATCCACTAATGCAAAGACAAGATGACAACTCTCCTGCATTAGCTAGAAAAAAACTTGGACAACCTATTCAATGATGCATACAAGATTTTAACACAGAGATAGGATGACAGCGATATAATGTTAAATCTCAAAGATCAAGAACACAGTATATCTGGCACAACTTAGAACATAGAAAAATGGAAAGTGAGCAGTTAACAGCAAAAGAAGCTTGTATTAGCTGAAAATGAAGACAAGACACTGCAAGTGACAAAATATATACAGTCTCCAGAAGTTGAACTTTACATCAAATGCCAACCCTGATTACATCTTGCTTCTGGGTATTTATAGATTTACATTACAGGGGCACTTGGCCATTTAGGTATAGAGGGGTCATAATTGACCAACAAATACATTTAACTGCCTGATGGAGTCTCTGAACATGCTTGCTTACTTCAATGTATGAATCTGATCTGTTCAGGTGTTGTGCTGTCCTTTATGGCTGTTGGAGTGCTCGTACTAGTGGAGTCCATAACTGATAAATTCAGTTATAGGGTTGTGCTTGTCCTTTTCTCCCTTCGACCATGCTTTCAGATTAATATGGTTGTTGGAGTTTAACCGTGATTGATACTAGCAAACTGGTTATCTCCTGCTTCAGGTGAACAAAACGGTGGAGGACATGGAATGCGTGGACAAGTGGACGATTTGGATGAGTAGGAATAATGGCTGTCAGATTAAGGAAAAGGATGGTGGAGATGGCTCAGTGGAGGCTGTCGGCCGAGGTGAGAGCGGGGTCAATTGGGGCCGTCAGATCTTCGGCGAACAGATCGGACGGTCATCAGGCTAAGGAGCTGCACGGTCGTTTAACGGGCACAGGTAGTTTGGATAAGCGGTAATGGTATTCATCGTACTGCTTTCTGGGATGAAGCGGTAAAAGCCGAGAGTCGCGCAATTCCACTCAGCAATCGACAGCATAATTATGGATCGTGAGCATTTCACATGAGAAATGATTATGGACTTCAACCTTCATCACCAAAAAATTGAATGTCACCAAAGGTATTCATTTTGTGGTGAGATTCGAAATTCTTCATAAACGATGATTATAATGATGGATAAGGACCATCACCATTTCATCTGAACAAAGATTTATTGTGATGGACCTTTCACGGTTGTCGCTATTGATGCACATATATGGTAATGTTCATTGACCGTCACCATTTCATATTTTGGTGAGCATCGAAAAATGTCACCATAATCTCATTCGTGAGAGTCAAAACAGCCTCTATCACCAAAAGGCACATCGCCATGAGGTATAGGTGTTGTGGTGACATTCAAGGTCCATCACGAATAATGATTATAATGACAGATAATTACCATCACCATTTCATATGTAACAATGATTAATGGTGATGGGTCTTTCATGGCCATTATTATTGATACATATATATGGTGGCATTCGTTTACCATCACGGCTTCATATTTTGGTGAGGGTCAAAAAAATGTCACCATAAGCACATTGGTGATGGTCAAAAGAGCCTTTGTCACCAAAAACTTATCGTCACCATTCCATATGAATATGAAGGCATGATTGAATTGAACCATCAACCTCCTGCGTGCACATCAAGTGCTCTTCCATTGAGCTAGCATTGTTCAAAGAATTAGACCCTGAAACTTTATAAACTCTAAATTCTACCAATTTCAATAAAATATAAAACTCTGTAAAATCTCGGTAAATATTTTACTAAGGAAGAAAAATAACATCGAAGTTGCAAGTCCCTACCTAATGGTTATGGAAGTTATGAAAAGTAGGTGGAGTGAAAATAGTTACACATAAGATAATATGTCTGGTTGAATACTAAATTAGAAGTGAAATTTTGAATATTTATAGCTTATAACTGACATATAATTATCAAGCCTAAAATCTACAATTACATCAAATTTTGATTTCTAACCTTGTGAATGATATAAATCTATTGTGACAACATAAAAATTTGTCTCTAAAAGACTGATTTGCATGCCAAAAAGTAAAAAAAATTGGGTATATATGATGCAACTATTAATAATGAGCTACATGCTTGAATATTATTGGATATGGGGTCTAGAAAACTAATTGGGGATACTTCTCATTATTAACTAATTTAAGATGTCAAAATACAACAATCAAGAACAATGATCCTAAAATGTAACCACTAAACATATGTTAAAATTATAATCACAAAGTTTAGCTAATATCCGTTACACGAGGAAAATATCCAAGGGCCATTCAAACACTTCCAAACCCACACCACTAATAAGTATCCAAAGATGTAATTGCAAGGATATAAGGAAATCACACACTCTCTCTCAATGATAACTATGCCCTCCCACAAGTACTTCAACTAGAAAAGGAGTTTGAAGACAAGAACCTCAAAGAAAAAAAACTACACAATACAACTAGAATTTGCGCAAAAAGGTGCAAGGTCATGCTGATAGAAGTGTAGAATGTAGAGTGATGGACAGGTAGTGCTACAGGAAACACATACATAGTTGTGAATGTGGAAACCTCTAAATAATATTTTATATTATATAATATCCTCATTCCTAAAAAACCTTCAAGATTGAACCTAAACTTCACTTCATTTCAACATGTACATAAAATTAAATCAAAGATTAATGAGGAGAAAGGATTATTATATTCATAACACAAACTTCACAATAGAGTAAAATACAATCATGATAAACCAACTGTAAAGTAGATTTCACATGATAAAATACCTACACTTCAAATTCCATAACAAAACTGATAGAGTTGACATTCATAGTATGTGTCCTCAATGCATGTGCTAACATACAAGCACTCCATCATTATAGTGAATTTCAAGCCAACATAACGAGAAGTCTATTTTTGTTACATATCTTGGTGGGAAATCTATTTATTAAACACAATTCTCTCATATTGTCCTATATAAGGGATTTGTTAACTGTCACATGGAAGAACTTGAAGAGGGGAGTAAGAACTTGAAATTAGAATTATAAAAGATCTCATTGGCTCAATCATGTGTAATGTCGTTACCAATCAAACAGTAACTATTACCTCAAAAGGGGTACTATATCCCAAAAACCCCAAAAAAACATGAAAAAATAGGATGAAAATAAAAAGTGTTGATGTTGGAATTATCTAAATCTAACTACCTCATAGACATATGTGCCAAATGAATCCCTCTCCAGCTAAGCAATCTCTAAATATAACAACCTCATAGACATATGTTCCAAATGAATCAAATGATCCATCAAGGGTGAGAGATGTGAGTTTGATATGTATTTTAATTTTTATTTTCTTTTATTTATTTATTTTTTATTTGACTCAGTCAAATTTTTTACATAACCATACAGCTGGATTGGGATGGAGAGCCTCTCCGCCCAAGTAATCTCTAAGTCTAACTACCTCATAGACATATGTGCCAAATGAATCCCTCTCAAGGTAAGGAATTTCTAAATCTAACAACCTCATAGACATATATGCCTAATGAATCAAATGATCCATCAAGGGTGAGATATGTGAGCTTGATAATTATTTTATTTTTTGTTCTCTTTTATTCACTTAGTTTTTATTTGACCAAGTCAATTTTTTTACATAACAATAATACTAGATTTGGATGGAGATCCTATCGACCCAATTAGTCTCTAAATCTAACTACCTCATAGACATATGTGCCAAATGAATCCCTATTAACCTAAGGAATCTCTAATTCTAACAACCTCATAGACATATGTGCCAAATGAATCAAATTATCCATCAAGGGTGACATATTTGATATTGATAATTTTTATATATTTATTTTCTTTTTATTTGAGCGAGTTAAAATTTTTACACAACAATACAATTAGATTGGGATCAAGAGCCTCTTGACCCTAGTATTCTCTAAATATAACTACGTCATAAACATATGCACCAAATGAATAGCTCTCCACCTAAGGAATATCTAAATCTAACAACCTCATAGGCATATGTGCCAAATGGATCAAATGATCCATCAAGGGTGACAAATGTGAGATTGATAATTATTTTATTTTTTATTTTATTTTATTTATTTAGTTTTTATTTGATCGAGTCAATTTTTTTACATAACAATATAATTAGATTGGGATGGAGAGGCTCTCTGCCCATGTAATCTCTAAATCTAACTACCTCATAGACATATGCCCCAAATGAACCCCTCTCCACCTAAGGAATCTCTAAATCTGACAACCTCATAGAAATATGAGTGAAATGAATCAAAAGATATAAGGGTGACATATGTGAGTTTGATAATTATTTTACTTTTTATTTTCTTTTATTTCTTTATTTTTTATTTGGCCTAGTAAAATTTTTTACATAACAATACAATTAGGTTGGGATGGAGAGCTTCTAGGCCCAATTAATCTCTAAATATAAAAACCTCATAGACATATGTGCTAAATGAATCAAATGATACATCAATGGTGACAAATGTGAGCTCGATATTTTTTTTATTTTTTATTTTCTTTTATTTAATTAGTTTTTATTTGGCCTAGTCAAAAATTTTACATAACAATACAACTATATTGGAATGGAGAGGTTGTAGACACAAGTAGTCTCTAAAGATAAAAAAAATCATAGAAATATGTGCCAAATCAATCAAATGATCCACCAACAGTGAAAAATGTGAGCTTGATAATTATTTTATTTTATTTATTTAGTTTTTATTTGGCCTAGTAAAAATTTTACATAACAATACAAATAGATTGGGATGGAGAACCTCTCGGCCCAAGTAATATCTAAATCTAACAACTTCATAGACATATGTGCCAAATGAATCAAATGATCAATCAAGGGTGACACATGTGAGCTTGATAATTATTATATTATATTTTCTCTTTTATTTATTTAGTTCTTATTTGACCGAGTCAACCTTTTTACATAACCATACAATTAGATTGGGATGGAGATTCTCTCCGCCCAAGTAATATCTATATATAAAAACCTAATAGACATATGTATGAAATGAATGAAATGATCCATCAAGGATGACAAATGTGAGCTTGATAATTATTTTATTTTTTATTTTCTTCTATTTATTTAGTTTTTATTTGACCAAGTCAATTTTTTTACATAACAATACAATTAGGTTGGGATGGAGAACCTCTTGGCCTAAGTAATATCTAAATCTAACTACCTTATAGAATATGCCCCAATTGAATCCCTCTCCACCTAAGGAATATCTAAATCTAACAGTCTCATAGACATATGTGCCAAATGAATCAAATGATCCATCAAAGGTGAGAGATGTGAGCTTGATAATTATTTTATTTATTTACTTATTTTTTTTCCTTCAAAATTTTTACGTAACAATACAATTAGGTTAGGATAGAGAGCCTCTTGGCCCAAGTATTTTGTAAATCTAACAACCTCATTGACATATGTGCCAAATGAATCAAATGATACATCAAGGGTGAAATATGTGAGCTTGATAATTTTTTTTTTTTTTATGTTGACAATGCTAATTTTTTTACATAACAATACAATTAGATTGACATGGAGAGCCTTTGGGGCCCCACTAATCTCTAAATCTAACTTCCTCATAGACATATGTTCCAAATGAATGAAATGATTAATCTTTCATGACATATGTGAGCCTCAGTAGGGTTAGGGTGACAAATGTGAGCTTCAATAGGATAAGTGTGACATATTTGAGCAAATTCCGAACATTCATATGAAGGAAATCACTTTCAATATTGTACTGGTTTTAAATGTGTGTTAAGTAAACTTCAATTGTGTTAGCTCCATGGTTTCATGTCACATGTTGGCAGCATAATGGGTATTTTATGAAAATAGATTTTCCTTATCTTGCTAAGAATTCCTTGGAGGACTTGGATACGTATATTCCTCATTTGAAATATGAAGACATTTAACATAGAGTAAAAGGTAAAAGAAAATTTTGATTACCTCAACATATGTGCTATGTGGGAGGGCTACCCTCATGATGCGTTACTTTTGCAAAATAAATTGTATTTCCTTATATTTTTTCCTCTCCTCATTCTCTAATTATTTTATTAGGTTTTTAATGTTAGAAATTAGGAAACGATTCTTGAATTAAAAGATAATATTGATTAATAAAATTCTTCAATAATATATCATTGCTTCAACATTAGGTTTGTATTGAGTTTTATATTTAAGGACCAAAACATTTATATTCCACATCTCGAATATAAATATAATTTTCATGGAAAGAAAATATTAGTAATGTTATTACAAATGTTAAAATAATATTAACATTAAGAATATTGTTAATATTTTCTTTTGTTTACTAGGTTATGTGAGTCTTTAGATGAGTGGCACCCCTAACTTTTGGATTTAGTATCCATTACTGAGGCTAAGTGGTTAGAGCCATCGCTCGATGGAGAGTGACCTTGGAGCCCTTACCATGGCTAGATGTTTCCCAAGGAATTTCTAAGTACCTTAACAAAAGTTGCCTCTATGTGAGGTGGGATAATAATATTTCTAGTATTATTAACATTAATAATATTATTAATGCTTATAATATAATAATATTTATGTTTTTGAAAATTAGTTCCTAATGATAGTGTTAACATTATTAACTCACAGTACATGCACATGTAACAAAGGGCATGCCAAAGTTTGAATAAGGTCAGTAAGAGTGCTTTAACATTGCATTCTATACCCAATTCAAACATGAGGCCAATTATGTTAATGGTACATATTTTCAAGTGTTCAATACATAGTGGTGACTATAAACTATCTATCCTATAGAGAAATATGATCATAACAACAATATTTTATTAAAGTTAATTTAGTAATTTTTTTAAAGGAAATCTACCATTAATATATAAAACAATTTTCATAATAATGACCTAGGACTTGTTCTTGACACTAAATAGATATAAAAAAAAATGTAGCTGAAGGTGTTAGATAAAGTTTACCGTGGAGAAATTTGTGACATTGAAACCATATTTTTCCAACATGTAGTGTATAGGATCCACTACATCATTCATTCACTGCGTTGAATGCTTATCTTGGATGACTATATCCTAGAGGAGCACTATCTAAGATTTTAGGAGTTGAATGTTTATCACTAATGTCTATTTATAGATGCATGCAATGGGGGGTTGGTGTTATTGGTATAAACTTATAGGATGAGGACCCATAATGAGCCATCAAAATAAATATTTCAAATGGGATACGCATAGATTATGATATATGGGAATGGATTGCTACATAGAGATTAGGAGAAAAGGATAATTGAAATTGTAAAATCCATGTAATGATAAATATAGGTGTCGATTTTAATATCCATACAATAATTATTATGTTTCCAAAGAATCATATGTTGGGTGTGGAGCCTGATTATCTTTTGTATTCAAAGGTATCACCACATTGGAACCCAGTTCGAAATGGGGCAGCAACGCCGGTCCAGGGGGGGCGGCTGCGACCTTTGTGGAGCTCCCCCCTGGCGGCGGGTTTCGGGGGTAGTGCCCCTGAAGCTAACAACATATGTAAAATTTCCTTGTAAAAGTATAGAAATTTCTAGTCAATCTGGGCCGTTCATTAAGCAGATGATGTGATGGTAGAACTTATGTTTAGTTTAGGGGCTTTTGCCCTAGAAGGAAACCCCTCTCTTTGTATGAGGGCATTGTATTGATTCTGTGTAATATATGTGTATTCTCCGAGCGAGAAGCAGAGAGGTGAGACTGTGAGAGAAAACAAAGGATATTACAGTGGATCTGTTGTAGGTTGTGTCTCTTCATTTTGCTGGCTAATAGAAAGGAAGGACTGGATGTTCGGGGTGGACGTAGCCCAAACTAGGTGAACCACGTATATCTGTGTCTCTCTTGTTTTATGCATTTTCTGTGTTTATATCTCTTCAATATTTTACGTGTTCCATTGTTCCGTAATATATAATTTTCTAACAACTGGTATCAGAGCCGAAGGTCTATTTAGCTGATAAACTCGCAGGAAAGAAGGGTTCCTCGTTCGAGTGGGAGCAATGGCGGAAGATGGTAAGTTTAGGGTTGAGAAATTTAACAGCCAAAACTTCTCGTTGTGGAAGATGCAGATGGAATATTATCTATATCAAAAAGATCTGTACCTACCATTGGGCGTAAAAACAAAGATTCCGACGGGAATGACAGATGAAGAATGGAACCTTCTCGATAGAAAGGCACTTGGAACAGTACGGTTGTGCCTCGCAGTATCGGTCACCTTCAACATTTCGAAGGAAACAATGACAGAGGGTTTGATTAAGGCATTGGAGAAACTATATGAAAAAACCTCAGCCTCAAACAAGGTATTTCTTATGAAACGGTTATTTAATATGAAGATGTTGGAAGGTGGATCTGTTGCAGACCATTTAAATGATTTTAATACTGTTACAAGTTAGTTATGTTTTTTAGGGGTAAACTTTGATGATGAAGTTAGAGCTCTGTTATTCTTGTGCTCATTACCAGAATGTTGGAATGGTTTAGTAATAGCCATTAGTAACTCTATTTCTGGATCTAGTACTTTAAAGTTTGATGATGTTGTCGGTGCTATCCTTAGCGAGGAAATGCGACGAAAAAGCTCCGGTGAGACATCGGGTAATGCTTTGAGTGCAGAGTCTAGGGGAAGAAAAATGGAAAGAGAAAAGAGCTCAGGATATAGCAGTAAATCAAGGAAAGGCAGATCCAAGTCTAGATCGGGGATAGTGTGCTAAAAATGCAGAAAGAAAGGGCACTTAAAAGAAAGACTGTAGATCTCAGAAGGGAAAAGAAGGAGATGCACAACAAGAAAACAACCATGAAGCAAATGTGACAGGTGAGGCATTACAAGATGCTTTGATTCTTTCTTTTGAAAATATTACTGATTCCTAGGTGGTAGATTCAGGGGCCTCATTCCATGCCACACCTGATAGGAAATACTTTCATGATTATGTTCAAGGAGATTTTGGACATGTTCGTCTGGGTGATGATAAACCTTGTAAAATTGTTGGAATGGGTAAGGTTCTTGCAAAATAGCAAAATGGAAACCAATGTCTACTAAAGGAGGTAAGGCATGTTCTAGATCTAAAGAAAAATATGATTTCAATAGGGCAGTTAGGTGGTGAAGGTTGTGTGACAACTTTCACAGATAAAGCTTGGAAGGTTACCAAAGGATCCCTGGTAATAGCAAAAGGTGAAAAGGTTGGTACATTGTATTTATGCAATGGTATTTCTAACTTTGTTAATTCTTTAACTTCCAATGGAGCAGATGCAACATTATGGCATCATAGGTTCGGACACATGAGTGAAAAGGGGATGAAGATTCTTCACTCAAGGAATTTGTTGCCGGGTTTGAAGAATGTTGATTTGGACTTCTATGAGAATTGCATTTATGGAAAACAGAAGAAAGTCAGCTTTCTTAGAGTTGGGAAAGAAAAGAAGAGCGAATAATTAGAGCTTGTGCATACAGATGTATGGGGACCTGCTCAGGTATCATCTCTCGGTGGCTCTCATTATTATGTTACTTTTATTGATGATGCAACTATAAAAACTTGGATTTATTGTATTAAGAATAAATATGATGTATTTGATACTTTCAAGGAATGGAAAGCTTTGGTTGAGATTGAGACAAGAAAGAAATTAAAGTGTCTCAGATCAGACAATGGAGGTCAATATTGCAGCAAAGAGTTTGATAGGTATTGTTCAGAGCATGGAATTCACAGAGAGAAGATAGTTCCAAGAACACCACAAGAAAATGGTGTGTCAGAAAGGATGAACAGAACAATCATGGAGCGTGCAAGGTGCATGAGATTGCATGCAGGATTGCCTTTACAATTTTGGGTAGATGTTGTAGATACTACTGTTTATCTAATAAACAGAGGGCCTTCAAGTTCCTTGGATGGTGGTGTTCCAGAGGAAGCATGGACAGGTAAAAAGGTAAACTACTATGTTTTAAAGCCTTTTGGTTGTGAGGCCTTTGTCCATATTGATAAAGAAAATAGAACAAAGCTTGAGGAAAAGTCAAAGAAATTTACCTTTATTGGATATGGTGTTAATGATTTTGTTTATCTCTTATATGATTACGAAAATCACAAAATCATTATGAGCAGAGATGTAATATTGAATGAAAAGGTCTTTTATAAGAATCAGTTGCAGCAAAAGAAACAGGAAAAAGAAAACAAGGAATACACAATTCTTGATGAAATCACTGAAAAAGTAAAAGTGCCTGAAAATAATAATAATCAACAACCACAACAACAACCACCACCATAATAGCAACAGGCACCCCAAACACCTGAAAGTGGTGTTAGAAGATCTACTAGGATAGGTAGACCCCCTGAACGATACTCTCCTTCATTATATCATTTATTGTTGATTGATTCTGGTGAACCCGAATGTTATGAAGAAGTAATGCAGGTTGAAAGCAGGAAGAAGTGGGAGGTATCCATGGAAGAAGAGATGGACTCCTTAATGCATAACTAGACTTGGGACTTAGTCAGGTTGCCTGCAGGAAAAACTACATTGAAGAATAAATGGGTTTACACGCTGAAGGAAGAAGATGGAGGAAAACAGAGGTACAAAGCTAGATTTGTGGTGAAGGGGTTTGCATAGAAGAAAGGTATTGATTTTGATGAAATATTTTCTCCTGTTGTTAAAATGAATTCAATAAAAGCTATTTTAAGTCTAGTAGCAGTTGAAGATTTGCATCTTGAGCAGTTAGATGTAAAGACAACCTTTCTCCATGGGGATTTGGAGGAAGAGATATATATGAAATAGCGACAAGGATATGAAGTGAAAGGGAAGGAGAAACTAGTGTGCAGGTTGAAGAAGAGCTTGTATGGCTTAAAATAGGCTCCAAGGCAGTGGTATCTAAAATTTGACAAGTTTATGTCTGAACAAGGTTATACTAGATGTCACTCTGATCATTGTGTTTATCTGAAAAAGCAAAATGATGGCAGCTATATTATATTGTTATTGTATGTAGATGACATGCTTGTTGCAGGGTCTAACATGCAGGAAATAAATGTGCTCAAAAGAAAATTGGAAAATTCATTTGCAATGAAGGATTTGGGGGCTGCAAAACAAATCCTTGGTATGAGAATAACTAGAGATAGGAGAAATCGTAAATTAACATTGTCTCAGAATGAGTACATACAAAAGGTGTTGAAAATATTTAATATGCACAATGCAAAACCAGTTAGTACACCTTTTGCTAGCCATTTCAAACTTCGTAAGGAAATGTGCCCAAAGACCTAAGAAGACATGGATTATATGTCTAAAGTTCCATATGCATCAACAGTTGGAAGCTTAATGTATGCAATGGCCTGCATAAGGCCTGATGTTGCACATGCAGTGGGAGTTGTAAGTAGGTACATGAACAATCCAGGAAAGGAACATTGGATGGCACTGAAATGGATTCTCAGATATTTGAAAGGTACCACAAATCAAGCATTATGCTTTGGTGGTTCAAACATTTCTCTACAAGGATATGTTGATGCAGATATGGTAGGTGACATAGATAACAGGAGGAGCACTACAGGATATGTATTTACTGTTGGTGGAACAACTGTCAGTTGGGTTTCAAAAATCCAAAGTGTTGTTGCACTTTCAACAATAGAAGCAGAGTATGTTGCTGCTACAGAGGCTAGTAAGGAAATGATTTGGTTACAAAGGTTTATGGGTGAATTGGGTAAGAAGCATGATATGGGCATGTTATACAGTGATAGCCAAAGTGCCATTCATCTTTCAAAGAACTTAGTATTTCTTTCCAAGACTAAACACATACAACTCAGGTACCATTTCATACGATCAGTGTTGGAAGATGGAGAGTTGAAGTTGGAAAAGATACATACTAGCCAGAATCCTGCAAATATGCTAACAAAAGTTGTAACCAGGGAGAAACTGAGAATATGCTCAGTTTCAATTGGTCTTCAATGATGACGATTAAGATGAGAAACAACCAGGTCCAAAGAGGAGTCATTGTCCAGCAAATGAAGTAGCAGTGGAGTTGCTATAATTAGTCTCCAAGTGGGAGATTGTTGGGTGTGGAGCTTGATTAGTTCTGTATTCAAAGGTATCGCCACATTGGACCCCAGTTCGAAATGGGTCAGCAACGCCACCTGTAAAATATTCACTGTAGGGGGGTCCAAGGGCGGGGCGGCTGCGACCTTTGGGGAGCCCCCCCTGGCGGGGGGTTTTGGGGGAAACACCCCCGAAGCTAAAAACAGATGTAAAATTGCCTTGTAAAAGTATAGTAATTTCTAGTCAATCTGGGCCGTTCATTAGGAAGATGATCTGACGGTAGAAATTATGTTTAGTTTAGGGTTTTTTTCCCTAGAAGGAAACCCCTCTCTTTGTATGAGGGCATTGTATTGAGTCTGTGTAATATATGTGTATTCTCCAAGCGAGAAGCAGAGAGGTGAGACCGTGAGAGAAAATAGAGGATATTACAACGGATCTGCTATAGTTTGTGTCTCTTCATTTTGTTGGATAATAGAAAGGAAGGACTGGCTGTTCGGGGTGGATGTAGCCCAAACTGGTTGAACCACGTATATCTGTGTCTCTCTTGTTTTATGTGTTTTCTGTGTTTATATCTCTGCAATATTTTATGTGTTCCATTGCTTCATAATATATAATTTTCTAACATCATATCAACAAGTGTGAGCAAAATCCAGAACATGTCAAGTGAAATGTGTTTTGGTTGTATTACAAAATCAGAAAGAGGTAGAGCATCCAAGAAGTGTTGTTCTTTAATGAAATATGTGTAGTGGTGGTTGCATAATACCACATGGGATTATCCATTGTGTAAGTAGATATCAATGACCAACCACCCCTCCCACTTACTCAACAAATATCTTCTTTCTTGGAAGCATTTACACTATTTTTTGGTCCAAAACTTCCATTTGGAAGTTGATGTACGGATTAACAAACAAAAGCCCCCCCAAACCTCTTGGAAATTATCTTCTGAGGTTAATATTTTGGACCTATAGGGTTATCTATTTCTGTTAAAGTTCCATTATATTGGCCCTTTTTAATGGATTTGGTGAATTCATGCTGCCCCCATCTCTCTCTTTTGACCAAAAGGTGCTATCATTCTATCCATTTTGTGTTTTGTAGTATTGAGATAGTTTATTTATTAATAGAAGTTAAATTTTCACTACTCATGGTTATATTACTCTATGTATTTGTTTCATTTTCTTTCATGCATTTCATTTAATTCCTTCTACAATCTAAATCAATGTATCATACTAATATTCTCTTTTTATTTCTTAGTGCATGAGCTGGGTCTTCAGCGAGTTTCACTTGGAATAACCGCTCCTTCCAATGTAAGTGGCCTCCCATGGTGGAAAAAAAGAGAGATGATGCAAAAGTAGTTCTTATCAAGTTGTTTCTTGAGAATCACTCCCACAATAGGGGAATGACATGAGAGATTCTGTTAAGATCCTTGGCAACCAGCAATAATTTTGAAGTGTGACACATTGTACATGCTAACTTTTATATCCCCTTATTTGATGGAAAAATAGATGTAGACGATTTAGGTTAGTGGTTCAATCTATTAGAGAGCCATTACTATGTCCAAAAGTTTTATAATGATAAAAATATCACTTCTCCATTCTCAAATTCCCATTCCTAGGAAAAATATTTTTTGGAATCTTACTTCCAGATACATAACATATATGAGTATATTATATGCAAGGAAAGAACAAATTGGGAAGATTTTATTGATTCCATTAAGTAGAAATTTTATCCTCAAAGCAACTATAATTTCTTGTATTGAGATGGATAACCTTGTGACAGGAGAGACCAAATAATTCCATTGTACACCAATATTTTCCATAGGTTGTGCTCAAACTCATGAATTAGAGACTATTAGTGGAACACAATTGTATGAGTATTGTAGTGGTTCTCCTAAATACATCCAAAAATACATTGATATCTTATACATCTCATCATTGTGAACCACTTATCAATATGATATCAAAATTGAGCAAAAATTGAAGTAGAAGAATAAGAAAGGGTTTAGGTTTGCAAATTCACTCGAACCTGATCTTGGAAAAGTGGAACAATATCACATGACAAGGAACATAAAAAAGAGAGTGAAACTAAAGAAAACCAACCTAGGTTATAATAAAATAAGGGTAATCGGAAATCGAGAATGGGCATCTAAAATTTGTGTCCATTCCATAAAACCCCCTAGTACAACATTAATAAATCTTGTTGGAAATAGTAATTATTAACATATCCAAAATAAAAATTAATGAACTATGGTTTTCATTCTAATTCTAAATAAAATAAATGAAAGTGGATCATTGAGGTAGAAATGAATGTTACCACCTTAACCATAATGAAAACTAGAGGAGAAAAAGTATAATTGTGTTTGTGTAGGAAAATAATGGGACATGAATAATTTGTATTAATATAGACCCATAGACAAAATAAATATCAAGAAAAAATACCTAATCCCTCTAATTGATCATATTCTTAATAAACAAGAATGTTCCACGTTCTTTAGTAGGATTCATATGAATTCAAGAAAACCTCAATAGCTAATTGAATGAATCGATCTATGGAAGATATCATTCAAATATTAAAGATACATTTTCAAGTGATTGTTGATGTGATTTGGCTTGATTATTGCTATAACAATATTTATGAGGATGATGGGTTATATCCTTTAGTCACTCCAAAACTCCTTTTTGGTTATATATTTAGATGATATCCTCATCTTCAATAGAACATGGTTTGAGAATTGTAATCACATTTAATAGATTCTCATCACTATATGGCAATAGAAGTTGTATGATAATCTAGAGAAATGCTTATTTTAGATGTAGAGAATTCAATACTTACTCCTTCATGGCTTCCTTTGAAGGTTTTTGTTGGCATAATATAATATTAACTAGACCTTAATTCAAGTCACCAATGGTAGAGATGAGGATTTTATTTTTTGGTTTGAGTCATAAAAGAACATTCGAGACTGTAAAACACTGCCCCTACTCCACACTATTCCTTTCCCTTCGACACATACAGTAGTCATTTGAGGTCGGGATAAATGCCTTTAAATATGATATGAGTGTAATAATCATTGAGCAAGGAAATTTTCTCTACTATAGTGGAAGCAGTATATTCATGGCAAAGAGAAAATAAACTACATTAATCACAGTTTGCTACAATCCACGTAAACACAAAGAATGTTATAGAATTACCTAAATCGTAAATGCTCCACATTTGGGCAACAATTCCACAAGCGTCAAATAAAATAAGGAAAACACCAGTAATGTTTTAGATTACCTTAGTTAAACCAAAATGGTGGCACTAACTATAGTCTTAAATCTTGTTGCTCTTGGTGGCCACATTTATATAACAAGGAATTTGAGTTCATTACTGCATACAAGCCATTGATCATTAATAAACAATTTCTAGAATTCCACCTTGACGATAAGATATTGTGATACTTATGACACATTTATGGTCCTTCAATGAAGCATTTCAAGCTAATTTGATATGAACATTACAGTCATGTGGTAAGGAACTTTAGAACGGAGAAGAAAACAATAGTACTTTAGATGTATTTCTACTCACCAAATATTTGATAATATGTCCATCAACATATTGAATCATGAATATCCTATGCCATTGCTAAACTAACCATTAAGAATGGGGGTTTATACACTTCTCTACCTACAAAAATAAATCCTCGAGAGTTAGTCTTCATGAATTACCACGCATTGTGTTAATTTTATTTTTGTGGTGGTCAACTAGTTCTTTAAGATGACCATTTTTGCACCATGCAAGGAGAGTATCAAAACTAAAGGCACTATTAAAATATTTTTCAGTGTGTTTGGGTTAATTTTGGGATACTTTGAACCATTACCTAAGATCGTGATAGTGATTTCCTCAATGTGTTCTCATCCAGCCTATAGTTTATGTGAGATAAAAGTTGACCAAATTGACCACTTAACATCCAAAGTGAGATGGAAAAACATAAGTGATAAAAATGATTTTTTTTTTATATATTTTATGTGTATAACTACAAGCATATACATTCATAGGAAAAAATACTTTCATATGTTCGACATCGCTATTATATATCCCTCAACATCTATTTTGGCCTCAATAACTTTGAGTTGTGCCTAGGGTTCCAACCATTGACTACAATTGACATAGCTAGACCCATTTGATCTTTGTTGATACAATCCTCCCATGTTGAAGTTAAGGAATATAAAGCATGCAAATTTTTTGAAGATATGTAACACATATAACATTTAGTTCATGATATTGTGTGAAAATCTTATGCTAAGTATGATCCAAATTTTTGAAGGAGTGAAATGAAATACTAATTCAAACCAAGACATAGAGATGTAGTGAAACAAAAATTCAGTTAATAAATAGCAACAACTCAAAATAGTTTATGTACATAAAAGAAACAAACTAGCTAGGGTGATGGTGCTTATAAATGATAAAATATGTGAGGACTATATGCCTTCTCAACTATGTTACAATAAGGCTCAAATACCTTTTAATCATTAGGAAATAATTGAAAATCCTAAACATCCAAATACCTAACCCTATGAGATGAAGCGCCAAACGTTTGTGGGCCCAATTGGGGTTAGTTGGTACATCAATTTCCTAGGGTTGCAACTTTGGCATATGATATTCATTTGACATGTACAATACCTCATTAGTAAAATCTATCCAAGGAGAGAAAATTTCAACTATACATCCCTGTCATAGGCTACATGTCTACATGTTTTCCAAAATAACACTATTTAGGCCCTCAAAAAAAATTCAATGGGAAGAATTCCATAGGATCACCTATATAGGATCGTTTGATCATGACATACATAGGAATAATTATTTCAGTTTAGGACCCATAAAAGTACCATTGTTGTAAAATACAACTTTGATTTTATTTACAGATGAACGAGCTGTCAAAATTGTTTGTCCTTGCCTGATTGGGAGGAAATTTTAGCTATGAAGAGACAATGTAAGCCTTAAATATATTTTTGACCAGCTAGTACTAAATGGTAAGCAAGAGATATGGTTAGCATTTCCTATTGAGTATGATTTCAAAATTATAAAGATTAAAATCAAGGAAAATAATATTGTTGATGCTTTGAGTAGGAATGTAAGTGAAATCTGAACACTTTCAACAACAAATTTGTATATAGATTTGATTAAAACGATTAAAACAATAGTAGATCAAAAATAAATTGCAGAAAACAGAAGAATTTAGTGAAGATTAAACTAATTTTTCAATAAAAAATGCAGATTTGTTGCTATTTAAAGGTAGAATTTATTTGCCTAACAAACAAAAATTGAAAATATGTGTGTTAGATGAGTTACACAACAAACTAATAGTTAGTCATCATGGGTGTCAAATACTGATAACTATACAATGGAGATATTATTATTGGCCTAATATGAAAGTTGACACAACACAATATGTGGCTAGATGCTTAGAATGCCAATATGTCAAGGCATCCCATCAATATCCAATAGGAGTGTTGCAACTGTTTCTAGTTCTAGAATGGTAATGCGAGACCATATCCATGGATTTTATTATTCAATTTCCAAGAGCTAAGGGGAAGCATGATTGAATAATAGTAGTGGTAGATATGCTTAGCACATTTGATCACTTTATTCCTATTAAACCTACTTTTAAAGCTATCAACATGGTGAAAATTTTTATGAAGGGAAAATTTAGGCTTCATGGTATGACCAAAACTATAATATCAGATCATGATGCCAGATTCACTCAAAATTTTTAGAAGGGATTATCTGAAGGAACAAACACCAAGTTAAATTATTGGTACAAATTATCACCCTCAAATTGATGGGAAAACAGAAAGAACAATTTAGATTTGAGAATATATGTTAATAATGTATGTTATAAGAAAACCAACTAAGTGGGAATACTACCTTCACCTAGTTGAGTTTTCTTATAACAATCGGTTCCAAAACTCATTGATGACGAGCCCCTTTGAAGTCCTATATGGCAGAAAATGCAAAGTACCTCTAAATTAGGATCATCCAAAATATCGGTTAGTTATGGGATGGAATATGCTTAGGGACATGGAATAAGTGTTTAAATGGGTCAAACGGGCTCTTTTAAGTATAAATAAAATAAGCACACAAAATAGTTATGCATATTCAAATATATATTTTTAATGTACCTGAAATGGACCTAATATAGTTCCATATAAAAAATAAAGGAAAATAGATATAAGGTATATTAATATTTTAAATGAAATATAACATTAATGTAATATTTAAAAGAAAACATTCTATTTCAAATTAAAATAAATATCAGGGTATAAAAGATAATTCACATACTTTCACAACCCTGTATCTAAAATGGAAATTTGGTAGGAGGCACAAATGGCCGTAAAAGAAAATATAGATTATTGAGTGTTCCATTCAAGAAGAATAGATGTTTATAGTTACAAATATGGCTTATATCCATGAGAAAATTCTCTTCCATTTAGGAAAAAATATTTATAGCATAAAGGTAGAAGAAAACAATTTAATAAACTCTACATGATTGTATTCAAGCTTTGCAATAACGTCCACGTGAAACGAGAGACCAAGGTTTTGATCCTTGGACCTCAAAAAAAAATATATCGTCTAGCTATATCAGCCTTTCTGGAAAAGAAATTATCAATTTGATGGAAATTATGACTATAAGTGCATCAAATCCCTACATAACATCTCTACTATAGATTGAATCCTTTTAGGGTTCAACTTTGGGGTTCTTATCCTTGTTTGAAAGTAAATTATTTAAGGTTCTTCTATTTAAGGAAGTAGATATATGCCAACTAAAGAAAGAGGAATAGATCTATATAAGGATGCATATGTAAGGTGTTGTTGGGAAAAGTATCCAATATGGAATGACCCTATCCCACTCTAAGGGTGATAGTACCTCAGCAACAATCGAAGCAAAGCTATCTAAGATTTATTCTTTATGAAAGTAAAATAGGAGAGAAAGAGGTCCACTAACCGATGTCTTTCGCTAATGGTTGATCCAATCTTCTCTCCTTGCTGCTTGCTCCCAGCTCCTTGCTCTTTCACTAGCCCAGCTACACCAAGATCCTGCAAAATGGCAAGAGAGGGAAACTACAAGAAGCATACATTCATAATTGATTCAAGGATTAGAATAAATCAAATACACAAGTATAACAATACATCATTGAGACACATGCATATAGAAGAACCTCAAATGCTTTATTAATGGAAGAAGTAAAGTTCAGGAAGTGATACAACCATAAGAGGCCCAATCCAGCATCACCTTCCCAGCAGAAAGAAATCTCCTCTTCACCTCCTTCAAAGCAAATCACCCAATAGTTCTAAACTCAAACCAACAGCAATTTTTTACATTCACAAGATTCCAGCCTCCCTAGACCTCATGAGAGAGATCTATATATAGGATTTTTGGAGAAAGGATGAGTCAGCTTGAGAGCTGACTAGTGTCCTCTCTCACTTCAGTTATTCTTCAGTTCTTGAGTCCACTTGGAGGTTCTTGCTTCCACTTGGAGATCTAGACCCTCTTACTCATCACCAGTCGAATTCCCTGATCCAAGTGTCATTTTGGAAGCTTCCTTGGCATTGACACCTTGAGGAATGACTGTGCCACATGTCTCAATTCGCTCAGCGCAGGTAGCCTTCTTTGCAGTTGACATTCAGCGTAGGTAGACAGTGGAGCAGTTGACATTCAGCGCAGATGCTCAGTGCCGTGGTTTGCTGACCTTGTTCTTCTAGGGGTAGGAACAACATGTTTAGGGACTTTGGATCCCTTAGATTATGGACATTTCATGCTTCATGATGTAAGGCACAAAAATGTCTATAACAGTTGCCCCCTAAAGTATGAGGTCGTTTATCGGGTGAAATGCTTTATCAGGAGGATCCGAAGTTCATTCAATCGCTGAGAGGTGACCTGTAATAAGATACAATACAATACATTATTTTTCAAATTGCTTTCATGATCTAGTTGAGGCGGGCATTCCTACGCTCAGCTTTATAAATTCATTTTGGTACATAGAACAGACAATCGTCTGATGGTAGACTGATAATTCTCTGCTGAAATTATCATCCTTTGAGTAGGATGATCATCTGCTGTAATGATGTACATGTCAAATGTCTTTATATTTCCTGAATATATATCGCAGCCCGGATGGACGAAACTAGATCCGGGGTCTTCAAACTAGTTCGATCTTCACTCTAAGTACAAGTCGATCCATGTGAGAATTGCGCTGAAGTCGAACATGAAAAGACATCGCTTGATTACCGGTCAATGATGTAAACCATTAACAAGCGCGAGAGGGATCACTGATAATGATAATGACCCTTAAGGTACTGCAGTACAATTCATGTGGTGTGAATAAAGGACTTGGCGTCGAACACCACGCAAAATCTTCTGGTCGAAGGTCATTGATGTATACCTGTCGCCGGAAATGAGAAACTTGCCATTGAGGTATGCAAGCTTCAAAGTACTGAGGGGGGTGTTCCTAGATCAAGTTCTTGGATAATGAGCTGAAGTCGACAAGAAGCGATCTGTCAAAGGAGGGCCTTAATGAATCCCACATTAGTGACACAGAACGGAGCTAATGATTTTAATGGAGGTGAAAAACAATCTGTGAAATATGATTCAGGGTGGCGGTCATGAAAGGATGAAAGATGATGTATGGTAGTGGATGGGACATGGTTGACTCTTTCTAAACGACATCTCTTGAACATATAACGACACTAATGCGATGGATCGGTAGCATTACCCCAAATGTGGATGGTTTGGCGAGACCATGGTGATGAGACCGGTGAATGAAACAACCCAACCCGATGTGGTACGGAGGAAAAGTGTCATGTTCAAGAGCGACTTGCTACCATTAAAGCTTTGAGGTTCTCCCAATTTTTCCCTAGTCATTTCTGACCAGTACCTCTTTATTTTTGTCAAGCTTGAGGAGGATAACATATGCTTGTTCTATAACCTTCCCTTCGGGCAAGCCCATCGCTATGTTTTAACGAGCCTAGCGATAGGGAAACTCGTTCTCTTCTAAAGACAAGTTTGTCGCTATTTAACCAATTTAACGAGTCTAACGACAAGGAAAACTCGGTCCTTTTCATTTTTAGAGAGTCTGAAAAGATACATAAAGTTAACTCCAAAATTCCTTTTTTCGTCATCTAATCCCTTAAGTCCGAAAAAGTATAAAACAATACAGAAGGGATGAGTTTTCGATAATTTTAACGAGCCGAATAAAACAAGCGCTCGACCTTTTTGTGCAATAATCCCTCAGGTCCAAAAAGATTAAAATCTAGAGGAGGGATAGCTCTTCCGGTCCTTTTAACGAGCTGGAAGGCCAAAACTCGGCAAACTTTTCATATTTTACGAGTCAGTTGAAAAGAGCTTAAAGAAGACTCGTCTTTTGAGGAACGAGTGATAAACAGGGATAGCAGCAGATTCCAGGTACAGGTTAAAATTTTCCAATCACGGCAGTGTCACAAGGATGGCTAGGTGAAATCACTCTTCGCAGCTGTTCCTCAAAATGGGTAAACAATCATATGGAGGTGAACGATCGGCCAAATGAAAGTGGAGGTGGCAGGTGCAAAACACGACCAAGGCCTTTTGTGGCTGATAAATTTACGATCACAGTGGTTATTTACCGGGATAGGTTCATTTTTTAACGAGCTTGAATGCACCAAAACACTACTCAATCTTATGTTTATTTTTTAACGAGCATGAACTATGTGCTAAAACTGCTCGGATCTCGCTTTTCTATTTTTTAACGAGCATAAATTCCGCGGTAAAACTGCTCGATAATACCAGTCATAAGATAAGAAATGTCTCCTGTGAGATCTCTATTTTTTAAGGAGTTTCATCTTCACTAAGCTTTACTCCATATCCTTCCTTTATGCAAGTTCGGAAACGGCTAATCCCAAAAACAGATAAATAACCGCTCTTAGCTTGCACTCCAAAAGGTTTGCATGCCCCCAGGTATAAAATACAATTTCAAGGTTGCCCCTCCTCTCCCCCACCTCTGCTTTTCTTTGGGTGTTCACAACTACTTGTCGTCTTGCTAGTCTAATGTTAACGATACTTGTCTTCTCGTTATTTTAACGGGTCTTATGCGATACTTGTCTTCTCGTCAGCCCAACTTTTAACAGATCTTTTGCAAGATCGCAAGAGAACAGCTACTTGCGACAAGAGAACAGCTACTTGCGACAAGAGAAGAACACTACTCAAAGACAAAACATTTGTGTTATTGAGGGAGGCTTACCTCTTTCTGGTTACTCAAAGATTGTCTTGTTATTTTTTCAACAAAACACTTCCTCGGCATTGTCTACCGAAATAGACAGGGGTGAATGACCTTTGTTAAACACGTAACTTTGAAAAAAGAATGTTATTCCAGAACAACCCCTCTTCCATCCACGGACGGGGTATGGACTAGTCATATTCTCTCGCGGAAATTCTACCTTATACCCAGGGTTCTTTCTGCCCGAAGCAGACCAGGATGCATGCCCCCTGGGTTCCAGTCCCATCTTTCCGAATCACTCGCACTCATCGGGAAGGAGGACTGGGGGTGGAGACATTTCTTGATTGAATAGACCATTCAGGGTTGGTATGTGACTATTTGCGATGCGTGATACCGGAAATGAAAGTTGGTCTACGAGCTTGACCATCCTTCCTTCATGTGGAAAACACATTACTCTAAAGAGTGAGGAGACTATTGCTCCCATGCAATATATATAGTCTCGTCCAAGGAGTAGGTTATAATCCAAGGGTCCTTGAACGACCATCACGTTCATTTGAACGGTCTTCCCTTTCAATGTAACAGGAACATTGGGGAGGATCCCTAATGGTCGACTGGTTCCTTTATTGAAACCCGAGAGATTTCTTATCTCAGGCAAAAGCGCCGGGGAACCCAGTGCTTTCCAAGCAATAGAGGAAAGGATACTCACAGATGCCCATTCATCAATGATAGTTCCAGCCATTACCATTCTGTATATTTGGACTATGATTCTGAATGGTATACTGGCTGGCAACCGGGGTCTGCCTAGTTGGTTCCAATCAAAGGATACAACCAGGTTGCTTGGTGGTGGGACCGAATATACGGCCGGATATGACCCTGACGATGTTCCTTCCTGCGATAAAGGAATGGGCACATTGCCCTGACGCTCATCAGAGTCTGTGTTGATGAAAAGAATCTGGATGGTGTCATCCTTATTCTCTTCAGTGAGGGTGTCATTTGAAGATGAGTCTTCAGTGACGGTGTCATTTGAAGATGAAACTTCTGAGGGGAGAACCGGGTCAACTGCCGTTTCGACCTTTGGACTTTCATCTGGTCTGGATTCAGTAGGTTCATTTTCAATGACTGACGCTTCAGCCGACCACTTGAGCGGGCCAGCTATATTCTCAACCAACGAAGGACTTGGCACGAGTTTTTTGTATCCAGGAGGAAGTCTCAACGGTGAAACCGGACGATCTTCCAAAACTCTCTTCGCTTCGTCTAAGAAGGGACAACGGTGGATGGTGTGATCGCCTTCACACAGTCTGCAGGGGGATCTTGCTCCCCCTCTTTGTCTTGAACCTTCACTTTCGCTGGTTGACGGTAAGCATCAACATGGCTATCAGAGGTTGATGCTCCTGAACTGTGCAAACGAGGGGACCAGTCCCTTAGTATCCGGGGAATACAGGGACAATCTCTATGGAAGTGGTCTCCTCTACATATGACACATGGTGATTTAGGCCCGGTCTGTGCTGTGTGTGGATTTTTGTCAGATGTCTTTTGCTTGCCCCCAGCCGCCTTAGGCTCCTTCTTCTTCTTCTCTCTCTTCTTCTTCTTCTTCTTCTCCATGGGAGCTTGGCTTTTGCCAGCTCTACCTTGCGAAGATGAAGGATTGGAGGAAGAGTTATAAGAAGTAGAAGGCTGGTGGGTAGCTCTAGACTGATCTAACTGTTGACTCGACTGTTCAGGAACCATGGTGTTCTGAACTACATTGGTTGAGAATAGCCAAATTGGCAGGCCAATTGTCAGTCCTGGAAGCGACAATGTGGCCATGTGGGGCACGCCAACTTCTCCCCAAGAGGAGAAAGGACTAGGATTTCCATCATGTGGAATTCCTTGGTTGGTGCGTTCCATGTTCTCGACCTACAGATCAACGCATGAATAAGAGGTGATTATGTTCCGTTAAAAATAAATTTTTATAACGACGCTTTAGACACAACTTGCTTTTTCACTTTTTAAGAGTCGAGAAAAAGCTAAAGATGACTCTAGTCTCCTTCGATGTTTTAACGAGCCCGAAGTGACAAATGCTCGGATGGACTTTTTCAGTTATATAGTTTGAAAAAGGCCAAAAGAAACTACTCTGGAGTTCTAGGCAGAGGGTGTGCCAAACTTTTCGCAAAACCACAGAATACGTTTTACGGTACGGGTGGTCGATCTTTGTGAATGTTATGTTCACTGCATTGCGATCAGTAGGGCGGTCGACATGGCTTCCTATGGATAAAGGCTTTGTTCCTATAGGGGTCTCCCAATATATACGCGACGGTACGTGGGAGAACAAGTCCGTATTGATACTTATCGCTTCACCGTGGAGGAATCACCCAACCACTCAACGCTAAGATATCACGTTTAACGACGCCGGAACACGTCTCTAGCTTAGACCTCTATGTGTTTGCGTTATGTTTCAAAGCGTTGTTATGTAAATTCAATTTATTTTAAGGTTGATCTTGTTTAGCAGTTTGCCTTTATGGATCACCACGAGATGTATGATACAACTCCTAAATGCAGTCTAAGATGATAAGCAAGCTTTTCAATCTTTCAACATTGAAAATCTTAACTACTGAGGGAAAAGAAAGACATCATCTTTTCACACAGATCATAGAGCACACACTAATGCAATTTTTCCTAAATCAACATGCAAACTGTCAAAATGCACATGCACAATGCAGGTATTTCTTTTCTCTTTCTTAATGTTGATGTACTACAAAAAGAAAGCTGTTGTATAACTTTGAATTCAATTTCAAGTGAAAGCAAACAAGCTTTTGTCCAAAATCAAAAGACACCTTAAGATTTACTTGTTTCAACACTAGAAATACATAAATTCAAACCATATGACGAAAGCAAAAGCTCAATCAGCTATGAACAGCAAACAAACTAACTCTTAAGATCAAAACGACACTTATCACAGGTCTAGATCTAAGAGGCCACAGCAAGACTAGTTCACTTTCGTTATGGGAAACTGCAAATGATGTAAGAAATACACAAAGAAAAAATACAGTTTCTTTATACAACCGAGGCGGAATAGTGGCAAAGAAAGGTGGTTTCAGATAGCTACATTGACTGATAACAGGCTGCAAAAACAGGGATGAAAACAGGGCAATAGAATGCAGGGAACCCCAGTTGCACAAGGCCTAACTGGTTCAGCGCAGGTAGTACACTGTCAGTTTGACATTCAGTGCAGGTAGCCCCTTTGGGACCTGCGATGAAATGCAGACTGCCTTCACAGTGCCTGCAATGAAGAGAGAAACTCTCGTTTTTCTCAGTTTCCGGGTTACAGGTTGCTCAAAAATCAACAGTTTTTGGCCAAATCAAAGCTATCAATCAAGTACACACTAAAGGATGAAAAGGAGGATGAAAAGCTATCACTAAGAGCTATTCAGAGTCCTTGTCGATCAGCTCTTCAAATCATAAACATGCCCAGAAACGGAGCTAGAGTAGCTGCCCTCTACTTTGCATTTGAAAGATCCAAATGCAGTTCGATTCGGTACTCCCTGTGTTTAGGAAATGAATAGCAAAAACACAAACAACCAACAAGATACGATCCCCAACGGAGTCGCAAATTTGTTGTTGGGAAAAGTATCCAATACGGAATGACCCTATCCCACTCTAAGGGTGATAGTACCTCAGCAACAATCGAAGCAAAGCTATCTAAGATTTCTTCTTTATGAAAGTAAATTAGGAGAGAAAGAGGTCCACTAACCGATGTCTTTCGCTAATGGTTGATCCAATCTTCTCTCCTTGCTGCTTGCTCCCAGCTCCTTGCTCTTTCACTGGCCCAGCTACACCAAGATCCTGCAAAATGGCAAGAGAGGGAAACTACAAGAAGCATACATTCATAATTGATTCAAGGATTAGAATAAATCAAATACACAAGTATAACAATACATCATTGAGACACATGCATATAGAAGAACCTCAAATGCTTTATTAATGGAAGAAGTAAAGTTCAGGATGTGATACAACCATAAGAGGCCCAATCCAGCATCACCTTCCCAGCAGAAAGAAATCTCCTCTTCACCTCCTTCAAAGCAAATCACCCAATAGTTCTAAACTCAAACCAACAGCAATTCTTTACATTCACAAGATTCCAGCCTCCCTAGACCTCATGAGAGAGATCTATATATAGGATTTTTGGAGAAAGGATGAGTCAGCTTGAGAGCTGACTAGTGTCCTCTCTCACTTCAGTTATTCTTCAGTTCTTGAGTCCACTTGGAGGTTCTTGCTTCCACTTGGAGATCTAGACCCTCTTACTCATCACCAGTCGAATTCCCTGATCCAAGTGTCATTTTGGAAGCTTCCTTGGCATTAACACCTTGAGTAATTACTGTGCCACATGTCTCAATTCGCTCAGCGTAGGTAGCCTTCTTTGTAGTTGACATTCAGCGTAGGTAGACAGTGGAGCAGTTGACATTCAGCGCAGATGCTCAGTGCTTTGGTTTGCTGACCTTGTTCTTCTAGGGGTAGGAACAACATGTTTAGGGACTTTGGATCCCTTAGATTATGGACATTTCATGCTTCATGCTGTAAGGCACAAAAATGTCTATAACATAAGGTTAAAAAAGGTACGTATAAACTTTGTTTATTTTTAGTCAATGACCTATGTCAATTGTACTGCATATATTGCTAAAATAGTAATTTAAGGATTTGTTGGAAGATACTAATGCATCATAAAAAGGAACTATGTAGATATGTTTTATTTATCATTGACATGTTAAAAATTTAATTCCTTCCTTGCATATAGAGACTAGGTTTCTAATGTCAAGGAATGAAGTGAGTTCCATCTCACGATTAAGAGGCAATTGATCTTCCTCAAAATATAAGTACCCTACATCTGCTTTATTTGACTACTATTTATTTTTCCTATGTACTTTGAATTTTTTTCTTTCATAGTTTTCTAATAAATCTTTAAATTCAAGGCAAGAACTATCTAAACTTGAATAGCAGAGGGAAGAATTAGTAGAACATGGAAAGGAATGAAGATTAAGAAGGAAGAAGAAATATGAAGTTTCCATCAAAGAATTTGATTATATGGCAACATAAAAGGAAAGAAGTTCACTTACCTTAGTTGGCGAGGGATTTATGAGATCTTGGATGTATACAATATTACTTGAAGTTTGACATAAAACCAAGAGAATATTAAAAGAGAAGATGACAGATCTAGGGAGATACCCTTTAGCTAGAAGTTGAAGAGTTATGGTATTGATGAATTGAAAACTACTTGGCTCGATTTAGGAACATGTTGATTAGGTTGAAAATACTAATGTTGATAGAGATACAATTGATGATTGGGAGATGGTATAATTTCTTGGGAGAGCATGAATCAAAATTTTGTTGCAATATAGAGAAAAATGTGAAGGTTTGTGTAATCGACTATGGAGAAATTTGGCTCCATAATGTGTTTTATGAAATACTTGATTACATGTTGGATTTGATTATCATGTTGTTAAAAGTTTTATGAATATCGTCATAGAACCAGGAAAGGTGAAGTTGTTTGTGATTCGAGAGTATGACGCAGATAAGAGCCAAGGTGTTTTAACAGATCTCAATGGAAAACTAAGTAGCTGGCACGTTAAGGAAGTTATTTTTCATGGAAAAGGAATAAATTAATAATAAAGGATTTTGATAAGGAATCTCATCTCTATGGCATATAATTATTAAACCTGTGAGTTGAACTATGAAGTTCTTGAGTTTAAGTATTATCTGAATTTTGCATTGAAGTGGTAATGAACTAAATTCCCTTGTAATGGAAAACCAAATACTTGATGATGGTCAAAGTATCTCTATGGTGAAGATAATTTACATTGATAATATACAAAAATACGCATGATATAAGGCATCCAGAATTTGTGTGACAACTATGAGGGTTAAGAGCTCTAAATTCAATACCATAGTTATCCTCCTGCTCAAGGAGGTGTCGACCTCAAGAATGAGCTTGTCTCGTACAACAAAACTAGCCCAATATATGAAGGTAACTTGGTCCCACCTATATGCAGGATTCTCTTCCAATTAGTTCCCATTCTTTGTCACCATAATGTATCCATGTCATGTTCAGATCCTGCTTAGATAACTCTCCAAGGAGCTTTTTCATCCTACCACATGGCTACTCATGCTAGCAAAATCATACTCAACCTCAAATGTGCTATGGACCTCACATCCAAGATATCATGGAAGATATCATATTAAGGCAACATCCAAATGTGCTCATCTCATTAATAATGATCTAATTATTATGAGTACATCCAATTAGTCACATATCACAGGGAGATCGTCCCATACAAGTATTTATAAGGATTCTAGGTCATAACTCAATGTGAATGAAGTGGCTCAAACATGAATCAACTAAAGGTTCTATGCACATCATTTATATACAAGGATGGATGTTCAAAACGGAACATCAATTCTTAAATCTGTTGTTGGTTTCCAAGTCAAGTTCAACAATATCTCTTCACAACTTCATGAAATTCTGTTAGAGTGTCCAAGGATTTTCATTTCGACCTTCCAATACATATTCAATATCTTCACAATACATATTTTATTTTCCCAACTTCAGAAATTGATTCATCATGCAATGACTTATTATTTAGAGCTTCAAAAGCCATATCTCTATTACATATATGATCATAGGTTAATTTACGAGTAGAAATATCTAGATAGAAGTGCTTTCTTAATTGTTGGGTGAAGGAATTGCACTTAAGCAGGCTCCTCTAACACTTAATTGTTAACCCGGTGGTTTCGTAAACTTAGAGACAAAGAACAGGTACTGCCAGAAGTGGTATGAACTTTTTCTATTTCTATTCATACTTCTCAATTGAAATCTTGCAGAATCAAACAGAAAAATCACAGAGGCAATTGACGCCAAAGTAATTCTAGTGTTGGAATGTAAAATAATGAATTTGCGAAGAAATTAAATAAAGGAACTTTCAAGCTACTGTAAACAATCTTAACTGTGAAAGTAAAACACTATGTTTATCCTCAGTATACTTGATAGCAGTTTAACAAGTGGGCCCTTGAAAAGATCTTCCTTCTAAATGATTTTCCTCGTCACACTAAGCGGTCATTCTTGCACTCTTGCAATTTGCTTGCACTAGTACAGGTACAAGACTTATGTGAGAAGTATATTTAACACTTATACCGAAGACTTATATCTTCATGTAGGGGCGTTAAGACTCAAGGCTTGGAGCACTTTGTTCCTGTAACAAGACAATGGTTCTTGTACCTGAACAGAGCTTCCTACACCAAGTATTTCAATTTATGTTTGGGGAAATTAAAGCACATGTTAACTATAAAAATAATTGCAATTGCGAGCAGAATCTGAAATAACTTGCACACAAAAAAGAATGCTTTAATCAACTTAATCTAGCAAATAGAAATAAGATTTTAAGAGGAAGACAATCTTGAAAATTTAAAGAAGAATTTCTTCAGTCAAATGGTTTTGCATGCAATCAAATCTAACTTGAAATGGTTCACTATAATATTTCAGATTACTTTTAATCATTTTCCTTAAATCGTGAGGTGTAGTCATAAATTAAGATATTGCAACAACGTTCTTTTCTTATCTCATGAAGTCATCTTTAATATTTAGAAGTTTAACCTTTAATATCATAAATGCTTCCTTCTGAAGATGAATGCTTACTTTGCAGAAATAGATTAAATCATATAAAGCGAAAATAATGAAACACTTGTTGTAAATGAACCAGTGAACCAGAGTGCAAGATCCTACATGCACTCGTGCAGGAATGATCTTATCTGCACGATCCAAGCGAAAGGAAACCAGAAAAGTAATTACAAGAAGTAAAGTAATTCAATTTAAATTTAGCACAACGGATCCATTCACACTTTGACTGTTTAAAAAATAAATCATAATTCTTAAGTAATAATGGAATTAATATTTAAACCATGCTTTTGCAAATAAAGAAAGTCAACACACCTTTAAGATGACAAAAGCAAGAGGATAAATGAGTTGGGTTGGCTAGGCCCTAGCCAACCAGCTCATTTCCCATTTTAGGAAATGAAAGCCTTCAACACGTTAATAACACATCAATGAAGAATTAAAATGAAGAATGAGAAAATCATGGCGCAACTCCTTGTATTAATTCCAATAAGAAAATATACATTATGAGTTCAAGTCCAACCCAAAACGAGGGTGACAATGCGATTACAAGTTAACCAGAAATTAAAATTATATTGCTATCGCTATCACTTGCTAACCTAGTTCTATCTGAAAGTTATATTTTATACAACCCTTCAGCCTATGGCCATAACCAAAAATTACATAGTCGTTCCAAATCAAGCCTTTTAGTTAAAAGGAAATAACAAACAAAATTACAGAATTAAGCGAATGCCTATAATAAGGTGCAAACTATTCATTGTCCATAGACCTTATCCTTAGCCATATCCCTCACTATACTCCACTTGATTTCAAATCTAGATGACCACAACTGAACTGGATGACATGGACCAAGACGCCTGTGTGAAGTGATCGAGCTGTTGCAGAGATCACGGAACGGATAGTTGCCCACGGTGCAGTAATCTACTTGCACTAGATCAAGCTAGTATAATGATTAATAATTTAGCTTATCAAATTCTTTATGAAAGTAAATATAAGTTACAAAGAATATTAAAGGCACAAAATCTATTTTAAATGATTAATTAAGCACCTAATAAACCTTAAAAATGAAATATGATGTTTATGTAGGAATAGACAGTATTCTTGGACTAGTGCTAGAATGAGGAGGTTTATGGAGATAAACAGAGGTTAATGATTATGGTTTTGTAATAGGAAGGGGGTAAAAATAGAGCATTTCGGCATACCACCATCCTGCCATTGCAAAACTATTGTGTGTCCTCACACAACCTCTACCTATTACAAAAACCTTCAACATAGGGAGCCATCTTTGAATCCTGCACTTGGATATTGATCCCTGCTTTTAGTACCTTCGTCTTCTTACCTTCGGCTTTATGTGCCAAGAGATTCCTTGTTATTGAGTGTTTCATTCGCTTGCACATCTAACTCATTAGGGGTTTTAGTACCCTGCACATCCAACTCATCAGGGGCTTGAGTACCCTATTGATTCAACACATCAGGGGCTTCAATACCCTTTTCATTCAACTCATTAGAGATTTCAGTACGTTGTTCATTCACCTTGTTAGGGGCTTCAACACCATGTTCATGAAAGTTGTCAAGGGTTTCTATGTGGTATGCCTCACCGTCTACCTGATCCTCTGCTGGGTCTCTACTTGCACTCGGTGTCATTCTTTTCTTCTTCAACTTATGAAGGAAGTCTGACAAGAGTATGTCATCCTCCTTCTCTACATTTTCTTCATTCACCATAGTATGAGCTACTGCATCCATAAGAATCGAGAGGTTGTGATCTCCAGTTGAAGTATGGGGTAACTTTTCAATCAAAATCATGGAGCTCGATTGAGCGTGACTTGTTCTCGAAGAGACAATCCTTTTCTTAGTTGAGGTCCTAGTCGCTCTTATTTTTGCTCAGGATGAAGTTTCTTCAATAGATTTCTCCTCTGGTTCCACCTGTTTGTCCTTTTTTTTTTTGCCTTGGCAGGGCACAGACTCTCGGCTTTTCTTTTCTTGCCTGGACTCTTTCCAGGTGACTCTCATGCACTTCTTTCTTGAAATTCTTTCAAAAATGTCTCCAAGGTTATTTCCTTAGCCTCTAGCTATTTCTTAACCAGGATTGAAATGAGCTTGTGATGGTACAATTTATCTACAAACTAGATGGCATCCGCATTCTGCACTTCTTTCAACATTTTCTCTAAACATCAGAGCAGGTAATAAGGGAAATTGATGCGTTTCCCTGATTCAAAATGCAACAACAATCGGATATGGTACACGGACGTTAATGTGTAATGTCCCTCACAGGTCAAAAACATGTTTAATATGTACATGAGGTCTTGCAATTTTCCAAGCATGGCGCTTTGCGAAAGCCCTTTCTTCTAGTCGACTTTGAGCTTCCAATCGACCAAAAATCGGCGCCATATTTTCTTGTCGATCCTCTCCTTTTTAAACCATTTTCCCCCTTCTATTGACAAGCCTATAGCTCACGCTATAGATTCTTCCATGACCTTAAATTTTAGTGAGCCTACCTTAGCTCATCCTCCCTCAAATGTCTTCGCAAATTCTAGAGCCACGTCGTATCGAACCCATCGGATTTCTGCAAAAATGGGAGAAATCTCGATTCTTGCAATAGTACAAGACTATTTCGATATTTAGTTGTCTTCTCTATCTCCGTCATAGATGACGGTTCATGTCTCACGGGCGCCATATTGTTTGAATCCATCTCAATTCTCTACCACAACCTTAGGAAGATTTGACATTGTAGAGTGCAAAGGGGTTGCCGATAATTTTATGATGGAGATCTATTCGTCCACTGCCTTATTGATCCCTTCCATCCAATCACGTTCAATCATTAAAATCATCCCTTCAGGACTGATGCACACACATATCAATCTGCTATAGGTAGGCAATGATAATTGGAGGAGGCATATTTTCTTACGGTGGCGATGTAACGATCATGGTTGTTCAAATTATGAGGTAAAGCTATCATGAACAAGTGATGGAGGATATTTTCAAAAGGATGTAAGTGGGGGGTTTTGGGTAGATTTGTATTATCCATGTTTGGCCCATAATTCACATAAGGTGTACTTCGGCACTCATTAAAAACATTAGACCTCATAACCTTAAATATCTTGCACTTTAAATCATTTCTCCCTAAATTAATAAATGATAAAGCAAAGTCTTAACCAAAATTTAAATGACATAATGCTATGATCTATCACTGTGGTATTCAGTCATCTGTATAAATAAAAATTTAATTTCCCAATAAGTGTTTTGCATCAAGCGCTCCTGTACTAGTTTAACCATTTTTGCCTGCATTGTCATAGTTGGGCGCTTGCTCGCACTAATCGTTCTTGGACTGAACCTAGTTGCACTACAACGTGATTGAATTGAATGTGCTTGCACTGAACCTACCTGCACCGATCATGCATGTTACCACACTAGGGATTTCTATAGCAACGAAGAAAGAGGGGATAAAAAATTATGATAGAACACATTTCTTTGGTTGGACTAAATTTTTTTGCCTAAATATACAAGAGAAGTTTTATTCGCCATTCTTTGGTGTTTCATGAGCATGCCTTCTGATCTGACTGCATCAGATTCTGCAATCGATCCATAGGGAACAAAGAAGTGGGGGAGGGGTAATTTTCAGAATGGTAAGGAATATCATAATACGGATTCCAAGAATAGTACTACCAAGGGGGATAAACAAAAATGGGACGTGGAAAAAAATTCAAAGGGAAAAAGTGGGATATTACGAAATCGGATAGGGATAATTTTTTTAGAAGAAAAGTGAGGGTGATTACTTATGGTATTAAGAAAAGAAAAATATAGGGAATTACGAAACGAGAAAAAAGAAGAAAGGCATAATTTTATATTTCAATATTTTCCTGCACTCGTGCCAGAAAAAGTAAATGCAACGGGAATTAAGCATTTACTTGGATAAAACTTTCCATATTAGTTACCCCAAACTTGGGTAAGGGCTTGGTTCCTTGAACCTCCTTATTCTTGGTGACAACGATCATATCTAAAAATCAAGTAACATTCCCTTTTTATTGAAATTTAGATATTTCTGCCAGCATGCTGGTTTTCAGGTTGATCCTTCTACAATCATGTCAATCAACTGATTTTCATAATTACAGGATTTTTTTTTATTTTTTATTTTTATTTTATTTTTTTATTTTTTTTATACGAGGAAAAGAAAGAATCAAATCTTCAACAAGTTGGTATTGCCACATACCATCTCACTTTCAGATTGTTGTTGGACCTGTTGTATCAAATCTCCTTTCGTAAGGGGCTGTAAATAAACCTTCAATCTATGCCCATTTACCAGGAACACAGAATTCTATCCATCAATAGTTTTGATTTCTACCGCTCCATTCTCAAACATTTTGATCACCTCATAAGGTCCCATCCAACATGAATGTACTTTCCCTTTGAAATATTTAAATCTAGAATCATAAAGGAGTACCCAATCACCTGGTTGGAATTGCTTCTTCTGGATAGACTTATCATGCCACTTCTTGTGCTACTGTTGAACCAATATGTTCTTCTAAACAAAACCCCTTTGAAATTCATCTGACTCATTCAACTGTAGAAGACACTGCTATTGTGCTTCAGAGAGATGTGGCCCCAATTGGACTGCAGTCCTCAAAGTCTTGATCTAGAACTCTATTGGCAAGAGGACTTGTTTCCTGTATGCTAGCTCATATGGTGTGTGTCCCGTGCTATTTCTCCAAGTGGTTTGGTATGCCCACAAGGCTTTCGATAATATGTTAACCTAATCCTTTCTATGGATATTTACTATATTTGTGAGGATGGACTCAATCACCTTGTTTGTGGACTCCACCTGACCATTTTCTTGTGGGTGATACGGTGTAGATTTCCTGTGCTGGATTTTGTACTGTTCCATCACACCCTGTACGAGATTAGAAATAAATTGCGGACCATTGTTAGAAACAATTTCTCTAGGCACACCAAATCTAGTAAATATTTCAGTAAAAATAAAATCAACAACAACTTTTTCAGTAGCAAAAGAAACAACTTTAGCTTCTACCCATTTTGTAACGAAATCTGTACAAACCAAAATATGTTTTTTATTTAATGATGTTGGATTTATTGGTCCTACAAAATCAATGGCCCCTTTTTCAAAAGGCTTAATCATAACCTGAGGACATAAAGGCATTTCATTGCTTTGATTAGGATGGCCAATTCGGTGACAACTATCACATCACTTGACATATTTTTTGGCATCGTTAAACAAGGAGGGCCAAAAATAGCTAGCTTGTAACACTTTGTATGCAGTCCGCTTGTCAGCAAGGTGACCTCTGCGAGGTTCGTCATGGGTATATTTTAAGATATCAAACACTTCTTCCTCTCTTAAACATCTACGAATAATAGGATCTGGTCCAGTGTAAAAGAGGTCTCCTTGAATCCAAGAATATGCAACACTTTTTTGTATAATACTCCAGTTTTCACGAGCGGATAAGTGAGGTGGTATTTTTCTAGTGACTAAATAGTTAGCTATATTAGCAAATCATGGGGATTCTCTCAACACAACAAAAATATGTTCATCAGGAAAATCATCATCAATAAGAATTGCTTGACCAGGATTATTTAATCTTGAAAGATAATCTGCTACTACATTAGATTTTCATGGTGTGTCAACAATAGTAATGTTAAATTCCTGCAACAATAATAACCACCTAGTAACTCTACCACTAGTTAATTGTTTATTCATCAAATATTTTATTGCAGAATGGTCAGTATGCACAAAGAATTAATATCCTGTAATGTAATGTTTGAATTTTTTAATGGAAAAAATTGTAGCTAAAAACTCTTTCTCAGTAACTGTGTAATTTAATTCATAGGGTGACAAGATTTTACTAATCAAGTAAATAACATAGGATTGTTTTCATTCATCTTGTCCTAAAGCTGCGCCAATAGCAGTATTTGAGGCATCAGAGGAAATATGAAATGGCAAGGACCAGTTTGGTCCTCTCAAAACTGGTGCCTGAACTAGTTTTTCCTTCAATGTCTCAAAGGACTATGGGAAAGCTGTGGCCCAAGAAAAATCACTATCATTAGCCAAAATTCAGAAACGGGGGGTAGATATCCTTGAGAAATTCTCAATGAATCTCCTATAGTAGCCTGCATGTACTAGAAAACCTCTCACTTCCCTTTGAGTTTTGGGTACATGAAGACTCAAAATAAGTTATATTTTTGCAGGGTCAACCTGGATATCTTTGTCGAAAATAAGATGGCCAAGAACCATTCCGCCTTGCATATTAGTCTGTATTTTTTGTCACTCAAGGAAAGATGAGCTTCTTGGAAATGAAGAAGCACTCTTTCTAGATTTTTGAGGCCTTCATGAAATGAATCACCAAACATAGAAAAGTCATCCATAGATATTTCCACGCACTGAAGATCAGCAAAAATGGCCAAGACTACCCTTTGAAAGGTAGTCAGGGCATTACATAGCCCAAAGGGAAGCACTTGGTAAGCAAATGTACTCCATGGACATGTAAACGTTGTTTTGTCTTGAACCTCGGGTGCAATATGTATCTGGTTATAACCACTAAAGCCATCTAGAAAAGAAAAGTACTTTTTATCAGCAAGGGTATCAAGGACCTGGTCGATGAAAGGAAGGGGGAAGTAATCCTTAAGAGTGGATTTGTTCAATTCTCTATAGTCAATTCAAATGCGCCATATCCCATCTTTTTTAGGACTAATAGCAATGGAGAGACCCACTGGCTGTTAGTAATATGATAGATAAAATCAACATCCAAGAGTTTTTGCAATTCTTCCTTTACAACATCTCTTAGAGTCGAGTTCATATGCCTTTGGGGTTGTCGGACAGGTTGGGCTCCATCCTGAATATAGATATGGTGGGTACAAGTTTGAGGAGGGATTCCTTTCATATCTTCATAACCCCATACAAAGGCATCAAGATGGTTTTGCAACAAATTCACAAGTTTCTCTTGTTGGGATGCATCTAATTATGAACTGATATGCAAGGATTTTCCTGGACTAATCTCAACAAGAGTGGTATCAGGCTCAAGTGCACACAGAGATGTTGCTAGATATGGTGGTGAGGGAGGTAGAGAGCTGTGAATTTCCTGAAAATCTAGACTAAAAATCTAACTCAATGACTCAAAATTGGGCATGGTGTCTAGATTGTTCAGGAAGTCTTGAATCTCACCATCCTATGAGGACTCATCATACTGATGTATCAAGGAAACAGATTGAGTCTCCTCATCACTACTATAGTATAACCACAAAGTGTCTTGGAGCTCCTGAATGGATCTACTGAGTGGATACAAGGTGACCTTCTTCCTAGAATCTCCATGGGAAATATACATGTCACAAGAATGACATCTAATGTAAGCATCTTCCGTAGCAAGCCATGGTCATCCCAGGGTCAAGGGATGTCCTCCCACAAGATTCTTTGGCTGAAGCACAATGAAATCTGTAGCGTATTCCTAAGAGTCTAATGAAATGACCACATCATCCAACACCCCTTTCGGCTTGATTTTAGATATGTTTGCGAATTCAAGCACAGTGGGAGTAGGACGAGTATGAAGCAATCCAAGTTGATCAATGTTCTGCTTGCTCATAACATTAATTGCCACCCCTAGGTCTATAAGTAAATTAGAGACAAGTAAATCACCTATCTGAAAAGGGACAATAGGGTTTCTGGGGTCAGTATATTTCTCCATGTGCATGCACCTGTCATTAACTTTGTTGCTCTACCAACAAATTCAATAGTTTGAGGTTCCAATCTTTTCCTTCCTAGCTTCTTGAGACAGAGTTCCCTAATGTTTTTTGTGCAAATGGGGATCTCTTTGATAGCTCGGAGCAAAGGTACCTTTATGAAAGGGTTCCTAACTTGATAGGCTAGGCTAGACTCAGAAATGGGGTCATTATTCTCCTCAACTAACCTATCCAGATAGGGAGGCTGGTTGGAAGAATATGGCAAAGGCTCTAAGGGTACGGGGATGGGCTAGATGGTGACAGGTTTTCAAAATGGTCAGGAGTTTTATCCTCACCTTTCTCATTGGTGATCAACATAGGATGCTTCTAATTTGTTGAGGTTATTATATTCCCTGATCTCAATTGGATATCATTGACTCCAGCTGGCATTGACTAATATCTGGATGAAGAAAGTAGGTTCATAGAGTGGATCATTTGTACCACTTTGTTATTGGGGTTGGGCAGGTAGTTGACTAGGTCGAAATGATGGAGGTAAAGGAAATGTTGGCATTGGTTGATTTAGCTGAGGTAATGATGGTTTTGGCATTGGGTAAGGTGCATACATAGGTGGGTATGATTGCGTAGGTGCAGGATAGGAATGGTGTGAATTGTTTGTCCCTCTCCATCCTTGTTGCCAAGATTGGGAGGGTTGTCAATAATGATATTTGTTCCCATGCTACCAATGTTGAGAGTGACTAGTGTTAGGATAGGAATATGGATGTGCATTATAACCAAAAATATGTGGTGGAAGTTTAGGATCCATACCTGCACTTACCTGAGGCCATTTTCTTCATGCTCCCATAACATGCAATGATTCGGCTTCAGGTTTCCCTCATTCAAATACAACTTTCAACCCAGGTATGGAGGGACATTTTTCCATGGCATGGTTATCTATACAAATCACACATTTATTAGTTCCTTTAATATCAAAAGGACATTTTCTTAAAACATGCTCTTGTCTACATTTTGGACAAAAAATAGACAATGACTCTTATTCCTCTCCAAGTTTTTGCTGAAATTTTAAAGAGACTATTTATTTGCTAATAGTATTCATTACTTCAATTTTCATATCACCCATTTTATTCTATAATCCAATAATCATAGCATCAGTAGATTTGGTTTTCTTATTTCTATTATGAATTCCTTTACCAGATTTATATTGGTTCCTCGAGAATTTCTTGCACAAGTCATAGATTTGATCAAAAGATTTCTAGGAAATATCCCCTTGTCCTAACAGATTTAGATTATTCCTAGCATCATGAGTAAGCCCACGTAAGAACAAGGTTCTAATGGTACTTAGATCAAATTTGTGCTTTGACCTCTGGAGGATGTACAGGAATCTCTCTAAGTAGTTCTCTAGTCTCATCATCATTTTGCACAATAGTAAAGATTTCATCTTGAATATCTCTAGTTTTACAATATTCCTAGTATTTTGACAAGAACAATCTCCTCATTTGTTCCCAAGAAGATATATTGTTTCCTCCTAGTCCCATGAACCAGCAGAGTGTTGCGTCCTTGAGAGTTGTAGGAAACAACTTTAACTTATGAGCATCAGATGAATAATCATAAATTATACACAAAATATCAAACTCAAATAAGAAAGTGTCTCGGTCTTCATGTACCTTACCATAGAAATGAGAAAGAGCTGGTGGTGGAATATTTTCATTTGCACTTGTGTATGAGGATCCACAATTGGGAATCCAAAAGTGGATTGTTCCTTATTTAACTGATTTTCACCAGTTCCTTCTACATGGTATTCATGATATGTCATTGTTGATCCTCCAAGAAAATAGCTTTCAACAGGCTGAGAAGGCTGACTATGGGTTCTAATAGTCCCTTCATCCCCTTTGTGGGCTGTGTCACACCTCGACCGTTGCTACCAGAGCCCGAGTAGATTGTTCATGCGTGATGAGTCTGGGTCTGTTTGGACTTTATGCCTGCAAAAGAAGGCCCAATATAAGATTTGATTTCAGATTTATGAGTATTTCGGAACCCTACATATTTTAGGCATTAATTTCAAAAAATGGCAAAACAAAATTCCAATAAAATGCTGCAACTCAAAAATAAATCAACACCTATAATTTCCTTCAGGTAATAGAAGCACACTATAGAAAAAACAATAGCGGACTTACACCTATTGCAGAAAAACAAAAAATTCTTACTAATTCAAATCACCTCCCCGGCAATGGCGCCAGAATGTTGGGTGTAGGAATTGCACTTAAGCAAGCTCCTTCAACACTTAATTGTCAACCCAGGAGTTTTGTAAACTTAGAGACGAAGCACAGGTAATGCCAGAAGTGGTATGAACTTTTCCTATTTCTATTCCTACTTCTTAATTGAAATCTTGAAGAATCAAACAGAAAAATCCCAAAGGCAATTGACACCAAAATAATTCTAGTGTTGGAATGTAAAAGAATGAATTTGTGAATAAATAAAATAAAGGAACTTTCACACCGCTATAAATAATCTTAACTGCTGATGTAAAAATTTATGTTTATCCTTAGTATAGGTGATAGCAGTTTAACAAGTGCACCGTTGAAAAGATTTAACTTCTAAATGATTTTCCTCCTCACACTAAGTGATCGTTCTTGCTCTCTTGCAATCTGCTTGCACTAGTAAAGGTACAAGACTTATGTGAGAAGTATATTTAACACTTATACCAAATACTTATGTCTTCATGTAGGGGCTCTAAGCCTCAAGGCTTGGATCACTCTGTTCCTGTAACAAGGCACTGGTTCTTGTACCTGAACAGAGCTTCCTACACCAAGTATTCCAATTTAATTTTCGGAAACTAAAAGAGCATGTTAACTATAAAAAGAATTGCAGTTGTGAGCATAATCTGAAATAACTTGCACATGAAAAAGAATGCTTTAATCAATCGAATATTACAAATAGAAATAAGATTTTAAGAGGAAAACAATCTTCATAGTTAAAGCATAATTTCTTTAGTGAAAGGGTTTTGCATGCAATCAAATCTAATTTGAAACGGTTCACTATAATGCTTCATATTACTTTTAATCCTTTTCCTTAAATCGTGAGGTGCAGTCATAAATTAAGATATTGCAACAACATTCTTTTCTTACCTCATGAATTCATGTTTAATATTTAGAGGTTTAACCTTTAATATTAGAAATGCTTCCTTTTGAAGATGAATGCTTACTTTGTGGAAATAGATTAAATCATGTAAAGGGAAAAGAATGAAACACTTGTTGTAAATGAACTAGCGAACCAGAATGAAAGTTCCTACATGCACTGGTGCAGGAATGATCTTATATACATGATCCAAGCGAAAGAAAACCAAAAGAAACTATAGGAAGTAAATTAATTCAATTTAACTTTCACACAACGGATCCATTCACACTATGACGCTTTATGAAATAAATCATAATTCTTTAGTAATAACGAAATTAAGATTTAAACCATGCTTTTGCAAATAAACAAAGTTAACACACCTTTAAGATGACAAAAGCAAGAGGGTAAACGAGCTGGGTTGGTTGGGCCCTAGCCAACCAGTTCATTTCCCATTTTAGGAAATGAAAACCTTCAGAACGTTAATAACAAATCAATGAAGAATTAAAACACAAAGTGAGAAAATCATGGCGCAACTCCTTGTATTAATTCCAATCAGCAAATATACATTATGAGTGCAAGTCCAACCTAGAACGAGGGTGACAACGTGATTACAGATTAAACAGAAATTACAATTGTACTATTATCTCTATCGCTTGTTAACTTTTGTCTATCTCAAAGCTATTTTTTATACAACCCTTTGGCCTATGGCCATAACCAAAAATTACACAGTCATTCCAAATCAAGCCTTTCGGTTGAAACGAAATAAAAAACAAAATTACAAAATTAAGCGAGCGGTTGTAATAAGGTGCGAACTATTTGTTGGTCGTAGACCTTATCCTCAGCCATATCCTTGACTATACTACACTTAAGTTTAACTCCGGATGACCACAACCGAACTGGACGGCTTGGACCAAGATGCCTGCGTGAAGTGATCGAGTTGTTGCGGAGATCACAAAACGAATAGTTGCCGGCAGTACAGGAATATACCTGCACTAGATCAAGCGAGTATAATGATTAATAATTTACCCTATTACATACATTAGGAAAGTAAATATAACTTATAAGACATATTAAAGGCACAAAAACTATTTAAAATTATTAATTAAGCACCTAATAAACCTTAAACATGAAATATGAAGTTTATGTTGGAATAGACAATATTCTTGGACTAGTGTAGGAATGAGGAGGTTTATGGAGATAAATAGACATTAATGATTGTGGTTTTGTAATAGGAAGGGGGTAAAAATAGAGCATTTCAGCCTACCATCATTAATATAGTGTTTTTTAAAAAACATACTACTTTTCCAAACCAATCAAATCAACTAAGTCATCTTATCAAATTTTAGATTCGAGATGAGAACCAATATCAACATCATCATAATATGGGAGTATGAGATTCTTTAGACCAAGTGATAGGGAGAACTCTCACCAAGTCATCACTGTAATTATTGTTGTTCCAAAAAGTTGTCATAAGCAATATCAAGCCAAAACTTTATCAAGTCATCCTTAGAATATAAAATTCATACACCAAGAATAAGTCATGGAGGTTACGTTGATGAGGTTACTTCATACTGAATCACATATGTAAATTATTTAACCATTATGTTAAGAATAATGAGGCGAATGAAAAACCATTATCAAACACCAATTTTAGCCACTAAAGTCATTATACCGATATATCATTGTTATCAATTCAAATCATTAGTTATCAAGTCAAATCATTAGTCATAACGTCAAATCCCAAATTTGCTATCATAGACATATCTATAGTCTAGAACATATCTCAATGTCAAGTCAAAGTTCTAAGTCATTATCAAGCGTCATGTATAAAATCCAAGAAATTCTCATCTATATCAATCAACCAAATCATGTCAAACTCTTGTAGAACAAACTTATATGCATATCCCAATCAACTGCAAACACAAATTCAATCTACATATTCATATTATAGTAAGTCAATCAAAGTTGCCTTCTCATAGAAATTTATGTTGTGTGCTATATGTCTGTTGGACTCACATCTTTAAGGTGAACATTTGATTGCATGCAAAAAAATAGTTTTGTGTCGATCAAGCATAGTTGCACCCATAGGTCACAAACTTACAGATTCTAAGTTCACTTACAAGTTTTAGGAGTTTATAAAATTGGGGACATAGTCCGCCTTCAGCACAACTTATCATCCATATACAAATAGAAACATAGAGATGGTGAATAATATTCTAGAGGACATGTTGAGGATGTATATGATGCATCAGTAGAGGAGATGGGAGGAGTACCTTCCACTGTTTGAGTTTTCTTATAGTAATGGTTATGAGGAGTCATTGAGGATGAGTCTCTTTCAAGCATTGTATGGTTGGAGTTGTAATACTCCCATGAGTTGGAGTGATCCAATGACAACGTTGTTGATATGACCAGACATGTTGTCAGAGATGGAACAAGAAATACAGGTAATGAAGAAGAACATAAAGGCAACAAAAGAAAGACATAACATTATGAAAATCAGAACATGATGTTTATTGAGTTCCATGCAGGAGAACAAGTGTACTTCCACATCAATCCTAAGAAGAGGTCCTTGAGGATTCTATCATGTTCCAAACTGGCACCTCAGTATTGTGGACCTTTCAATATTTTTGAAAGGATTGGACTAGTAGCCTATTGATGTGCATTTCCTCCGACTGTCAAAATCCATGATGTTTTCTCTATCCTTCTCTATTTGTTGGTTGAGCTAATTTTTTTAGTGTATGATTTGGTGTGTTGTTTTGGTATATGTACATATGTACATGGATGTAAATAACACCATGATCTACGTTATAAAGCCCCAAGAAGTAGTATGGGTGTCATGTCATTATGGTTGTTATGGTTGTCATGTTGGTTTTCTACTCAACATGTTGATTATTGTAAATATTGCATCAAGCTAAGTTATAAATCTCCATAGGTAGTATATTTTTCTTTCAATATTTGTGTTGGTTATAGGTGTCATTGAACACCGAGGATGGTGTTTCCCCAACATGGAGGGTTCTATAATAACCCTGGTCAAAATTTCATGTAAATAAAGTTAATAAAGGTAAAATAATAACCAATGTCATTGGACACTTATTCCAAGCAGAATGTTGGGTAAAACATCATATTATGGGTGTTTGTTTAGTTTATTATGGCTAAGGAAATTGGAAAAGTCAATGGCAAAGGGTTTGGAAAGGAAAAATGGCAGTTTTGGCATTTTGTTTATGAAAATAATGGAAATTAAGAGAAAAGGAAGGTGAAAGGTCACAGGTTGCATGTGAGAACAAAAATGAAGGAAAATAATGGAAATTTGAAGATATCAGAGACCTCATTGATAAAAAGGCTTCTCAAGATGATTTGGTACCTTTTATCAGTTCAATTTTGGAGTTCTCTCTCTATTTTATCTCTCTCTCTCACTCTTGGGCACTTAGAGAATTCTTGTAGCACTGTAGAATTGGATCAAGAAATAAAAGGAAGGACAAAGAAGTTAAAGGGAAGCAGATATCAAGGAAGAAAGAGCAACATCATGTAGCTACAATGGGATTACTTGCATGTACTGATTTGCGTGTGTGATTTCCTTGTTAGAATTGGAATTCATGGTACATGGATGTGTTGTTTTGGTTCTCTTGCTGTCATTGGCATGGGGTTTTACAAGTTTGATAGTGTTTTTCAACCTTTACTTTCCATTTCGTGATAGCCATGGTGTGGTGGGTTCTCATGTATTCAGTTGAGCTCGATTACCAGAAGGGCTCAAAGTTGAGGGGGGTGGTCTCAAGATTATTCACAAGGCCTAGGAATCCCACGATGGGATATATGGTAAAGCCTCATTGTGAACACCTTCATTGAGCCTAGGAATCCTCAACCGATGAATGGTAGGATACACGATAAAGATCAATGGTGAATACCATTGATTGGGCCTAGGAATCCCTTGACAAGTAATGGTGGGATACATGGTAAAGCCTAGAGGGTGGAGACCTCATAGACCTAGGTATCCATTTACCAATAATGGAGGAATACATGGTAGAGGAAAAAGGTTGAGAAAGAGAAATTCCTCACACTTTAAGTGGATAGATCTGTAGGCATCCATGGTTGTTTATGGCTCAGTGATGCGATGGGGATTGTGGTAAAGTGTGGTTGTATTGCTCAAGGGTCATGCCTAGTGATTTGATGGGGATTGTGGTAAAGCCTGAAGAATATTTGGTTGGTTTTGTTGTTAAACCCACATTAATGTTTGGAATATGTCTCAAGGGTGATTAGATGAAAGAAAGATTTGGTTGAGCCCATATATGGTCAGGTGGTTTGTGGAACTCCCAAACCTAGTTGAATTTTTCATTCATTAATAAGAACTCCTTCTCCTTATTATTTCATGTGTAAATATACTCGTTCATATGTGATTCTTATGGTTTTTATATCCTTGTTATTTCTATTGGTTATATTTTTTTAATGAGTATGATTTATGAAAAAATTGGCATATGGCTTTCATCATGTTTCGATTAGTAAATGAAGGCACAATGAATATATCACCTAAAAGATGACAATGCAACTATTGATGAATCTGATAAGGAATCAATTCTTCCTTATGACTCTCACATATGTGTGAGAGCCATATGCTAACATTTGTAGTTATGATGAGTATATTACATATTTGTGACATGTTTCAGAGAATGCGTGTCATGGCTAGTAGGGAAGAGATCAAGTACTTGTAATATTGATTGCATTAATGGACCTGTTATATTGTTGTGTTCATTTATGAAGGTTCAATGAAGTTATTGGGAGTGGCATGAGACCTCAACCTCAAAAAGTGGGTGAGAATCACAGGAGGCCCTCACAAAACTACATGGAAAATTCCATAGAGGTTGGCATTCCTTGCTATGGAAGCGACTAAAAGGCCTCGGATGCATGGCTTGTCATGGGAGGAAATGAAGGTCCATATAAGAAAAATGACAAGTTACGTGACGGGTTGATCACCTCGAAGGGTTGGTTGTCTCCGAAAGGTTTTGTAGCAAGTGTGAAAGGCCGAATCAGTTTAGGTTTATGAGTTCTAGTTCCTTAACTATACTTGGGGAATTGAATCACATCATAGTAGCCTCTCATCACATGTTTACCCGAGAGGACTGGTTAACTTGGGTAAATGTCGAAGGAGGGTGTTATTGTCACCAACATTCTAGAGCCAATAATATATACATCAATCTAGAAGGAGTAGTTGTATGACCACTATACTTTTGTTGTTGTGCAACAAAGTCTTGTTATTAATAAGACTCTTTCTCTTAGGAAACGCCAAAACTTTTTGAATCAAACATAGAGGGTAAGTGTTAGTGATCATGGATGTTAATAAATTCCAATTCTTTTGTTTCAAGCATCTCCATAGTTGAGTCTTTAATTTTCTAAAATTCTATAGATTGTTTATGGAAATTTCCCCTTATTAGAAATGGTTGTTGAGTATAAACTTCACATCATCACACCAATTTGGTTTAGAATAATCACACTACCACATCCCTCTAATAGTTTAGGAGAGTATTGTGTGTCCTTTAGCACAATAAAGGACTACTTGATTTCTAGAATGAAGTATAGTAGAATAGCCTACAACTAACAAGTATTTAAACAATTACAAGGCCACTTTTCACATTAAGATTATAGAAATTTATATTCCTTTTCTATCACCTTCACCTTCAATGTGAAAGTCACCTCTAGGTAACATACTGAGGTGGAGGATATCACTTACTAACATAGAAAAGAATAAATTACATGTGTGACAAACTTCTCAAAGCGTTCACATCAAGGAAGAAATGTTGTGTATTAAATCATAAAATCTGTTATTGAAATTAGGGGGTGGAAATCCTTTCTTTTTTCACATGCCCACTATATTTATGCATAAAAAAACTATGTCAAAGAAATTTCTTTGGAAGATGTGATGAGCCCCAAGAATGGGTAATTATATGGGCCATTTTGCCTCCTAACTTAGCTTAATCCACCATTCTCTGAGCTTATTGCATGCTTTTCGATTATTTTTATGCTTCTAGAGTGAGATGGGTTAGTTATTATGCCATGGAGTCTAATGTGTGTTTAATGAAGATTTTTGTTGAATTTTGGAGAAAAAGTCAAAGATTTAATAGACAATTGGCAGCAAATATTTGAAGAAGACAAGGGAGAGGATTTATAGGAGGTTGTCCCTGTTATAGACATATTTGGGCACTGCAACCCCAATCACATATGTCCATAAACCAAGGGCTTCTAAACCCATAAAAGTGTTGTTTCATACCCTAAAGGAACAAGGTCAGTTGATTACATCATCTCCCAGAAGTTCTCCATGAAAAACCACTCAGAACTGGTCAAAACAGGACCATACAGACTGCTCCATGCATAGGGTGTGATGCATCTCACCTATTACACACGGGGGGTGTGATGCATACTAGAAATCCCTTCTATAGGGTGCGATGAGCGAGAGAAGACAAATGGCAGTAGCAGTTTTCTAGGTGGAAACCCAGAGAATCTTCTAGAAACTGCTCATATGACACTTGCCTCTTTGAATTCACCCAGGGATGAGTAAGGGATCTAAAATCTCCAAGTGGAACCAAGAACTATTAGTGAAATGACACTAATCAAAATCTAAGAATCTGACTCACTCTCCTGTAAACATCTATATATGGGATCCCTCATCCTAGAGATCCAGAGGCTGGAATTTTGTAATTTGCAAGGAAGTGTTGTTGGTTTCTCTTTGAAGACATTGTTGGGTGATCTTGCTTTGTATGAGGTGAAGAGGACTTTCATGCTAGGAGGATGATGCTGGATCAGACAACCTGGTTGTAATCCTCTCTTCTACTACTTCTATCAATAAAGCTATTTGAGTTTTCCTCCATATGCTTGTATATCTCTGAATCTTGTTTCTGTATGCATTTATATGGTTAATGTACATTTGATCCTACACTATTTATGGTTATACATCTCTATGCTTTGATGGTATTTTGCTGCCTCGACTCTCTAGGTGTTCTTTGAAGCGGGACAAGCGAGAAAGGAGTGGCGAAATCTCTATCAAAGGAGAGAGGAAACAAGCAAGGAGACTAGCGAAAGATTAAGGTTGCTGCTCTCTGCTTCTCTCTCATCTATCTCTCATAAAGGAAAACACAAGTAACTTTAATCTATTTGTTTCTAAGATAGCTACCCATCTTAGTGGGACTAGCAGCTCTGAATAGACACTAGTTTTCTCGATAACAAAATGGTGACTCCACTGGGGAGTGAATAGTTTGTTTGTTTTGTTATTGTTGTTTGCTTTATAAACCATATACGGAGCCTAAAGTTAAGCCAGCTAGCCTTCGAACTACTTTTCCTATGCAAATACAAAGTAGATCAACGTTGCTTCAGTGAATCTCCAGGTTGGTTTATGAACTGAACATCTAGCTTGCAAACATCCTAGTGCCCTGGTGGTAGATCAAATAACCTCATTGGATCAGCCCCTATACTTTGTGTTTACTGACAATCATTAGCTCAACCTAAATCCCTGAACTTAGCTGCAAACTGTGAGTGAAAACCAAGCACAATCTCATCCCTAGTTCATCGCACTGTCTCTTCTAGGAAATCTAGATGCATCGCACCTCCCGTGTGTTGCAGGTGAGATGCATACCTATTTCCCTGTGTTACAGGTGCGATGATTGACTAAGACTGTTTGTGCCTTCATATTTTGATTTTTTCTTCATTGTCTTCGGCTTTATTCAGTAGTTTTGTTGTCTGTGATCAGTATATCTCTGTTGAAACCATCTTCCTCTACATTATTTAGCCTCCATCAGAAGGAATTGTGAATGTTTTTTATGTATTTTTCATCATTTACAGTTCTCCTTTGCAAATAGTATGATCCGAATGGAAAATGGCATCAACCCATGGTACTCATCGACCCATATTATTCATCGACCCATGGAATTTACCCATGGTATTGTAAATGGCATCCGCCCGTGGTATTGTAAAATCCACCCATGGTATTCATTCACCCATGGAATTTACCCATGGTATTGTAAATGGCATCTGCATGTGGTATTGTAAAATCCACCCATGGTATTCATTCACCCATGGAATTGACCCGTGGTATTGTAACTGAAAAATACTATAAGTAACAAGTCACATTTTGTAAAAGGACAGGTTGTCCGCCACAATGTAGCCTTTACAGTTATTATCGGTTTTAATAAAAAAGTTTCTTTGTGGTTTTGTTTATTGGGCATTCTCTTATTTTTCTTCTGGCAATGCAAGTTTTCAGATCTTGGGGGTCTCTCCTCCCAAGATCCATTTCAATCTTCTAGATCTTGGGGCCTTTCCCCCAAGATCCATTTCAAGTTTTCAGATCTTGGGGTCCTTTCCCCCCAAGATCCAATTCAATCTTTTAGATCTTGGGGGCCTCCTCTCAAGATCCGGATCAGTGGTATCGGAGCAGGTTATGATTCCATGGGAACGAGGGTTTGATGCATGTTTCAATTTCAAATTTTGCAGCAATATTCAACAAACTTCAGGCATGTGCTACAACCTCCACAGAGCACTTTCTTGGGTCAAGCAGGAAGAATTTTTCTTTTCTCATTTTTTTTGCAGAATTTTTTTTGGGCGGCGACTTTGCAGATCAGATCTGTACATTTTGGTGCAAGATCTGCAAAATATAATTGCAGATCTGTATTCCTGGTGAAAAAATAGCCGATTTCAAAAAAAAAATCGGTTGAATCGGAGTCCGGATGAAGAAGATATCGCTGATTTAAAAATCAGTGGGGTTGCAGACAATTTTCAGGGCAGCGATTTTGCGGCGCAGATCTAGATGTCCTGGTACAAGATCTGAAAAATCTAATTGCAGATCTGGATTCTTTGGGAAAAACTACCCAACTTCAAAAAAAAAATCAGTCGAATCGGAGTCCGGATGAGGGAGATATCGCTGATTTAAAATCAGCTCTTTTTTGCAGAAATTTTGGTGACGGCGGGAGAGTTGCAGCGCAGATCTGGAATTCTAGTGCCTGGATCAGGATTTCTATCATATGGGCAGATGCAAAATGGTCTTTCTGCTTCCAAAAACAGGTTATAATAAATATTCTGAGTTATATTGGCCGAGTTATGTCCATTTTAATTCTGGAGCAGCATTCGGAGTGGGTTTCCATTGGAGACGTGCCCTCCCACCCCACTTTAGTAGGCACCTGCTTCACATTCATCAGTTTCAACATAGCAGCAATCGGCTTGGGTTATTTGGAGATGTGCCCTCCCACCCCAGGCTATGTAGGCACCTGCTACTTCATCAGCAACCAACATCATGGTTGTGGGTCATCCACAAACCCACACTTCATTGAAGTCCATTTGCTAGGCCGTACACTGTTAGTATCACAGTTGGTCACAAGCATTACAGGGTATCTCTATCCTCGGATCTTCGTTCTTCATGGTTATGGGTCATCCACAAACCCACAGTTCATCGAAGTCCATTTGCTAGGCCACACACTGTCAGAATCACAGTTGGTCACAAGCATTACAGGGTATCTCTATCCTCGGATCTTCAGGGTTTTGGGTTAACCACATAAAACCCTTATCTTCAGTGGATCTTCATATTCAACAAAGGCTTTGCAGGAGGGAACTTTACGCAATGGGGACCATTGCTTCTTAAGGAGGGAGGAATGATCCGAATGGAAAATGGCATCAACCCATGGTACTCATCGACCCATATTATTCATCGACCCATGGAATTTACCCATGGTATTGTAAATGGCATCCGCCCGTGGTATTGTAAAATCCACCCATGGTATTCATTCACCCATGGAATTTACCCATGGTATTGTAAATGGCATCTGCATGTGGTATTGTAAAATCCACCCATGGTATTCATTCACCCATGGAATTGACCCGTGGTATTGTAACTGAAAAATACTATAAGTAACAAGTCACATTTTGTAAAAGGACAGGTTGTCCGCCACAATGTAGCCTTTACAGTTATTATCGGTTTTAATAAAAAAGTTTCTTTGTGGTTTTGTTTATTGGGCATTCTCTTATTTTTCTTCTGGCAATGCAAGTTTTCAGATCTTGGGGGTCTCTCCTCCCAAGATCCATTTCAATCTTCTAGATCTTGGGGCCTTTCCCCCAAGATCCATTTCAAGTTTTCAGATCTTGGGGTCCTTTCCCCCCAAGATCCAATTCAATCTTTTAGATCTTGGGGGCCTCCTCTCAAGATCCGGATCATAGTAGCTTAATTGAACTGTCGTCTTTTGATTTGAAAGTGTCGCAAGTGTCGTTTTCAGTCAAGAAAAAGAGTATTACAAAGCATTCCTCTTTTAGATAGCCGATTACACTTTTACCATTGTATTTGATTTGAATCATTAGTATTTCAAGTGTTGAAAGTAGTTTAAAATTCAAAATTTCAAAGTGTCGTCTGGACCCTACTTTCATTTTTTGAAAAGAAAATTGTTAATACTGTCGCTTTGGAAAAAGATAATTCAGATCTATACTTTGTTTTCTTTTTGTCATTCTCACATTAAGGAAACTGAAAAACAATACATGCATGTGCATTTTCATTAAGACTGCATGCTGAAGTTGATTTAGGAAAAGTGCATCTAGTGTGTGCTCTCTGCTCTATGTTGAAAGAATTTCATTTCTCTTTCCTTAGTAGCTAGGATTTTCATTGCAAAAAGAAAGTAAACAACTATTTATCATCTTAGATTGCATATTTAGGAATTGTATATTTACATCACGCGGTGAACCTTAAAGGCAAACTTCTTAAGAAAGATCAATTTTAAAATAAAATTCAATGAACATAAAAACTCTTTGGAATCTAACGCACAACATTTAGAAGTCTAGGCTAGAGACGTATTTGGGCGTCGTAGAGCCTGGTAACTATCGCTTTCATCGCAAGTTGGGTGATTCCTCCTCTTTGAGATGACAAGTGCTAGTATGGACTTGTGCTCCCACGTACCGTCGAGTATATATTGGGAGACCAAGGCTACATCCTTTATCCTTAGGAAGCCATGTCTGATGCCCTATCGATCACAATGCACTGAACACAGCATTTGGAAAGATTGACTGTTGTACCGTAAAAAGTATTCTGCATTTTTGGGATTGGTTTGGTAATCCCTCTGTCTAGATCTCCAGAGTAGTCACTTTCATTCCTTTTCAGACTCCTAAAAAGAAAAGGTCCATCTGAGCACTTGTCACTTCAAGCTCATTAAAAATTGAAGGCGACTAGAGTCATCTTTAGCTTTTTCTTGACTCTTAAAAATTGTAAAAGCAAGTTGCGTCAAAGCATCATAAAATTTATTTTAATCAGAATAATGTCACTGTTCCCTCATTGTTCTTTAGGTTGAGAAATGGAGTCTACCAATCAAGGATTTCCCCTTGGGGGAAATCCTAGTCCTTTCTCCTCTTGGGGGGATGTTGGTGCTCCACACATGGCCACATTGTCCCTTCTAGGACTCACAATTGGCTTGCCTGTATGGCTTTTCTCAACCTCTGTCATTCAAAACACCACAATTCCTCAGCAATCAAATCAAAAACCAGATGAAGTTGGTCCCCCACCTTCTACTTCGTTTGTTTCTCCCTCTCCTTTTTCCTCTTTGCTTGGTGAAGTTAATAATGCTAAAAGCCAAGTAACTGAGAAGAAGAAGAAAGGGAAGGAGAAGAAGAAGAAGAACCCAACAACAAAAGGGGGCAATTGTACATCATCTTGCGAAAATCCACACACTACACCTTCCAAACCTAAATCTCCATGTGTCATTTGCAAGGGATATCACTATCATCGAGATTGTCCCTGCATCCCATGGATCTTGAGGGACTGGTCTCCCCGCTTGCATGATTCGGTGTCTTCAACCACTGACTATCATGTTGAACGCACATCGTCAACTAGTGAAAACGAAGTCAATGGACAAAAAAAAGATCTAGATTTCCTTGTAGACTGTGTGAAGGCGATCATGCTCTCCACCATTGTCCCTTCTTAGACGAAGCAAAAGAGTCTTGGATAACCGTCTTGCATCACCGCAACGACTTCCTCCTAGATACATGAAACTCTTGCCGAGTCTGTCGCTAGTTGAAAATCTGACTGACACACCATTGTTTTCGGTTGAAGCACCTATCATTGAAGATAAACCCTCTGAGTCCACACCGGAAAAAAGTCAATGGGTCAAGATGGCAGTCGACCTAATCTTGTCTTCAGAGGGTCCAACATCAGATGATACTATCACCAAAGAGAATGAGAATGACACCATTCAAATTCTTTTCATAAACATAGATTCTGATGAACATGGGGCCAATCTACCCATTCCTTTACCGAAAGAAGGAAGTTTTTCATAGATTTATCCGACTGTTTATTCGGTCCCACCTCCAAGCAACCTAGTCGTTTCCTTCGATTGGAATCTACTAGGTAGACCCCGCCTACCATATAATGTACCATTCCAAATCATAGTACAAGCTTACAGAATGATCATGGTTGCTGCTATTATAGATGAAGGGGCTTCTATGAGTATCCTTTCCTCAACTACTTGGAAAGCGCTTGGTTCACCATCGCTTCTACCTAAGATTCGAAATCTGACAGGCTTCAACAAAGGAACCATTCGACTATTAGGGATCCTTCCAAATTTGCCTATAACTTTGAGAAGGAAAATTATTCATCTAAACATGATGGTAGTCCAAGGACCTCTATATTACAATCTACTCCTTGGGTGTGACTACATTTATAGCATGGGAGCTATCATTTCCTCACTCTTCTGAGTGATGTGTTTTCCACATGAAGGCAGAGTGGTCCACCTAGTTGACCAACTTTCATTTCTTGGTTCAAACACAACTATTAGTCAAATACCATCCCTAACTGGTCTTTTTGTACAAGGAATGTCTAATCAATCTCCAGCCTGTCCACCTGATGATCGTGAGTGATTCGGTGATTGTGACTGAAACCCAGGAGGAATGCACCCTGGTCTGCTTCAGCAGAAAAACCCCAGATATAAGGTAGGTTTCTGCATAGGAATATGACTGGTTTGACAATCCTGTCTGTTTAGGATAATGGATCAGTGTGGAAAAGGATTCCTCCATCAAACATTAGGTGATTGGAACTAGAATCACCTTCGTCCATTTCGATGGACAGATCCAAGGAAGTGTTTTGTCTGCAAATGTGGATGAAACAATCTTGTTAATGCAAGAACTTCCGTATGGTAACCTGGAAACTCTACATTTATTTTCTTAGTTTGTAGGCTCTCAACCCTTTATACTCGTAGGTTGGTCATTCCTAGCTTGCATAACGAAAGGCTCAGGAGCAAAGTTTCGAATGGGGCAAACTCGCTAAAAAATGAACCTATCGATGATACATCCTTATTATATGATTGGCGTGAGCAATTTTATGCAAATTTCAAGCTCGTTAAAAAATAAACCTTCCCATGAGCAGTTTTATGCAAAGTTTAAGCTCATCAAAAAATAAACCTAGCAATGAGCAAGTGTTTCCATAGAGTTCAAGCTCATTAAAAAATGAACCCCACCTCCGGTAAATAACCATTTTGATCGTATGACTATCAAATTTTGAACCTTGGTCATGTTCTTACCATCACCTCCACTCATTTTTAGTCGATCATACGCCTCCATTTGATTGTTTACCCTTTTGAGGAACAACTGCAACGAGTGATTCTATTAGCCACCCTCTTTACACTGTCGTGATTGAAAAGTTCCAAACCTTACCTGGAACCAATTGCTATCCAAAAAATCACTCGTTCCTCAAAAAATGAGTTTCCTTTAACTTCTTTTCATCTGACTCATAAAATATGAAAAGATTTCCAAAAAATTGGCCTCTCCAGCTCGTTAAAGCGATCGAAAGTGCCATCCCTCCTCTAGATTTTAATATTCTTGGACCTGAGGAATTATTACAAAAAATATCGAGCCCTTTTCTTGTTCGGCTCGTTAAAACTATTGAAAAGTCATCCCTTTCGTATTATTTTACACTTTTTTGGACTTAAGGGATTACATTACGAAAAAGGACCATTGGGATTTCCTTTCCGTCCCTTTTAGACTCTCTAAAATTAAAAAGGATCGAGTTATCTTTGTCGTTAAACTCGTTAAAACAATAGCGACAAACTTGTCCATCTAGACAAGAATGAGTTTCACTATCGCTAGGCTCGTTAAAACATAGCAACAAGTTTGCCTGAAGGGCAAATTATAGAACAAGTATATGTTATCCTCCTTAAGCTTGACAAAAATAAAGAGGTACTGGTTAGCAATGACTGGGGAAAACGGGAAGAAAACTTGAATAGCTTCATTGGTAGCAAGTTGCTCTTAAACATGACACTTTCACTCTGTCACCATGATTGAGTCGGGTTGGGTTATTTTGTTCATCGGTCGTATCACCATTGGTCCACCGTACCATCCACCTTGGGGTTAGCGATACCAATCTATTTCAGTGTCGCTGGTATGTTTAAGAGAAGTCGCTGAGAGGATTCACCAACCTAGCTAACGTCTCATCTGCTGCAATACCTTCACTCCATTTTTTCATGATCGCCACCCTGATCCTTGTTTCATCAGATCATTTTCACCCCCAAAAAACCATTTGCTCCATTCTGTGTCGTAGATGTGGGATTCATTTAGGCCCTCCTATGACGGGTCACTTCTTGTCGACATCAGCTCATTATCCAAGAAGTTGACTTAGGAACAACCCTTTCAGTACTTTGAAGCTTTCATGCCTCAATGGCAAGTTTCTCACTTTCGACGACAGGTTTACATCAATGGCCTTCGACGAAAATATTTTACGTGGTGTTTGACAACAACTCATGTATTCACACCATGTGAATTGTATTGCAGTACCTTGAGGGTCATCATAATTATTAGTGATTCCTCTTGCACTTGTTAACAGCTTACATCATTGGCTGGTAATCAAGCGATGTATTTCCATTTCGACATCAGGACATCTTTTCACATTACTTGACTTGTACTTCGGGCGAAGATTGAACGAGTTTGAAGACCTAGGATCTAGTTTCATCCATCTGGGTTGCGATATATTCAGGAAAATAAAGACATCAAATGTACATCATAGCTGCACAGATAATCATCCAAACTAAAGGATGATGGCTCTACCAGAATCAACAGTCTGCCACACAGACGATTGTCTGTCTTATGTACATGAGTATGAATTTATAAAGCTAAGCATGGGAATTCCTGCCTCAGCTAGATCATGAAAATTTTATGAAGATAATGTAGTGTATTGTATCTTATTACAAGTCACCTTCCAGTTCGAAAAACCTCGGATCCTCATTATAAAGCATTTCACCCGACATCAAAAGGATTTACGACCTCATGCTTTAGGAGACAACTGTTATAGACATATTTGGGCACTGCAACCCCAATCACATATGTCCATAAACCAAGGGCTTATAAACCCCTAAAAGTGTTGTTTCATACCCTAAAGGAACAAGGTCAGCTAATTACATCATCTCCCAGACCTTCTCCATGAAAAACTACTCTGAACTGGTCAAAATAGGACCATACAGACTGCTCCATGCATAGGGTGCGATGCATCTCACCTATTACACACGGGGGGTACGATGCATACTGGAAATACCTTCTGTAGGGTGCATTGAGCGAGAGCAGACAAAAGGCAGCAGTAGTTTGCTAGGTGGAAACCCAGAGAATCTTCTAGAAACTGCTCATATGGCACTTGCCTCTCTAAATTTGCCCAGGGATGAGTAAGGGATCTAAAATATCGAAGTGGAACCAAGAACTATCAGTGAAATGACACTAATAAAAATCCCAAAAGCTGACTCACTCTCCTATAAACATCTATTTATGGATTGCTCATCCTAGAGATCTAGAGGCTGGAATTTTGTAATTTGCAAGGAAGTGTTGTTGGTTTCTCTTTGAAGACATTGTTGGGTGATCTTGCTTTGTATGAGGTGAAGAGGACTTTCATGCTGGGAGGATGATGCTGGATCAGACACCCTGGTCATAATCCTCTCTTCTACTACTTCTATAAAAAGGGCTATTTGAGTTTTCCTCCATATGCTTGTATATCTCTGAATCTTGTTTGTGTATGCATTTATATGGTTAATGTACATCTGATCCTACACTATTTATGGGTATATATCTCTATGCTTTGATGGTATTTTTCTGTCTTGACTCTACAGGTGTTCTTTGAAGTGGTACAAGTGAGAAAGGAGTGGTGAAATCTCTATCAAAGGAGAGAGGAACCAAGCAAGGAGACTAGCGAAAGACTGAGGTTGGTGCTCTCTACTTCTCTCTCGTCTATCTCTCATAAAGGAAAACACAAGTAACTTTAATGTGTTTGTTTCTAAGATAGCTACCCATCTTAGTGGGACTAGCAGCTCTGAATAAACACTAGTTTTCCCGATAGCAGTCCCCCCTCATTTATGACTCCCCACTTCCAATTCTCCTTCAAGAAGCTCGAAGCACAAACAACCAAATCAATGCACTAGGAGGTAGTCGAGCAAGTGGAGGATAAATTCTATTTATCTCAAGTTTTGGGAGCCAAGCCTCCCTGATTTTAAGGAATCCGTTAGAAGCTTTAGTTGTATAAGTAGAGAGGCCTAGGGTCTCATTAGGAAGTTAGTCAAATTTTTGAAATTTTGTTGCAGCTTTGCTCTGCTCAACTTAAAGCTTACTTTTGTTGACAATTTTATGTAATCCTATTATTATTTTGATAATGAAGATGAGATCCTTTTTGAGCTAGAACTAAGTCATATTAGAGGGTTGAAGCTCTTGGGTTATGACCCAATCCAAGTAGCCAAGCTCCTCTTGTTTGCAGTTCTATGCTTTGTTTCAGTTTATGAATTAGTTGTTGTTAGATGAATTTCTTTCTTGGTTAAGAATAGGTTTCTTTTGGTGATTTAGAAGGTTGTTTCAATTTCAATTTTTTGTAGCAGGTTGAATAGTGATAGAAAGAAGATACAAAAAGGCTATCAACAGAGCCTTGGCTTCATTTCATCCCCTTGGGACCATGAACTGAGGCCAAGACCGTCTTGTTGCCACAAAAACACATATTTTCCTCCTCCATAGGATTTCTAGTGTTGTTGTTTGTTAGAAGGTTAAAGCTTTGCCTTAGATCTATTTTTCCATGCTCATTTTTGTCTTTGCAATAAATTTCCTTCCATGCTTTCTTTCCATGTAGCATTTTTCAGCATTTACTTTGCTAGATCAAAGTTTAGATTAGCTTGATGAAAATTCTATTTTTTGATGTATCTAATTTCTTTGCTTGCTTAAACTCATTGTTTGTTTTTCATTTCTCTGGAAACAAATCTCTTTTCACAATAATTTAGCCAATCAACCATCACCATCTCTCTCTGATCTATGTTCCACAAGTCACCCAAAGTCCCTCACAAATCTACCTTAGTTTTCTGCACTTTTCTCATAAACTTTCCTCTCTTTTCTTGGACAAATCCAACCATATTTCTCTCTCCTAGAACATTATTGATGAATCCTAGACACCTTAACACATCATCCTAGCCTTCAGCTACCCTTTCCACCCACTTTTCCACCTTAAAAACCTCCAAAACTGCTCTTGGAATCCTCTGTAGACCTCCTGTAGATCCCCTACAGCCTCGTGTAGATTTTCCTGTAGGCTTCTTTTTGAAGTTCGATTGTAGGAGAAGCCTCCAGAAGGCTACCAGAGACCTCCTAGGACCCATCCACACCTTTCTACACCTCTACAAATCCCAAAGTTTCCCTCCATCGCCACCTAATCACTACCACATTCACAATCAAATAAATTACATGCACGACAATTTCACATAAAAATACATAAAAATCCAAAAAGATGCTTTTTTGCTCATTTAATTCTAGAAATAGCTTGAGTAGATGTTGATTACTTCGTGAGTAGGTAATGGCATTCATTTCATGGTTTTTCATCACTCTTTCTGCAAAAATATGATTAGTTGGTTAAGTAGGGTTTGCTAGGTTTCCTTTACATTTCAGTCTTCTTTTCCTTTCTGCAAGTAGAGTAGCCTCTATAGAGTAAGCTTTCCTTTTTTCATCACATATATAACTTCTTCTGGAATCCATAGAAGTTGGCTTGAGCTCCTAGTGATCTTGCGCCAGCTGACCAAGTGACAACCTGCAATAAGAACTAGTACTTGTGCATACAACACTGTCGCTTCCAAGTTTGTTACGAACTACCGGGTTGATAAAAGTAAAGTAGGAAGCCCAGGAGTTGTAGCATTATTGCTGCAATACTGGTGCTCACCACTTTTTGGTGTCGTTGCCAGGGAAGCATCAGAGTATTTTGTGATTACTGCTTTCTTCTATTTTCTACTGCAACATTCTGCTAAGTAGTTTATTTTAGCAAAAGTAGAGTAGTTGTTCCTTTTAGTTTCTGCATTTCCTTTTCAATTCTACAATTTCCATTTCAGCAAAAGTAGATTAGTCATTTCCTTGCTTTCCTTTCAATTCTACAATTTCCATTTCAGCAAAAAAAGATTAGTTGTTTCCTTGCTTTCCTTTCAATTCTGCAATTTCCATTTCAGCAAAAGTAGATTAGTCATTTCCTTGCTTTCAGTTCTGCATTTCAATTGCTTTCCTTTATATTTCTGCAATTTTATTTTAGAAAGTTCATTTCAGTTAGTTGCAATTTGTTTGTTCAATCAATTTCAGTTTTGTAGATACAAGCAGGAAAAAAGAAAAAATCAACCAAAAGATTTATTTTCATGCCTCGTAGGAACAGAGATAATTCAGGGAAATTCTTGCCCAACACCCCCACTACATCACATAACCAACCTTATCTCTTCTTTAGTGGCAGTGATCAAGAAGAACCTTTAGGTGAACAACCAGAGATATTTAAAGAACCTACAGGGGAAGAAGAAGAAGAAAACATCCATCCTGAGACGATGGCTGAAAATAGAAATTCTAGGGGGAATGGATAAAGAGTAGAGAGGTACCTTTCCCATCTGAGAGACTAATGGGGACACCAAAATGAATAATTTAAGTCCCTTAGCCCTACCTCACTTCCATGGGTTGACTACAAAAGATCTCGACACCTTTTTTCTTGAGTTTGTTGTTATTTGTCGAACCTATGACTATGCAGAAGACGAGCAAAAGTTGAAACTATTTCCTTCTACCCTCAAGGATGCAACATTGCGCTGGTTCATGGGGTTACCTGGAAATAGCATCACAACTTGGGCTCATATGCAGTAGGCCTTTAATAACAGATATCGAGACTACTATAGGTCAAAAGATACTAAGGAAGAAATCTTCCGAATGACCATGGGAAGTGATGAATCTTTGGAAGATTATGAAGAGAGGTTCCAGCTCAGTTATAAAAGGGCTAGGTGCACACTTGACCCCGAGTCTCTGAAGTTGGTCCTGCTGAGGGGAATTCTGGAAGATCTTCTAGACACCCTCCATCTACTAGCTAGGGGAGACATCTACCAACTACCTTATGAGGACATAAAGACTATTTTTAGAAATCATTCTAAAGCAGCCAGAAAGAGAGGTAGGGGGATTCAACCCATAGCCAGTACCTTCTCATCCAGTTCATCCATCAAAGGTGAACTTGGAAACATGATGTAAGACTTCAATAGTGAGATGTTGCAGACTCTTGCCATGCAAATGGATACCTTACATATCAAAAGGAAACAAGAGGAAGCAGAGAGTGCTTTGGCCATTCTCTGTCCTAGGTGCACCAGAAGGCATCCTAGGAACGAATGTCCATTGAATTGTATAGAGGTTTTTTTAGTCTGTGAAGAAGATCATTCTACAGATAAGTGTCCTTCCTTGTCTAGACATAAAGCTATATACCAGGGGGCTAAAGGAGCCACTGAACCACTCTATTTCATGAACCAAAGGAGACCACATGGACCTAGACCATACCAACAGGGGATGCAAGGGACATCTCAGGCATACTACAACCCCTACCAAGCCACTTCCATACCTTCTTGGGGTTGTCCTGCTCATTCTTCCTGGTCCACGCCTCCTCCTTGGTCCTATCCATCTCAATATCATGCCCAACCAATCGCTCATTCATTTCAATCCTATGCTCAACCACAACCTCAGTGGAATGCATCTCATCAGGGGTGGAGGCCCCAATACAAATCTCCTCCCACTCTCTTTCCTCCACCACCAGCTCAACCACAACCATTGCCTCCAGCTCCACCAAGGCAACCCCAAATGCCTGCCCAACCGAACTCGAACCCGAACAACTGATAGGCCCAACAAGTATATAGTGGGGAACCATCATGCCCAACCTATGCTGTGGAGATTCAGAAGATTAACCTGTGATCTGGGAAGGTTCTCCCAGAGAGCCAGCCTCCCCCCAAGGAGGTTGAGGAAGATAAAGAGGAAAGTGAACCTAAAGAAATTCCACCCTTTCCTGAGAGACTATCCGAGACAACACAACCCACCCCAGAAGAAACTGAACTTCTGGGAGAGTTGAAATAGTTAAGTGTAAAGATACCACTTCTCCAATCCATAAAGGATGTGCCTATATACAATAGAATGATCAAATAGAAGTGATTTAGGAATTCGGGCAGGCACAAGAGAGATGCCCCAACCATCAATGTCATAGGACAACTATCCAACCTAATGTTGGGGCAGGTAATCTATCTAAAATATCTGGACCCTGGAAGCCCAGTAGTTGATGTCCACACCAATGGCACCATGATCCCACACACCTTGACTGGTCTGGGAGCTACCATTAATGTGATGACAAAGGACACCATGCTCAAACTTAACCTCCAGGGCTCCTTGAGGAAGACCACGACAGTACTGTAGCTAGCAGACCGCACCACCGTGACCCCTGAAGGGATTGTGGAGGATGTGATGGTCTCCATTGATTCTTGGGATTACACTGCTGATTGATCAGTGGGTATCCTCTCATCTTGGGAAGACCCTACTAGGCCACTGCCGATGCTTACATTAATTGTTGGGCTTGGAACATGACCATCAAGAATGGACATATGTCCAAGCAGCTAATCCTATACCCTCCTGCCCAACCCTTGCTAGAACATGATCTACCTCTCTGATTGGAGGAGGAGGATGAGGATGAAGTCTATTTTACACCACTGGGTGTAATATAAACTGTCATGGGGGGGAACCGCAAAATGAGGATGATATCATGGAAAATTTAATTCAAAATCCACCCCCCAATATTTTTCCATAAGAAGGTCTACTGAAAGAAACCCAAGACAATCCCTCAACCGACCTCTGTGTGATCGACCTGACCTCTATTCATGTTAAGAATATAGAGTTCAACCAAGAAAGAAACTTGAAAATCAACTCATCTCTATCCACTCCCCAGGAGAAGGAGTTGTGCAGCTTACTGAGAAAACATTTAGATGCCTTCGCCTGGAGTTATAAGGAGATGAAGGGAGTGCACCTTTTAGTATGTACTCATCATATATACATTAAGAAAGATTGCAAACCAGTCAAGCAACCTCAAAGGAGGATGAATCCAGCACTTAAAGACATTGTTAAAGAAGAATTGCAAAAATTACTTGATGCAGGATTCATCTACCCCATCTTTGAGAGTGAATGGGTCTCTCCTTTGGTGCTAGTGCCAAAGAAAAATGGTAAGTGAACAATCTGTGTCGATTATCAGGAACTGAAAAAAACCACTAAAAAAGACCATTTTCCTTTGCTTTTCATAGATCAATTGTTAGATGGTCTAGCAGGGAAAAAGTTTTTCTCCTTCCTATATGGGTTTAGCGGGTACAATCAGATTCAAATCAGTCTGGAAGACCAAGATAATACTAGTTTCCCTTGTCCTTGGGGTACCTTCACATATTGGGTCCTTCCTTTTGGTTTGTGAAACGCTCCAACCACTTTCTAGAGAGCAGTATTGAGTATATTTTCTAAACTAGTTCATGATGCAATGGAAATATATATGGATGATTTTACTCCTTATGGTTCTAAATTTCAGGAAGCTTTATCTAACCTAGGAAAAGTTTTGGACAAGTGTATTGAAATGAACCTATCCCTCAGTCCATAAAAATGTGAATTTTTTATGACTGAAGGGACCGTGCTAGGTCATGCAATATCTCAACAAGGATTGCAGGTGGACCCCAACAAAATTTCCATCATCCAAAGGGTCCCACCTCCTCAAAAGGTGAGAGATGTCAGAAGTTTCCTAGGCTTAGTTGGATATTACAGAAGATTCATTAAAGATTTCAGTAAGTTAGCCTCTCCGTTGTTTGGTCTTTTAGGGAAAGATGTCGAGTTCATATGGACTGAAAATTGTCAAGAAGCCCTAGATACCTTGAAAAGCAAACTTGTGACTACCCCAATTTTGAGAGGCCCAAACTAGGCCCTACCTTTCCACATTCACACAGATGCCTCAGATAAAGCAATAGGAGTAGCCTTAGGAAAAATTGATGAAACATTACCTTATGCCATATACTTTATAAGTAAAATTTTGTCAAAGGTAGAGTTAAACTACACGGTAACCGAGAAGGAACTCCTAGCTATAGTGCATTCCTTAAACAAATTGAGACATTACATCATGGACTATAAAACCTTTATACACACTGATCATGCTGAAATTAGATATTTAATGAAAAAACTAGATGTAAATGCTCGCATTATTAGATGGTTTCTTTTACTACAACAGTTTGATTTGACCATTGTTGATAAGCCTAGTAAAGAAAATGTTGTTGCTTACTTTTTGTCTCGAGTAAATTTGTCTGCAGATGAAGAAGGACTGGTAGATGGTCAAATGCCAAATAAACACCTGTTTGTTATCTCAATACTCTATCCATGGTTTGTTGATATAGAAAACTACTTGGTTTCAACGCAGTTTCCACCACACCTGTCCTCAAAGGAGAAGAGAAAGATTGTGAGGAAAAGTGCCCCTTTCACCTAGATTGGGGGCAATATTTTCAAACTTGGCCCAGACCAGATCTTGAGAAGATGTGTCAGGGAGGAGGAAGTCTTTGACATTCTCCTGACCTCTCATGACGAACCTTGTGGAGGTCATTTTGCAGTAAAGAGGACTGCCTTCAAAATATTGCAGGAAGGCTACTATTGGCCCACTCTTCATCAAGATGTGAGGAGATATACCAGCCAATGTGATCGATGTCAAAGGATGGGAAAACCTACTCCAAAGGAGGATATGCCCATGCAAACTCAAGTGACCTTTGAGCCATTTGAGAAGTGGGGCATGGACTTTGTGGGTCCTATCAACCCTCCTTCAAAACAGAAGCAATACATCATTGTGTGCACCGATTATCTGACAAAATGGGCAGAAAAAAAAAAAGTAATCAAAGCAGCAATAGAAGAAAATGTAGTTTAGTCTTTAAGAGAAAACATATTCTATAAGTTCGGGTATCCAAGAGAACTGGTCACAGATCAGGGCAGTCAGTTCACTTCCAATTTGATTGAAGACCTGCTCACACATCATAAAATCAAGCATAGGACTTACACCACTTACCATCCACAAGCCAATGGCTAGGTGGAGGTCACTAATAGAGCTTTGGAAGGTATTCTAACCAAGGTAGGGAGTAGCAACAGAAAATATTGGGCAGATAGACTAGCTGAGGCCACCCGGGCCTACAACAAAACATGGAAGACAACCATAAGGTTCACACCCTATGAACTGGTCTATGGGAAGAAGGCTTTGCTGCCAATAGAATTTGAATTCAACACACTAAGGATGGCAGCTGAGTTGGACCTAGACCTCAGCCATGCATAGAGGGAAAGACTACTCTAGCTCAATGGATTAGATGAACAAAGATTGCAGGCCCTTCTCCACACAGAGGTAGTTCATCTTTAGAGAAATATATGGCATGACAAAAAAATCAAGGAGAAGCAATTCCAAGAGGGAGATTGGGCACTGCTCTATGACTCAAAGTATAAATACTTCAAAGGACAGCTGAGGACAAGATGGTTGGGACACTACACTATGGAAAAATGCAATGGCAATGGTTCAGTTCTGATCAGAAGCATTGATGAGGAAGCCATGCCCATGCTTGTCAATGGACATAGGTTGAAAATTTGCAAGAAGTCCCTCTCCAAGTGAGAGTTCATTGAAGATCTGAATAAGACAGTGTTGGTAGTGGAGCAGGTCTTAGCCTCCACTCCACCCACTCACTGAAGAAGCAGAAGAAAAAAGAAAAAATAATAAGGACTCAAGTGAAAACCTCCATGAGGCTCTTGAGTCCCATCATTGGTTTGAAAACCTCTTTTGAGGTGGCCCAGTGATGACAAAAAACCAAAAAAGAGAGAGAATAAGATCATTGGGTAAAAACCTCCCTTGGAGGTGCCCAGGGCAGGAAATTAAGGTGAAAACCTCTTTGAGGCGCCCTAGTTGTCTTTCAAAAAACAAAATACAGAAAAAAGAAGGAAGATAAAATTGACTCTTAATATGAATTGCAGGTTACAGGTGGACCATAGGGAGCAAGAGAAGATGACACAAAGCCTATTTCATCTCCTCTACACTCTTCCATCATTTTTGACCTTTATTCCACCTCACTGTGTTTTTTTTCCAAAGACTTTGTGTTCTACAGGAGGCCCTCTGTATTCTACAGGAGGCTCCTGTAGAAATCACAGAGAGCCAGAAATGGTTCCAGAAAGAAATTTTAGGGGCTAGGAAGTTTCATGAAGAACATGTAGACTCTCCTACAGCTATCCACCCTCCTGGCCATCCATCCCACACCTGCACCACCTCATCATCATCATTTTTTTTCCTCCCCGTCGAAAAACACAGAAACCAATTTTTAAAGAAAAAAACCAAAAAATAAAGGGAGCAGCACCTCCAAATCTTACCTGCAGCTTACCAAATACCTCTCCATCTCCGTCAGCATCTTTGGTATCATCCTCCCAGATCCCAGCACAAAAATCAACTAAAAATTTTGAAGGGAGAAGTAGCTACAGGAGCTCCTGTAGGATTTCCTGTAGTAGTTTATCCCCTTAAAATGAAACCACAACAACAAAGAAGTGCAACCATGGGATTGATGGGGATGTCTAAAGCCAGATCTAGCTAGAGGATACCTGTACAAGGCAAACAAGCAATAGAACAGACCGCAAAAGGCGTGTGGCAAAGGAAATACATGCATGCAGCAATTGAAATACAAGCATGCAGTAGCAAAAGGAACCAAAATGCCTCACAACACTTACATTCGACTCCTAGGTAAGTGACTAACCTTCTCCTCTATTGCATTTGTGTAATTGAAAAATATGCATAAGCGAATGAGATGGTTAGGGTTGAACGAGGAAAGGTGGAGAGTTAACTGGCCACCCTCATCTAGTTGACTGTGCTCATCCGGAGATTTCAGCACACGTTTGTCTAGTCAACTCATAGAAAACTCCAAAGGATAGGTAGTGGAGTGTATAAAAACTCTGATGCAATGATGGGAAGTGATTGTGGGGAAGATCCATGATGACAAGTCATTGGGGACCAACAGTCCAAATATGGCAACCTACCTTTTTGCCAGCTCACACCATCACCGGAAATATCTAAAAGAAGAAATAAGTATTCCCCCTCAAAACTCCTTCACCACCTTTGTCACCACCATAGCCTCAAAACCATCGTTATCCATCACTTTCATCCATCCTCCTGCTATTGCCATTCTACAGGAGTAGTAGAAGGTTGTACAGGAGCACCTATAGCGAGTTCTACAGGAGGGGTAGTAAGCAGTTTCTAAGGAGAAAACACGGGGTTTTGCTCGAATTCTGGCTTGAAGAGGTAGGCTCTGTGCATACCCAGCTTCATTATAAATATGTACGAGGAATGATACAATTTTAAGGAGGAAATGAGTCTGTAGAAGAAGAGGAATTCCATAAAAACTTTTTGCCTGTTTTCTTAAAAAAAACACAGTTTTTCACTATTTTCCTGTTTCTTCAAAATTCTTATCTCCATCTCTACCTGGGGTGTTCCAAAGGGGTATAAGCACAATGATAGAGGGATTCACGAGGAAGGAGCTCACAAATTCAGTCAGGCTCCATGAACATCCCGAGGTAGTAGCCATTTCACCAGAGAAAATTAGATGCCATTTTTTGAAAAATTTTGAGGGTTTGATGAAGAAGTGGCTCACGAGTTTTCCCTTTCTTTAGTCCCTCACTTAAGGACCCATGCCAATATTACTTTTAGAGGTCTCTCCATGGAAATCACTCTAGAATTTATCAGTAGGGTTACCACCCTTCCTCTTGGATTACCTTGGAGCAAAGATGAAAAGCCAATTGGACAATCTGCCAAGAAAAAATTCTTCCAACCAAATGAACATCTTGTAGAAGAAAAAAATGGCATTAGAAGAACAAGCATACCTTACCTTTGGGATGAGGTCAGTTACCAAATTATCAAATATGTTTCTTGTGAAGGGAGGTATCGCATAGTTTATGGCTACCATTTTAGACTTCTCCATGAGTTGAGATATGGCATGGACACTCCAACACCCCAAAAACTCAGCATCCCCTATTTTCTCCTGCAATCCCTCATAGACTCCAGCATTAAGTTGAAGGCAGGAGGTCAAGATCAGTTGGCTCACCATGGGTTGATTAAATTGTTGGTAGAAGAAGCCATGCACACCTTCACCATCCCCATAGCATGGGAAATATTCAGAAACATGACAGAAGAAGATGATATAAAGGCCCTCACATATGATCTCAGTCCCTCCGATAGTGAGGAGGAAGAGAAAAAAGAAGGAGAGGGGGAGGAAACTGAGGAACAAGAAGGGGAGAAGGAGGAAACCAAAATAGAGGAGGAAGAAACCAAAACATAACAAAAGGAAACAAAACCAGCAGAGACAGAGAAAATGACAAAAGGAGAGGAAAAAGGGGCAGAGAAAACAGAAGTGTCTCCCGAGGCCCTAGAAAGAGAGGAAACAACTGCCCTCACTGCCCTTAGCACCCCAATTAAATCAAAGCAAAAGAGGAAGAGGCAGGCATCAATGTATTTCAGGGCTTGGAAAAGCACAAGGATAAAAACAGGGAAACCACAGCCATCTTCAACAGTGCCTATTATAATTTAACATTCACCCATTGTCAAAGGCAAAGAATCTCCCTCTAAAACCCCCATCACATATGAAAGAGGAAGTCCCAGATCTTCCACCTAGAAGGAAAGAGTGCAACTACAGGACTCATAAACAGCTCTACAAGAGGCACAAATTGTTCTACGGGAGACCTTGACAAAGCTACAGGAGATCGAAAAATTTGAGAAAAGGGCAGAAGAATAGCTAAAGGGGAATGAGGAAACAACAGAGGCACAAGAACCTAACCCCTAGCCTAGTTTGGGCTCTTACTACAATATTCTTGAGGGGGGAAAAATCATTCCATAGAAATTTGCAGTCCCACTTTTCTTTGAGATGGAGAAAGAAAGGATAAGGAGCCATAGGTGGATGCAAATCGCCAAATCCAAGGGGGTAGAGGATATTGGCCACATGGAGAACAAACTTAGAGAAATGGGCAAGGGGTTAAGTGCTATAAGACATAGAGAGGAAATCACAAGAACTCACCTGGAAATAGAAAATGAGTTGCTAAAGAGACAACTACAAGAAAAGGAGACACCATTGGCATGCATTGCCAGCTAGTCTATGGAGGCACTACAGTGTAGAATACCAGCAAAATCATATGGATTATACCTCAAAGGCTAATGGCTATAGTTTCAGATCAAGACTTTGGCACAGAGGGGAAAAATGCCTTTTTAGGATTAGAGACAATTCATGGCCCTATGTGACCAAATCTCTTCAGAAGACAAGGAAAAAATAACAGAGTTCTATTTCAATAACATGGCCCTCACAGACATGAATGTGTGGGACCCAAATTCTAGGCTAGGGGACCTGCAGCTAATGGCCATGGACTCATGGATGAATCATGAGGAGAATAGGGCAACAGAAATAAAAAAAGTTTATGGCAAAAGAGAAAAATGAACCCCTAATGATCAGAGCTAAGCCATCAGACCCCATGGCTCTCATCATCACACACCCGTTGCTTGAAAATAATCCTCAAATTGCCCCTAAGTATATCAATGATCAGGTTCAGGCCATTGCACATTTTGAGGATATGGAAAGATTACTCAGGGATGACTGCATTCGTGCTTGTATGAGGAGGTGGAACACACTACCACACAACTTTCAGATCAGGGAGTATCACTCCCCAACAAGGATGAAAGAAGCATTAAGGAGAGTGCCACTATACAAGCACTCTATGCAGAGTTTGAAGGTTAATTGGATTGGCCTCAAACTAAGTCCCCCACTGCTGCTAGGACTGTCAGAGGGCAGAAAGAGGAAGAAGAGCAACAACAGTGGGAAGAGGTGGACAGAAAGGCAAGATTCCATAAAAAATAAGAGGACCTCACATCAAAAACATGGGATGTCAGGGAGGCCATCAGGGCCATCAAGGATGAGGAGATGGACTAGTTGCTTAGATTATGAGCAACACCTTCAGTAGGGGGTGATGATGAGCCCCAGGAATGGATAATTATATCAGCTCATTTTGCCTCCTAACTTAGCTTAATCCACCATTCTCTTAGCTTATTGTATGTTTTTTTATTATGTTTATGCTGCTAGAGTGAGATGGGTTGGTTATTATGCCATGGAGTCTAATGTGTGCTTAATGTAGATTTTTGTTGAATTTTGGAGAAAAAGTCGAAGATTTAATGGAAAATTGGCAGCAAATATTTGAAGAAGACAAGGGAGAGGATTTATAGGAGGGTGTCCCCCTCATTTATGACTCCCCACTTCAAATTCTCCTTCAGGAAGATCAAAGCACAAACAACCAAATCAATGCATTAAGAGGCACCCGAGCAAGTGGAGGATAACTTCTGTTTATCTCAAGTTTTGAGAGCCAAGCCTCCCTGATTTTAAGGATGCTGTTGGAAGCTTCAGTTGTATAAGTAGAGAGGCCTAGGGCCTCATTAGGAATTTAATCAAATTTTAGAATTTTTGTTGCATCTTTGCTCTGCTCAACTTCGAGCTTACTTTTGTTGACAGTTTTATGTAATCCTATTATTATTTTGATAATGAAGATCAGATCCTTTTTGAGCTAGCAATCAGTTACCTCAGAGGAATGAAGCTCTTTGGTTAGGGCTCAATCCAAGCAGCCAAGCTCCTCTTGTTTGTATTTCTATGCTTTGTTTCAGTGTATGAGTTAGTCGTTGTTAGATGAATTTCTTTCTTGGTTAAGAATAGGTTGCTTCTAGTGATTTAGAAGGTTGTTTCCATTTCATTTTTCTCTAGCAGGTTGAACATGTTGAGATTTTGTGTTTTATTAAATTTGGGAAAAATCTCATGTATGTGACAACAATAGGATTAGTTGCTATATTAGCTCCAGTATTTTTTGAGGAGGAGTTAATGCATCCTATATTTTTTGTGAGGGAATTTATGATTCAGTTTTATGCTCCAGCTATATAGAAATGTAATCCCGTAGAGGATTGTGAGAGTGTGTAGAGAAAATAGGGTGAGATGAGAGTATGTGTGCAGAATTAGAATTGTTGTAATCTCCTTTGAATAATAAGATTGCCGGTGCCTCTATTCTGGTGGACGTAGCCCAGATTGGTTGGGTGAACCACGTTAAATCTGTGTGTTGTGGTTTTGTATTTTTTAATGTGCTGTGTATGCTTGTTTAATTTTATTTCTGTTGCACATTGTTTAGTCTAACAACTGGTATCAGAGCGGCGCACCGGAAGCATGGAGGGCCCATAACCTACAGGACTCTGGTTATGGAGCTGGTGCGTGTGACAGAGCTGCTAAAGGTGGAGTTCCGGCGGTTGGCGCGGTTTCGGCAGAGACAGTCGCGCCAATTTCTGACAGTGAATGGGTTGGCGCAATTTATTTTCGAACAGATGCGCCAAGTGGCGCGGATCCGAGTTTAATACTCGCGCCAGAGCTCCATTATCCTGATTGGCATGGAATAGACGGGTTTAAGCGCACCAATTTTTGTCACTCACACGGATTTTGCTCTGGCGCGGATCATCTGCTGTCAAAGGAGTGCCCGGTAGTGGATTGTGTTTTAGGTGCGGGTTTTTCGCTGTCAAGGAGCGCCCGACCGTTTTTCCCTCTAGTAAACCTGCAATTTTTTGCTTTTCTTTTAAAATTGTGATTACACAGTATGATAGAGGCAGTTTTTTAATTTGGAATTGGAGATTGTTTGTTTGATACAACATGGCAAAAACTCAAAGTGCTCATTTTGAGATCGAGAAGTTCAATGGCAAAAATAACTTCGAAATCTGGAAAGTGAAGATGCATGATCTGCTTGTGCAACAAGGCGTGGTGAAGGCACTGTTGGGAAGATCCAAACAGCCTTACCCCATGACAGATGATGAATGGAATGAATTGGATGGAAGAGCTCTGAGCGGTATTCGACTGTGTTTGGCGGATGATGTTTTGTTTAACATCGTGTCAGAGAAAACTGCTACTGGTTTGTGGACAAAGCTTGAAAAGTTGCACATGACAAAATCCTTGACCAATAGGATTCTTCTGAAGTGACAATTGTACAGTCTGCGCATGAAGGAAGGTACAGCTATTACTGATCATTTGAATGTCTTTAATACTCTCATGGTGCAATTAGAAAGTATAGAAGTAAAATTTGAATAAGAAGATACAGCTATAACTTTATTGTGCTCGTTGCTCGAGTCATGGGATCATTTTGTTACTTCTATAAGTCTAAGCATATCAGAAACCCTTGAATTTGATGATGTTGTTGGAGCTTTGTTGTCCGAAGAGACAAGGAAAAGGTCAAATTTAGAAACCTCTACATCAGAAGCAATGATGGCTAGAGGTCGTTCTAGAGAGAGACGCTCCAGTAAGCACAGCGACTCGCGTTCAAAATCGAAAGGGAAGAAGAGTAAGGTAAAGTGTTGGTTTTGTGGCAAATTGGGACATTTGAAGAAGGACTGTTGGAAGAGACAGCAAGCATCCAAAGAAGACTCTTCAACAGCGAAGCAAGAAGCAAACACGACAAATACATGTTTGGCATCCAAGACAGGTATGAGTGATGAAGTGTTATCAGTTGATTTGTCTAGTCATGATCAACATTGGCTATTAGATTCTGGTGCATCAAATCACATGTGTATTCATAGGGAATGGTTTAAAACTTATAAACCAATCAATGATGGAGTATTTTACATGGGAAATGATGTCACATGCAACAATGTGGGAATTGGAACTGTTCAGCTTAAAATGTTTGATGGGACAAATAAAATTTTAACTGATGTACAACATGTACTTGAACTAAGGAAAAATCTCATTTCATTAGGAGTACTAGACACAAATGGATATAAAACCTTTGTTCAAGGTGGAGTAATGAAAATTTATAAAGGAATTTTACTAGTAATGAAAGCAAAGAAGGAAGAACAGAGTCAGATTATGTTTCTATAGTGTCTGAAAATGACAGTAATTCTATTCGTTTGTGGCATCAAATGTTGGGCCATATCAGCGAAAGAGGATTAAATATTTTATCTGATCGCAAGTTACTTCCTAGTCTAAAGTCTGTTAAGTTAGATTTCTGCAAACATTGTTGTTTGGCAAACAAAGCAAGCAGAAGTTCCAAACAGGAAAACATACTAGTAAAGGAATCCTTGATTATATCCATTCTGATGTTTGGGGTCCGTCTCCTACAACCTCATATGAAGGTTCGTCATATTTTGTATCTTTTATTGATGATTTCTCTAGAAAAGTGTGGGTCTACATGTTAAATACGAAGTCTGATGTGTTTACAGCTTTCAAACAGTTTAGAGCATTAGTTGAAAACATCACTGGAAGAACTATTAAGTGTTTAATAACTGACAATGGTGGTGAGTTTACTTCAAAGGAATTTGATAATTATTGCAAGGAAGTTGGGATTGAAAGACATAAAACCACTGTGTATACTCCTCAGCAAAATGGAGTTGCTGAACGCATGAACAAGACTCTGTTAGAGAGAGCAAGAAGTATGCTGAGTAACGCCAATTTGCAGAAGGAATTGTGGACAAAAATGGTTGCTACAACTTGCTATTTGATAAATTGGTCACCATCAACTGCAATAGGATGCAAAATTCCTCAAGAGGTATGGAAAGGTCATCCTTGTGATTATTCTAAACTGAAAGTTTTTGGTTGTGATGCATATGCTCTAGTTCCAAAACATCAGCATTCTAAATTAGATCCTAAATCAAAAAGATATATCTTTGTTGGATATGGTGATGGGACTAAGGCATACAGATTGTGGGATCCTACTACTCATAAGATCATCATTAACAGAGATGTTAAATTTAATGAATCCTCATATGGAGGTTCAGATGTAAGTCATGAACAAGTTTCAGATGCAGGTCATGAACAAGTTTCAGATGTAGATCATGAACATGATTCAGATGCTGATCATGAAGAAGTTCTTACAGATAATAGTCAGCAAATTGTGGACGTACCAGAAACATCTTTAAGGAGGTCCACAAGAATTAAACGCCCTCCTAGAAGGTATGATGATTATGTTACTTCAGTTGCTTTAACCGCTAACGATGATGAACCTTTGTGCTATCAGGAAGCTGTAGAATATTCTAAAAGTGAGAAGTAGAAAGAAGCTATGAAGGACGAGATGATGGCATTACACAAGAATGACACATGGGATCTGGTGGAACTTCCTAAAGACACAAAAACTGTGGGATGTAAATGGGTGTACAAATTGAAAAATGGTGTTGATGGTTCAAAGGACAGGTACAAAGCAAGGCTGGTCGCGAAAGGTTTTTCTCAGAAAGCAGGCATAGATTTTCATGAGATATTTTCACCAGTAGTAAAAATTGTTTCAATTCGAATTGTATTAGCATTAGTTACTTTGCTTGATTTAGAATTACAACAACTAGATGTTAAAACTACATTTTTACATGGAGATTTAGATGAGGAAATTTACATGGAACAACCAGAAGGGTTTGTTCAAGTTCACAACAAGAAATTTGTCTGCAGGCTCAAGAAATCATTGTATGGTCTGAAGCAGTCGCCTCGACAATGGTACAAGAAATTTGATTCTTTCATGTTGAGTCAAAATTATATAAGAAGTGAATATGATCATTGTGTTTACTTTAAGAAATTAAGTAATGGCATGTTCATTATCTTAGTGTTGTATGTTGACGATATGCTTTTAGCAAGCAAAAGCATAACAGAGATCAACAGGTTAAAGGCTCAGATGGCTAGGACATTTGATATGAAAGATCTAGGAGCAGCAAGACAAATTTTGGGCATGGGGATTTTCAGAGATAGGAGCAATGGTAAGCTGTGGCTATCACAATAGAGGTATATTGAGAAAATACTCTTGAGGTTTGGTATGAACAATGTGAAGCCTGTTTCAATCCCTTTAGCTTCCCATTTTAAGTTTTCTTCAAGTTTATGTCCTAGTACAAATGAAGAAAAGGAATATATGTCTCGAATTTCATATGCCAATGTAGTAGGTTGTTTAATGTATGCGATGGTTTGTACTCGACCAGATATTTCACATGCAGTTGGGGTTGTCAGAAGGTATATGGCAAATCCAGGAAAAGAACACTGGTCAGCAGTGAAATGGGTGCTTCGGTATTTGAGAGGCACAAGTGATTATTGTATCACTTATAACAGAAGTAGTGAATATGTTTGCGGATATGTTGATTATGATCTTGTAGGTGATTTGGATAAGAGAAGGTCAACTTCACGGTATGTCTTTACTCTTGCAGGTGGAGCTATTAGCTGGATGTCAAAGCTACAGAATATTGTTGCTTTATCCACTACTGAAGCAGAATACATAGCTGCTTTGCATGCTTGCAAAGAAGCGGTTTGGTTGAAAGGTTTGATTGGTGAGTTTGGTAGGTTACAAGACAACATCAAGTTATTTTGTGATAGTCAAAGTGTAATTCATTTGGCTAAGAATCCAGCCTATCATAGTAAATCAAAGCATATACCTATCAAGTACCATTTTGTAAGACACTGAAAAGGGTGTCTCTCTTGAAAAGGTGCATACGAAGGAAAACTATGCAGACATGTTCACGAAACCAGTTTTGTTAGAGAAGCTACGTTGGTGTCTGGCTTCTCTTGGCTTGCAGCAAAGATAAAAATAATAAATGAACAGGGTATCAAGCTAATTGTTGTCAAGGTGGAGATTGTTGAGATTTTCTGTTTTATTAAATTTGGGAAAAATCTCATGTATGTGAAAACAATAGGATTAGTTGCTATATTAGCTCCAGTATTTTTTGAGGAGGAGTTAATGCATCCTATATTTGTTGTGAGGGAATTTATGATTCAGTTTTATGCTCCAGCTATATAGAAATGTAATCCCGTAGAGGATTGTGAGAGCGTGTAGAGAAAATAGGGTGAGCTGAGAGTATGTGTAAAGAATTAGAATTGTTGTAATCTCCTTTGAATAATAAGATTGCCGTTGCCTCTTTTCTGGTGGACATAGCCCAGATTGGTTGGGTGAACCACGTTAAATTTGTGTGCTGTGGTTTTGTGTTTTTTAATGTGTCGTGTATGTTTGTTTAATTTTATTTCTGCTGCGCATTGTTTAGTCTAACAGAACAGTGATAGAAAGAAGATAAAAAAAGGCCATCAATAGAGCCTTGGCTTCCTTTCATCCCTTTGGGACCATGAACTAAGGTCAAGACCTCTTGCTGCCATAAAAACACAAATTTTCCTCCTCCATAGGATTTCTAGTGTTGCAGTTTGTTAGAAGGTTAATGATTTGCTTTAGATCTATTTCGCCATGCTCATTTCTATCTTTGCAATAAATTACCTTCCATGCTTTCTTTCCATGTAGCATTTTTCAACATTTATTTTCCTAGATCAAAGTTTAGATTCTAGCTTAATGAAAAATCTGTTTTTTGATGTATCTAGTTTCTTTGCTTGCTTAAACTCATTGTTTGATTTCCAGTTCTCTGGCAGCAAATATCTTCTCACAATAATTCAGCCAATCAGCCATCACCATCTCTCTCTGATCTATGTTCCACAGGTCACCCAAAGTCCCTCACAAATCTACCTTAGTTTTCTACACTTTTCTCATAAACTTTCCTCTCTTTCCTTGGACAAATCCAACCATCTTTCTCTCTCCTACAACATTCTTCATGAACCCTAGACACCTTAACACATCATCCTATCCTTCATCTACCCTTTCCACCTACTTTCCCACCTTCAAAACCTCTAAAACGGTTCTCGGCATCCTCATGTAGACCTCCTGTAGATCCCCTGTAGCCTCTTGTAGATTTTCCTGTAGGCTTCTTTTTGAAGTCCGATTGTAGGAGAAGCCTCCAAAAGGCTACTAGAGGCCTCCTAGGACCCATCCACACCTCGCTACACTTATGCAAATCCTAAAGTTGCCCTCCATCGCCACCTAATCACTGCCACATTCACAATCAAATAAATTACATGCACGACAATTTCACATAAAAATACATAAAAGTCCAAAAAGATGTTTTTTTGCTTATTTAATTCTAGAAATAGCTTGAATATATGTTATTTACTTCCTGAGTAGGTAATGGCATTCATTTCATGGTTTTTCATCTCTCTTTTTTGCAAAAGTAGGATTAGTTGGTTAAGTAGGGTTTGCTAGGTTTCCTTTACATTTCAGTCTTTTTTTCCTTTCTGCAAGTAGAGTAGCCTCTATAAAGTAAGCTTTCTTTTCTTTCATCACATATAGAGATTCTTCTGGAATCCATAGAAGTTGGCTTGAGCTCCTAGTGATCTTGCTCCAGCTAACCAAGTGACAACTTGCAGTAGGAACTAGTACTTGTGCATACAACATCGTCGCTTCTAAGTTTGTTACGAACTACCGGGTTGATAAAAGTAAAGTAGGAAGCCCAAGAGTTGCAGCATTATTACTGCAATACTGGTGCTCACCAAGATGGTTCAAAGTTGAATGATTTTCAAGCAATCAAAGAGGCGACAAAAAATTATTTAATTTTTATAAAATCATTCAACCTTGAAACATCTTCGAAAGTAATTACTAATTTATTTGATTATATTTTTTTGTCCCTAGATTTAGTTTGATTGTGGAAAAGGAAAGCATTCCAATACCCTAGTTTGGTACAAAACTTTCGAATTTAATGCACCCCATTTCTTTGTCAAATCTTAAGGTTTTGTGAAGTTTGTGGCATATTTATTTAATTATTCTTTATGTTGGCTAGTGATATACTCAACTCTAGTATCTCCTAAAGAGCTTCAAGCTATGATGTCATTCAATTTTTTTCTCTTTATCAAGGGAGATGTTAGGGAAGTTCTCCCATTCCCTCAGGACTAATTTCAGAACTTTGACTTTCTACTCCCACATATAAATAGGATACCTACCAAACCATTCTCTCTATTTGTCTAATATTATTTCCATTTCCTTAAGATCATAGAGGAAAGGGAACCACTTAAATTCAAGCAACTCAAGGGCTTGTAATGCAATTGGTTTCCGATTAGAGATAACAAATTAGATGATCCTAGAATATATAATGTTGTGATTTAACATAGTATTATTTTAAACCACTCTAAATCCATTTTAATTCTAGATCTATCAAGCTTAAGGTCCAAAATTTTCTTAAAGTTTTTCACTCAAAAAAAGGTTTTTCACCTTGTGAGATTTGATGCTTGATAGATGCTTTGTTAAAGTGGATGCAGGTCAAATTGACTATCATACTAAATTTCAACATCTAATTGGCTTGATGATTTGAAATATGCCAAATATGTATAATATTATTGTATTCATTTAAATTTTAAATGTTACCTCACTTTGTTGAGATGATAGAGATTAAAGTTTCTAGAGAGATTAGAGATAGTTGTATTCCTATAGAAATTTTGGTTCTTTGTTATCATCAAATTAATTCACTCCTTTTTTTCTCCAACTAGATGTAAACAACTTTGGAATTGAGGTTGCAGTGGCACATTCCCTATGGACGAAAAGTTAAAGTCTCCACATATTTAATTACCATGAAATTGACTACTTGTAGCAATCCTCTCTAGTAGTGTGCATTCTAGTTTTTTACTCCATTTCCTTTGGGTTGAGTAGTGTATGCTGTTTGTAACTGGTACATTCTATGCTCGCCATGTCCAACACATATTCATCTTCTCTTAAAGTTGTTAGCGAGATTAGTGACACTTGTATTCCTTTCGAAATATTGGTTAGTTGTTTTAGCTCCTTGGAGACCACCACTAGTATAATGAAATTAATTCAGTTACTTCTTTTCTCCAACCACAAGTACATAGATTTAGAAATATTGTTGAGGTAGGGCATCTGTTATGAATGAAAACTTAGAGTGTCCAAGTATTTCATTACCATGAAATTGATTACATGTAGCAATCCTCTCTTAAGCAATAAAGGAAAATCCAAAAGCGAGGGAGGATTTCTACATGTAGTCAATTACATGGTAGTGAAATAATTGGAGACTCTAAGTTTTCATCCATAGAGAATGGGTCACCTTAGTAACAATTCCAAAGCTTTGTAGGTCTAGTTAGAGAAAAGAAAAATAGCAGCCAAATAAATTTCTTGATATTAGTAGTTGTCTCCATTAGGGCAAACAATGAAAAGATATTTCTATAGGAATAGAAGTGTTCCTAATCTCTCTAACAACTCAACTTTAAGGGAAGAGGAATAGATGCTCCACATGGGAAGCATAACATTTACCAATTACAAACATCATGCATCACTGATGCCAAAGGAAATGAAGGAATAAACCACAATCCACAGGGCTAGAGAGGATTGCCAAAGGAAATGAAGCAATAAACCATAATCCAAAGGGCTATAGAGGATTGTTGCATGTAGTCAATTTCATGGTAGTGAAATAGGTGGAGACTCTATGTTTTAGTCCATAGTTAATGGGTCACCTCAACACCAATTTCAAAGCTCTATAAGTATGGTTGGATAAAAGCAGAAGTGGAATCAATTTAAGGAGTGCAAACAACTAACCAATATTTCTACATGATATAGATTGTCAATAACTTGATAGATGAATAATGATGAAATAATTTTTCTATGAAAATTAATAATATTTTATGATAGAAAATGTGAATAATAAAAAAGTACCCAATTAAAAATATTATTCATTGTTATCAATCTCAAATTATTTTCTTGGACTATTATTATGGTCACATGTATGTTTTGACATCTTTCCATTCAAATCTTTAACTCAAACTACTATAGTAAAATTTTTATTAAAAGTGAACCATTGTGACTTATGGAGTGTTATGGAGAAAAACCAATGATCAGTGAAAAATCTTTGCTCAGTGAGAAGGTCATGTTATGGAGAGTATTGAAGAAAAACCAATGATCATGACATGAGTAATGAAGCTGTAAGTGCCAATGAGACTATCCATCAATATTCAACCATGTGTCAATGGAATAAGGTTGATTGATATGATTCTCGCCCATTTTTATTATTAAAACGAAACCATTAAAATCATTAAAAAAAAAAAAAAAAAAAAAAAATCTTATCTATTTTTGTTCAACCTGAAATGTCCTATTGCGAATATCAACAAAAGATTATTTTAAGAAATAGTTTTCAAGTTTTATAAAAACTTATAATTTCCTGCCGGTAGTTGGAAATTCATTTCCGGAGGGTAACTGATGCATGAAACAGTTAGCTAATCACACGTATTAATCGACAGCCGGAATTAGCTGGGTCTGTATTAATCGACCACCATACGTCAGAACTCGTTCAACGTCCATACGTACACAAATATGGAATAAGCCATCACTCCGAAACAAATATCGAGAAACATTACCCAAGTTTCAACATTATTGACACTAAATGAAAAAGCTTCACAAATGGATAAATATAAAGATCCTTTATGGATTCACTAAGTCAGAAACATAAATTAATAGTTTACTAAAAACAATAACAATTACTTTTCATTCTGATAAATGAAAACGAATCAATACAAATTTCAAGAATCCCCTGAAATGTTACAAAGATTAATTAACTAAACTTTCCACGGATTACCATAATTACATTCAAATAGAATTACTTTGACATTGGGAAAATTTTCTTTTTTATTATTTTTCTTTCGATTTTAAAAGCAAAGCTTTTCTAAACAATTTGTTTCAAATACATTTGCTCTTCCTTAATAGTTTCAGCGAAACTTAAAAAAAATAAAAATCACAAACATCTAATTGTGTAAAAAAATCTTTTATAACTCATTTAGTATAATTAGAAACACACAAAACTGAAATAATTTGGCACTACTCTTACTTAATTTCATTATCAATAAAACGAAACTGGGGAACTTATACTATATGTCACTAAGTCACATATTCTTACACTGTGACTTTGCATCCCTCTACAACAATCTAACTCACAATCTAACTCATAATATTTGTCTTTTGATACTATATTTCTTAAAAGAAAAGATCTTTCAACCATTTTTTAAAGTACATTTAGGGGTCGTTAATAGTTTTGGCAAAAAATCAAAAGAAAGAATTGTGTAAAAAAACCTTTACAGTTCATTTGCTTTAATCACAAACACATGAAACTGAAATATTTTAACACTACTCATCAATTTAGCTATCAATACAATGGAACTTATATTATATGTCACTCAGTGATATATTGTGACCTTGCATCCAACTATGCCCATCATTCTTGTTCAATAGTTTAAATAGGCTTCATAATTACAAATACCATGGGAAAAAAATGTGTTGTCAAAACTTGAGGGGGCAAACTACCAAATTTTATTTTATCTATTTTATTTTTATTTGACCAAGTCAAAATCTTTACATAACATATTGGGTCTCCAAGCAACTAATCTCTAAATCTAACAACCTCATAGACATATGTTCTAAATGAATCAAATGATCCATAAGGGTGACAACTTGAGGATGATAATGGTCTTTTATTTTATTTTATTTTGTTTATTTTGTTTTTATTTAAATTAGTCAAAACATTTACATAATAATACAATTATATACTATGCCTATCTACCTAAGGAATCTCTAAACCTAACAACATCATAGACATATGTGCTAAATGAATAAAATGATCCATCAAGGGTGAGAGAATTGAGCTTCATAATTATTTATTTTTTATTTTATTTTATTTGTTTAGTTTTTATTTGACCTAGTCAAAAATTTTACATAACAATACAATTAGATTGGGATGGAGAGGCCATCAACCCAATTAATCTCTAAATCTAATTACCTCATAGACATATGCTCCAAATGAATCCCTCTCCCCCTAAGGAATCTCTAAATCTCACAACCTCATAGATATATGTGCCAAATGAAGAAAATTATCCATCAAGGTTGACAAGTGTTAGCTTGATAATTATTTTATTTTATTTATTTAGTTTTTATTTGACCTAGTCAAAATTTTTACATAACAATACAATTAGATAGGGATGGAGAGCCTCTCCCACCAAGTAATCTCTAACTCTAACAATCGCATAAACATATGTGCCAAATGAATCAAATGATCCATCAAATGGGGACATGTGAGCTTCATAATTATTTTATATTTTATTTTCTTTTATTTATTTATTTTTTATTTGAGGGAGTCAAAATTTTTACATAACAATAACAATACAATTAGATTGGGTTGGAGAGTCTACGGTGAGAAGTAATATCTAAATCTAACTACCTCATAGATATATGTGCCAAATGAATCCCTCTAGAGGTAAGCAATCTCTAAATATAACAACCTCATATACATATGTTCCAAATGAATCAAATGATCCATCAAGGGTGAGAGATGTGAGTTTGATAATTATTTTATTTTCTATTTTATTTTATTTATTTATTTTTGACCTAGTCAAATTTATTACATAACAATACAATTGAATTGGGATGGAGAACGTGTCAAGCCATGTAATCTCTAAATCTAACTACCTCACTCATGTGCCAAATGAATCCCTTTAGAGGTAAGGAATGTCTAAATCTAACAACCTCGTACACATAATTATTTTAGCTTCATAATTATTTTATTTTTTATTTTCTTTTATTTACTTAGTTTTTATTTGACCAAGTCAATTTTTTTACAAAAAAATAATATTATATTGGGATGGAAAGCCTCTAGGCCAAGGTAATCTCTAAAGCTAACTCCCTCATAGAAATATGCCAAGGAAATCTCTAAAGTTAACTCCCTCATAGAAATATGAGCCAAAATGAATCCCTTTTCACCTAAGGAATCTCTAAATCTAACAAAGTCACACACATATGACCACATGAATCAAATGATGCATAAAGAGTGACACATTTGATATTGATAATTATTTATTTATTTAGTTTTTATTTGAGGGCCTCAAAATATTTACATAACAATACAATTAGATTGGGATCAAGAGCCTCTTGGCCCAAGTACTTTCTAATTATAACTACCTCACAAACATATGTGCCAAACCAATAGCTCTCCACCTAAGGAATCTCTATATCTAACAAAATCATAAGCATATGTGCCAAATGAATCAAATGATCCATGAAGGGTGACAAATGTGACCTAGATAAGTATTTTATTTTGTTTTATTTTATGTATTTAGTTTTTATTTGACATAGTCAAATGTTTTACATAAAAATACAATTATATTGGTTGGATATGATGTAGGCCCAAGTAATATCTAAATATAACCACCTCATAGACATATGCCCCAAATGAATCCTTCTCCACCTTCCTAATCTCTAAATCTAACAACCTCATAGACATATGTGCCAAATGAATCAAATGATCCATCAAGGGTGACAAATGTGAGCCTGATAATTAATTTATTTTTTATTTTCTTTTATTTATTTAGTTTTTATTTCGCCTATTCAAAAATTTTACTTAAAAATACAATTAGATTTTACTTAAAAATACAATTAGATTGGGATGGAGAGCCTCTAGACCAAAGTAATTTCCACTTATAACAACCTCATAGACATATGTGCCAAATCAATCAAATGAGCCATCAAGGATGACAATTCTAAGCTTGATTATTATTTGATTTTATATTTTCTTTTATTTATTTAGTTTTTATTTGGCCTAGACAAAAAATTTACATAACAATACAATTAGATTGAGATGGAGAGCATATCCACCCAAGTAATCTCTAACTTTAACAACTTCATATAAATATGTGCCAAATGAATAACATGATCCATCAAGGGTGACACATGTGAGTTTGATAATTATTGTATTTTACTTTTTCTTTTATTTATTTAGTTTTTATTTGCGAGAGTCAATTTTTTTACATAACAATACAATTAGATTGGAATGGAGAGCCTCTAGGCCAAAGTAATCTCCAAATATAACAACCTCATAGACATATGTGCCAAATAAATCAAATGATCCATGAAATAAATCAAATGATCCATGAAGGGTGACAATTGTGATCTTTATAATTATTTGGTTTTTTATTTGATTTTATTTATTTAGTTTTTATTTGGCCTAGTAAATTTTTTTACATAAAAATGCAATTAGATTGGGATGGAGAGCCCCTAGTCCCAAGTAATATCTAAATATAATAACTTCATATAGATATGTGCTAAATGAATCAAATGATCCATCAAGGGTAACACGTGTGAGCTTGATAATTATTTTATTTTATTTATTTAGTTTTTACTTGACCCACTCAATTGTTTTACATAAACAATATTCTTAAATTGGGATGGAGGGCGTCTAGGTCCATGTAATTTGTAAATCCAACTAACTCAGAGGCATATGCACCAAATGAATCCGTCTCCACCTAAGGAATATCTAAATCTAACAGCCTCATAGAAATATGTACCAAGTGAATGAAATGATCCACCAAGGGTGACAACATGAGATTGATAAATATTTTATTTTATTTATTTAGTTTTTATTTGACCTATTCAAAACATTTACATAACAATACAATTAGATTAAGATGGAGATGCTCTCCGCCCAAGTAATCAATAAATCTAACAACCTTATTAGCATATGTGTCAAATGAGTCAAATGATACATCAAGGGTGAAATATATGAGCTTGATAATTATTTTATTTTTATAGTTTTTATTGAGAGAGTCAAAATTTTTACATATCAATACAATTAAATTGACATGGAGAGCTTGTGGCCCAGGTAATCTCTAAATCTAACTGCTGCCTAGACATATGTTCCAAGTGAATGAAATGATGAATCCTTCCTAACATTTGTGAGCCTGAATAGGATAAGGGTGACAAATGTGAGCCTCAATAGGATAAGTGTGACATATGTGAGCCTATTTCGAAGATTCGCATGAAGCAAATCACTTTCAATACTATATTGTTTTGAAACGTGTGTTAAGTCAAATTCAATTGGGTTAGCTACATGGTTGCATGTGAAATGTTAACGGTATAATGGGTATTTTATGAAAATAGCTTTTCCTTATCTTCCTAAGAATTCCTTGGAGGACATAGATATGTATATTACTCATTTTAAATATAAAGATATTTTAAGTAGAATAAAAAGGAAAAGTTGATTATCTCAACATATGTGCTAAGTGGGAGGGATACGCTCATAGTGTGTTACTTTTGCACAACAAATTGTATTTCCTTATATATTTTCCTCTCCTCTTTCTCTAGTTATTTTAACTTTCTCTAGTTATTTTAATAGATTTTTAATATCAGAATTTAGTTTCTTTATATATTTTCCTCACCTCTTTCTCTAGTTATTTTAATTTTCTCTAGTTATTTTAATAGATTTTTAATATCAGAATTTAGGAAATGATTCATGAGATAAATGTCAGTAACGATTAATAAAATGTCTCAATAATATAGCACTTCAACATTAAGTTTGAAATGAGTTTCATATTTAAGGACCTAAAACATGTATATTGTACATTTGAATATAAATATATTTATTATGCAAAGAAAATAGTAATAATGTTATCACTAATGTTAATAATAATATTAAAATTAAGAATATTATCAATAATATTTTCTTTTGTTTACTAGGGTATGTGATTTCTTTAGATGAGTGGCACACTAAGTTGTGGATTTAGTAACCATTACCGAGGCTAAGTAGTTAGATCCACCTCTCATGGCAAGTGGCTTTAGAGCCATTAGCATGGCTAGATGTTTCCCCAAAAAAATTCTAATTACCTTGACAAAACTTGCCTCTATGTGAGGTTGGCTAATAATATTTCTAGTATTATCAACATTAATCATTATTACTTTTTATAATATAATAATATTTATATTTATGGAAATTAGTTCTTAATGTTAGGGTTAACATTATTAACTCAAAGTACGTGCACATATAAGAAAGGGCATGTCAAATTTTGAATAAGTGAGGTGAGTAAGAGTGCTTTAACAATGCATTCTATACCCAATTCAAACATGAGGCTAGTTATGTTACTAATGGTTTTTAATTTTTTTCCTTTTATTGTAATTAGGGAATTTGATATTGGAAAGGTACAATTTGAGATGATAGAGTTGAAGTACATATTTTCAAGTGTTCAATACATATTGGTGAATCCAAACTATCTATCCCATGCAGAACTATGATCCTAATAACAATATTTTATTAAAGTTAATTTAGTAATAATCTTTTTAAGGAAATCTACTATTAATCTATAAAATAATTTTCCTAATAGGGACCTAGGAATTATTCTCAATACTAAATAGATATAAAAAAATTGTAACCGAAGGTGTTAGAGAAAGTTTACCATGCAGAACCTTACCACATTGAAACCATATTTTTTCCGAAATGTAGTGTATAGGATCCAGTACATCCTTCATGCACCGAGTTGAATGCTTACCTTGGATGACTATATACTAGAGGAGAACTATCTAAGATTTGAGGAATTGAATGTTTATCACTAATGTCTAGTATGGATCATTATAGATGCATGTGATGGGGGGTTGGTGTTGTTGGTACACACTTCTAGAATGAGGACCCATAATGAGCCATGAAAATAGATATTTCATATGGGATATGCATAGATTATGATAGATGGGAATGGATGGCTACATAGGGATTGGGAGAAAAGGATAACTGAAATTGTAAAATCATTGTAATGCTAAATATAGGTTTTGAGTTTAATGTCCATACAATAATTATTATCTTTCCAAAGAATCATATCGATAAGTGTGAGCAAAATAGAAAACATGTTGAGTGAAATGTGTTTGGATTGTATTAGAAAATGAGAAAGATTTAGAGTATCCAAGAAGTGTTGTTCTTTAATGCAAGATGTGTAGGGGTGGTGACATAATACCACATGGGATTATCCATAATGTAAGTGGATATCAATGGCTAGCTACCCCTCCCACTTACTCAACAAATATATACCTTCTTGGAAGCATTTACAGTATTTTTTGGTCCAAAATTTCCATTTGGAAGTTGATGTACGGATTAATAAACCAAGGGCCCCGAAACCTTTTGGAACTTATCTTCTTAGGTTAAGTTTTTGGACCTACAGGGTTATTTATTTATGTTAAAGTTCCATTATATTCCCCATTTTTAATGGATTTTTTGAATTCATGTTGCCCCCATCTCTCTCTTTTGACAAAAAGGTGCCATCATTCTATCAATTTTGTGTTTTATAGTATCGAGATAATTTATTTATTAATAGAAGTTAAATTTTCACTACTCGTGGCTATATTAATATATGTATTTATTTCATTTACTTCCTTCTATGTATTTGTTTCATTTTCTCTCTTGCATTTCATTTCATTACTTATACAATCTAAACCAATTATATCATACTAATATTCTCTTCTTATTTCTTAGTGCATGAGTTGGGTCTTGATCTAGTTTTGCTTGGAATAACTGCTCATTCCAACCCAAGTGGCCTCCCATGGTGGAAACAAAGAGAGATGATGCAGAAAGATATCCTATCAAGTTTTTTATTGAGAAGCACTCCCACAACAGGGGAATGACATGAGAGATTTTTTTAAGATCCTTGGCAACCAACAATAATTTTGAAGTGTGACACAGTGTACATGATAACTTTCATATCCCATTATCTAAAGGAAAAATCAATGTATATGATTTAGGTAAATGGTTCAATATATTAGAGGGAGATTACTATGTCCAAAAATTTTATAACAATAAAAATATCACTTTTCCACTCTTAAATTCCATTTCCTAGGACAAATATTTTTTGGAATCTTACCTCGAGATACATAACATATATGAGCCTATAATATTCAAGGAAAGACTGAATTGGGAAGCTTTTTTTGATTCCATTAAGTATAAATTTAATCCTCTAAGGAACTATAATTTCATGTATTGAGATGGAAAACCTTGTGATAGGAGAGACCAGATAGTCCCATTGTACACTAATATTTTCCATAGTTTGTGCTCAAAATTATGAAATAGAGACTCTTCGTGGAAATAAATTTGAAGAGTATTGTAGTGGTTCTCCTAGATACACCGAAATGGTCATCGATATCTTATACATCGCATCATTATGAGCCACTCATCAATTTGAGAAACTTATCGATATGATATCAAAATTTAGCAGAAATTGAAGTAGAAGAATAAGAAAGGGTTCAAGTTTGCAAATTCACTCGAACCTCATCTTGGAAAAGTGAATTAATCTCACATGATAAGGAATAGAAAAAAGAGAGAAAAACGAAATAAAACCAACCTTTGTTATAATAAAATAAGGGTAATGGGAAATTGAGAATGGGCATCTAAAAGTTGTGTTCATTCCATAAAACCCCCTAGTACAACACTAATAAATGTTGTTGGAAATAGTAATTATTAACATATCCTAAATAAAAAAGTAATATACTATGGTTTTAATTCTAAACAAAATAAATGAAAGTGGATAATTGAGGTAGAACCGAATGTTACCACCTTAACCATAATGAAAAACGGAGGAGAGAAAGTATAATTGTGTTTGTGTACAAAAAGAATGGGACATGCATAATTTGTATTGATATAGAACCCTAGAAAAAATAAATATCAAGAACAAATACCCGATCCCTCTAATTGATGATATTCTTAATAAACGTGAGGGTCCCAAGTTGTTTAGGATGGTTCATATGAATTCAAGGAAACATCAATATCCAATTGAATGAACCAATATATGGAAGATATCATTCAAATGTTAAAGATGCATTTTCAAGTGATTGTTTCTGTGCTTTGGCTTGATTATTTCTCCAACAATATTTATGAGGATGATGAGTTATATCCCTCAATCATTCCAAAAATCATTTTTGGTTATATATCTCGATGATATCCTCATCTTCAATAGAAAATGGTTAGAGAATTGTAATCCCATTTAATAGATTGGCATCACTATAGGGTAATAGAATTTGTATGCTAATCTAAATAAATGCTTATGTTAGATGCAGAGAATTCAATATATGCTCCTTCATAGCTTCCTTTAAAGGTTCTTGTTGGCATAATGTCATATTAACTAGACCTTATTTCAAGTTACCAATCATAGAGATGAGGAAATTTTTTCTTGGTATGACTCTGATAGAAAACAACATTGGAGACTCTAAAACAATGCCCATACTCCACACCATTCCATTCTGTTATACACATGCAATACCCATTTTAGGTTGAGATAAATGCCTTTGAATATGCTATGAGTGTAATAATCACTTAGAAATGAAATTTTCTTTATTATATTGGAAGCAATATACTAATTAGAGGTTGCTACAATCCATGCAAACATAGAGAATATTATAGAATGACCTAAATCGTAAATGCTCCGCATTTGCGCAACAATTCCACATGAGTGTCAAATATAGTAAAGAAAACACCAATTTTGTTTTAGATTACCTTAGATAAACCAAAATTGTAGCAGTAACTATAGTCTTAACTCTTGTGGCTGTCGGTGACCAGATTTATATAATAAGGAATTTGAGTTCATTGTTACATACATGACATTGACCATTAATAAGAAATTTTTGGAATTCCACCTTGGTGATAAGATCTTGTGATACTTAGGACACCTTTGTGTTCCTTCAACGAATAATTTCAAGCTAATTTCATATGAACATTACATTCATGTGGTAGGGAACTTTAGAGCGAGGAAGAAAACAATAGTACTTTAGATGTATTTCTACTCTCCAAAGATTTGATAATATGTCCATCAACATATTGAATCATGAATATCCTATTCCATTGCTAAACCAACCATTAAGAAGGGGGGTTGTACACTTCTCTTCCTACACAAAAGAAATCCTCGAGAGTTAGTCTTATTGGATTACCAAGCATGGTGTTAATTTTGTTTTTGTGGTGGTCAACTAGTTCTTTAAGATAACCATTTTTCCAACATTCAAGAAGAGTATCAAAATTAAAGACACTACAAAACTATTCTTTGAGTGTGTTTGGGTTCATTTTGGGATACTTTGAACCATTACCTAATATAGTGATAGTGATTTCCTCAATGCTTTCTCATCGAACCTATAGTTTGTGCGAGATAAAATTTGACCAAATTAACCACTTGTCATCCAAAGGGAGATGGACAAACATAAGTGGCCAAGATGATTATTTTTCATATATTTTGTGTGTACAACTCCAAGCATATACATTCATAGGAAAAAATACTTTCATATGTTCAAAATATCTATTATATATCCCTCAACGTCTATTTTTACCTCAATCACTTGGAGTTTTGCATAGGGTTCCAACCATTGACCCCAATTGACATAGCTAGACCCATTTGATCTTGGGTCATAGATTCCTCCCATGTTGAAGTTAAGGAATATAAAGCATGCAATTGTTTTGAAGATATGTGACACATATAACATTTAGTTCATGGTATTGTGTAAAAATATTATGCTAAGTATGATCCAAATTTTTGGAGGAGTGAAACGAAATACAAATTCAAAACAAAACATAGAGTTATAGTGAAACAAAAATTCAATTAATAAATAGTAACTGCTCAAAACTATTTATGTACATAAAAGAAACAAACTAGGTAGGGCAATGGTGCTTAGAAATGAGAAAATATGTGAGACCTATATGACTTTTGAACTATGTTACAATGAGGCTCACATACAATTTTATCATTAGGAAATAATGGATAATCCTAAACATCCCAAAACATAACCAAATGAGATATAGCACCAAACGTTTGTGGGCCCCATTGGGGTTTTTTGTTACATCAATTTCCTTATGTTGTAACTTTGGTATATAATATCCATTTGACATGTACAATACCTCATTAGAAAATTCTATCTGAGGATAGAGAATTTCTACTTCTGAGATTAGGAAACACACTGCATGATCAGACTCGTGGTGAGAAAACATTAAAAAATGACTATAATCTTATCACATTCTCACACTGGCATCTCTCGCCTTCAATGGGAATCTTTTTGGCATCTTAATATTACTTGGCTCATGGTTTCTCTACCCAGACCACTAAGGTTCTCCTCTGCTCTCGACCACCTATCCCCCATCTAATGACATGAATGGTTTAATATATGATAAATTTGACACAGATTACTAGATTGGGGAGATGGCCAAATGGTCAAGGCACATAATTATTGTTGTGGGTGGTTACGGTTCAAATCCTGCATACCATATACATGTATTGGTTTTGGGCGGTTAGATTAATGATTTGTCTTTATTTCTGTTTGCGGGAGTGTGGCAACGTTAACAATCGTCGTGTTGGCATTTAGTTTTTAGCATCGGCGGTTACGTAATGGTTAGTGCTTCACATCATTTGCAGTCACATTACAATGTGGTTTACTGGCGGATCTCTATTTTGGAGTTGACATACAATTTGTTTCTTATGCGGTCACATCAAAATGTGGTATGCAATCATTATTGTGGGTAGGGTTGCCACATTGGGAGGAGCAGGCTGACCTGCTAGTCTTGGATTCAATTCTCACTGATTCTGTGTTGTAATATGTAACAACACACACATATATATATATATATATATATATATATATATATATATATATATATATATATATATATATATATATATATATATATATATATATATATATATATATATATATATATATACATATTGTCATTGCGGTTCGATGAGGGTGATGACCCTCAAAACCATTTTGTGTTTTGACTTTTAATATATATTAATATAATGATTAGTGGGGTGGGCGTGTCTGGAGGGCCCGACCCACTCCACATTTTTTAATATATTTTTTTAATTTTTAAAACAAATTGGCCATTTTTAATTTTGTTGAAAATAGGGTCACTCAAAAAATTAACCATTCGAAAAATTCGCCAGTTCTCGTGGTTGGATTCCATGCACTGAGTCTCAATCAATTTGTTACATCCTTAAACCTGCCACTTGGCCAAGTTTGACCTGAACTTTGACCATGAATATATGGGACATACAGACTTGGATTTGAGTTTCATTCACACTGTTGGAATTAGTTCAAAGAGAGCTTTGTACCGGTCATGATTTCACTTTAATCCGAATTTTTTTAATTTTGAGTTATCTAATCCCTCTTTCACTTATGACCTTATCTGGAGCCACCTAGATGACCTAGTGATCCTTGAACGAGATTGTGGATTGTTTTAATGCCACTGGCCTAGTAACCCCTAAACCAAACAGTGGGTTTTGGTAAAGCCAAGGATTTTTTGCTTCAGTGGGCCTAGCAATCATTGAACGGTGAATGGAATGGTCAGACCTAGGTATCCTTGCTAGTGAATGGTGGGATATACAATAAATATTGGAGGGGGGTTATTTTAACAATTGCCTAGTGATCCCTGAATCAGATTGTGGGTTACAGTAAATCCGAGGGACTAGAAGATAACAAAATTCCTCATGGTGTAGGCAAGGAAATCCATTGGAATCCATGATGATTCAGTTCTTATTCTTATCCAGATTTAAGCAGGAACGCAACAAATTACAGAGATAACCATATACACAAAGATGCAGCGGAAATAATACTTCATTTCATTAATGGAAAATACTGACATATGCTTACAAACAGAAATGGCAATAAACTAGCTAGGGCGATGGTAGCTTATCTCTGAGAAGAGATGTGATGGCTACATGCCTCTGAACTGTTCTGAACTGTATTACAATGAGGCTCGAAGGCCTATTTATTGTTGAGAAACAATGGAAAACCCTTCACATACCGAAACCTAACCCTAGAAGATGAAACGCCAAATTGTGGGCCCCGTTTGGGTAAATTGGTACATCAATTTCCCGGGGTCGTAACTTTGGCATACGATCTCCGTTTGACGCGTACGATAGCTCGTTAGAAAGATCTATCCGAGTACTACCACTTTGGAGGCAACATAGGGCTCGGTCGCCCCAGAATTCCAAAAAAACGTCGTTTAGGGCCTCAAAACGGCTCCGGAAGTTCAGGACCCGAAAAACTGCTAAAAATAGTAAACTGTGCTACAATTAAGGAAACTGAAAATGCTGAGAAAGACAATGGTGGGGGTCCAGGTGGACCTGGCAGGTGGCCACCAATATCCACCTGGATCATTCCTCCCCCCTTAGGAAGCAATGGTCCCCATTGCGTTGAGCTCCTCCATGAGATGAGGAAACCTCTGCTGAACTTGTTCCCTGGTGAGCCACTTGCCCTGCTGAAGGAGTTGGCCTGCTTTGACAACTCGATACAGTTGGATATGCTGTTGGCGAGTGTTCTTGATCTGTGTGTCCATGATCCGATCAGTTGCAGCTTGTTCCATGCAATCTGGATTTAATTCTGTGGGTTTGAGCTGTTCTGCAATGTCGGATGTGTCTAGCAATGGTGGAAAGTATGGCCGAAGGCGGTCCACATTGAACACTGGGTGCAGGCCAAGGAATGGGGGAATGTTGAGCTCAAATGCATTGTCTCCCATAGCCTTAGTAATGGTGTAAGGACCATATCGAAGTGGTCTCAATTTCCGATAGGCTCCAGTAAGGCGTTCCTTTTGCAAATGCAACCAGACTTTGTCGCCCACCTGAAACTTGTGTGGCACCCGGTGTTGATCATGTCGCTGCTTGTACTTGGCATTTGATTTCTCAAGAATGTCATGGACCTGCTGGCGAATATGTTGGATGTGCTCAATGAAGCTGGTGGCCTTATCTGTTTCGGACTGGACATGAGCTGAATTCATGTGAGTAGCTGCAAGTGGCATGGCCACATCAATGGGGCATAGTGGCTGGAATCCTAAACCCACCTGAAAAGGGCTATGGCCAGTGGAGCTATGAAGAGCTCGGTTGTAGCTCTGCTGAACATAGGGGAGGCTCTCGTCCCATGTGCGTGGATGCTTTGAGTTATACATGCGCAGAATGTGCACAATCATCCTGTTGACAACCTCTGTCTGGCCATCAGTTTGAGGATGGAAGGCTGTGGACTTCGTGAGTTTGGTGTCCAGCATTGACCAGAGACTGGACCAAAATGTGCTGAGAAACCGACTGTCCCGATCTGAGATGATAGACTGTGGGATCCCAAAGTGCACCCACACTCGTTCAAAGAAGAGTTTAGCAGTGGCTTCTGCTGTGATATTCTTCTTGCAGGCCATCATAATGGCCATCTTTGAGAACCTATCGACGACCACAAAAACACAGTCATTTCCATGCTTAGTGGAAGGAAGGCCTGACATGTAATCCATGGAGATGGATTCCCAAGGTCGACTAGGGGTAGGCAACGGGGTATAGAGGCCTTGCTTCTTAATGGTCGGTTTGGCAATGGCACAGGCAGTACATGATCGGATGTACTTCCCAACATCCTGTCGAAGATTCGGCCAATAGAAATAGTTTTGCAGTACTGCCACTGTTTTCTCGACCCCGAAATGCCCAGCAGCCCGACTGTAGTGTGCTTCCCAAATCATCTTGGCACGCTCGCTTGAAGGAACACAAAGGTGACCGAGGTGGCATAATAGGGCATCCTGGAGGTGAAAGTCTACAACCTGCCGACCCTCCAAGAGTGTCTGGTATGTGTGGCCGAATTCTGGGTCGCTTTTGTAGAGAAGTGGCCAATCAGAAGTCTCGTGCCCGCAAGAGTTGAGCACGGTGGTTAGCGCCATGATCGGTGGTCGACTGAGGCAATCTGCAACATTATTGGTGCTGCCCTTTTTATACTTGATATTCAAGTGAAACTGTTGCAGGTATGTAGACCACTTCTGATGGCGATCATTCTGCAATTTCCCTTGGGTCTGTATGAATTGCAGAGGTCGGTGGTCTGTGTGGATGACCGTTTCCTTCCCCAAAATGTAATGCTTCCATTGTCGGCAGGCCTATACAATGGAATACATCTCTTTATCATAAGTGGGGTACTTCCGGACTGTGTCTGAAAGTGTTTCACTGTGATATGCCACTGGATGTCCATGTTGAGTAAGGACTGCCCCAATAGCATAGTCAGAGGCATCTGTCTCGACCTCAAATGGTTGTTGTAAATCTGGTAACGCGAGCACTGGTGCCGTGCAGAGGCGATCCTTCAACTCCCTGAATGCCTTCTGTTGAGATTCAGACCAAAAGAATTTTGCTTTCGCCCCGCCCTTGGTGACTTGACTCAAGGGCCAAGAAATATGAGAAAATCCCAACACAAACCTGCGGTAGAAGTTGGCAAGACCTAGAAAGCTGCGGAGCTCTGTTAGAGTGGTTGGAGAGGGCCAATCCCGAATGACTTGGACCTTGGCTGGATCACATGCACCCCCTGTTCATCAATGATGTATCCCAGATACTGGACCTCGGTCATGCCAAAAGTGCTTTTCTCCAAATTGGCACATAGCTTGTGTTGCCGCAGTGTTTGGAGAACCTGTCGGATGTGGTGGAGGTGCTCTTCCCAACTCTGGCTGAAGATCAGAATGTCATCCAAGTATACTACTACAAAGGAGTTGGTGAATGGCCGCAAGATGTCATCCATTAGCCTCATAAAGGTTGCAGGAGCATTCGTCAATCCGAAAGGCATGACCAACCATTCGAAGAGGCCCTCCTTGGATTTGAAGGCAGTCTTCCACACATCTGAGGGTTCAATTGGTACCTGGTGATATCCTGACTTCAGATCGATCTTGCTGAAATATTTCGCCCCCTTTAGTTGGTCTAGGAGGTCATCAATCCGCGGGATCGGGTACCTATTACGGACAGTGATCTTGTTCAGCGCCCGATAGTCAATACAGAGTCTCCACGTCCCATCCTTCTTCTGTACCAACACTATCGGGCTCCCACAGGGCGAAGAACTCGGACGGATGTGACCTTTCTGTAGGAGCTCCTGAATCTGCCTCTTGATTTCATTGTTCTCCAGAACGGAGCGCCGATAAATTGGTCCATTGGGTAGCGGCGCACCTGGGGTCAGATCAATGGAGTGCTTGACTTGACAGTGCAGAGGAACCCTTGCCGGGGAGGTGAAGATGTCTTTGTACTCCTCCACAATCTTGTCCATTTGTAGCTGCCGTGCAGAGGGACCTCGTTTGGAGGCCGCGGCCACTGTCTTCTTCTTCCCTTGAGGGCGTATCATCAGGAAAACAAATTTCCTGGTTTTGGAAATGATCTTACTGCATTGTTTTGCAGTAATCAAAGAGATGGCGGCAGGTGGTGGTACCTCTGGTATCCTGAACAACTTATTTCCCAATGTAATAATAACAGCACGGGGCCTTGATTCATACACAGCATGTCGCTTCCACAAGTATGGTTGTCCTAGTAATACATCACAAACTTCAAGGGGAGCAATGTCACACAATACCTCATCCGTGAAGGGCTTGATGTTGTATGGAAGGCGACACTGCTGGCTCACGCGAAGATCTCGCCCTTGGTAAAGCCACCCAATGGTGTATGGTTGTGGATGTGCTGTGGTCGGTAAGCCCAACCGCTTCACGACCTCTGCCGAAATGAGGTTCTTTTGACTCCCGCTATCAACAATGAACTGTATCGGGGAGCCCTTGACCCACATCTGGGAGTGGAAGAGACGCTCCTCCTCCTCTGGATCTTCGGGTTCATTTTTCTGGATCTTTGCGGTAGCAACAGTGGCGCTGGGATCCGCATCAATGATCTGCTTCCCTTTTTCATACCCCTTATCGGGTTCTGACTCAGAGTCGGAACATGCATCTGATTCTGAAACCTTTAGCTCAGCCACCAGTGACTGTTTGGCCCGACACTCACTTGTGTTGTGAGTGGAGCTCTTATGGAACTCGCACCATTTTCCAGTGTCCTTTCTCGGCTTCGCGGCGTTGCTCTTTGCTTGCAGCTTCAGCTGGTTGTCTTGGGCTGTCCCGCCTTGGCTTTGTCCTTTGTTCTGTGGTTTAGGGGCACCTTTCCCCTGCTTTGGATTCGCAGATCCAAAGTCTCGCTTCTTTTGTTTAAACTTCTGCTCGACTTTGACGGCATACCGGTATGCTGCGCCGAGCGAGGGGATGTTTAGGAACTGTATTTCTTCCTGGATGTACTTGTGCAGGCAGCCACGGTATTTGAGTATCAAATGTTGCTCCGAATCCTTGATACCCAACTTTGTGCGAAGGGTATGGAAAAGATTGGTGAACTCCGGCACATCTTGGTCCCTTCCCTGCCGCAGCGTGGTCCACTTTATGTATTCATCCTCATAGCTTCCGACAGGGTAGTACTGCTCCTTGATGGCATCCCGGAACGAATCCCAGGTGGGTGCGGCTGAAAATAGTGAGCCAGTACTTTCATCCTTCTGCTCGCAGTAGGTTTCCCACCAGTCCTTGACGTGGGGGGCTGCTTTGAGAAGAGAAAAAACAATCTTTTCCCGACTCGAAAATTCATGAACAGAAAAATAACCCTCTAGCAGATTTAACCATTTATCTACGGCATCGGCGTCTATCTGACCCTCGAATATGGGGATTTCAAAATTAACTTGTACCTTAAAGGGTGTGGCGTTTCCAGAGGAGCTGCTGGAAGCCGATGCGCCGCTTCTGGGTAGCCGCTGAAGGATCTGCGCAAAGTTGTCCATCATCGCGTTCCGTTGTCGCTCGAGCGCTTCTTCGAGCAAGATTTTGATGGGATCTCCTGCCCCCTCGTCTTTCTTCTCGTCCGCCATGGGAGGCCGTCGGGATTTGCGAGGCTGGTCTTGCAAAGGTTCAACCAGTTCAAGCCCTAACTCCTTATATCCCGACCTTGTTGGGGACATGCAAAGAAAAACAGAGAAAAAGCAGACCGCTCTGATACCACTGATCCAGATTTAAACAGGAACGCAACAAATTACAGAGATAACCATATACACAAAGATGCAGCGGAAATAATACTTCATTTCATTAATGGAAAATACTGACATATGCTTACAAACAGAAATGGCAATAAACTAGCTAGGGCGATGGTAGCTTATCTCTGAGAAGAGATGTGATGGCTACATGCCTCTGAACTGTTCTGAACTGTATTACAATGAGGCTCGAAGGCCTATTTATTGTTGAGAAACAATGGAAAACCCTTCACATACCGAAACCTAACCCTAGAAGATGAAACGCCAAATTGTGGGCCCCGTTTGGGTAAATTGGTACATCAATTTCCCGGGGTCGTAACTTTGGCATACGATCTCCGTTTGACGCGTACGATAGCTCGTTAGAAAGATCTATCCGAGTACTACCACTTTGGGAGGCAACATAGGGCTCGGTCGCCCCAGAATTCCAAAAAAACGTCGTTTAGGGCCTCAAAACGGCTCCGGAAGTTCAGGACCCGAAAAACTGCTAAAAATAGTAAACTGTGCTACAATTAAGGAAACTGAAAATGCTGAGAAAGACAATGGTGGGGGTCCAGGTGGACCTGGCAGGTGGCCACCAATATCCACCTGGATCATTCCTCCCCCCTTAGGAAGCAATGGTCCCCATTGCGTTGAGCTCCTCCATGAGATGAGGAAACCTCTGCTGAACTTGTTCCCTGGTGAGCCACTTGCCCTGCTGAAGGAGTTGGCCTGCTTTGACAACTCGATACAGTTGGATATGCTGTTGGCGAGTGTTCTTGATCTGTGTGTCCATGATCCGATCAGTTGCAGCTTGTTCCATGCAATCTGGATTTAATTCTGTGGGTTTGAGCTGTTCTGCAATGTCGGATGTGTCTAGCAATGGTGGAAAGTATGGCCGAAGGCGGTCCACATTGAACACTGGGTGCAGGCCAAGGAATGGGGGAATGCTGAGCTCAAATGCATTGTCTCCCATAGCCTTAGTAATGGTGTAAGGACCATATCGAAGTGGTCTCAATTTCCGATAGGCTCCAGTAAGGCGTTCCTTTTGCAAATGCAACCAGACTTTGTCGCCCACCTGAAACTTGTGTGGCACCCGGTGTTGATCATGTCGCTGCTTGTACTTGGCATTTGATTTCTCAAGAATGTCATGGACCTGCTGGCGAATATGTTGGATGCGCTCAATGAAGCTGGTGGCCTTATCTGTTTCGGACTGGACATGAGCTGAATTCATGTGAGTAGCTGCAAGTGGCATGGCCACATCAATGGGGCATAGTGGCTGGAATCCTAAACCCACCTGAAAAGGGCTATGGCCAGTGGAGCTGTGAAGAGCTCGGTTGTAGCTGTGCTGAACATAGGGGAGGCTCTCGTCCCATGTGCGTGGATGCTTTGAGTTATACATGCGCAGAATGTGCACAATCATCCTGTTGACAACCTCTGTCTGGCCATCAGTTTGAGGATGGAAGGCTGTGGACTTCGTGAGTTTGGTGTCCAGCATTGACCAGAGACTGGACCAAAATGTGCTGAGAAACCGACTGTCCCGATCTGAGATGATAGACTGTGGGATCCCAAAGTGCACCCACACTCGTTCAAAGAAGAGTTTAGCAGTGGCTTCTGCTGTGATATTCTTCTTGCAGGCCATCATAATGGCCATCTTTGAGAACCTGTCGACGACCACAAAAACACAGTCATTTCCATGCTTAGTGGAAGGAAGGCCTGACATGTAATCCATGGAGATGGATTCCCAAGGTCGACTAGGGGTAGGCAACGGGGTATAGAGGCCTTGCTTCTTAATGGTCGGTTTGGCAATGGCACAGGCAGTACATGATCGGATGTACTTCCCAACATCCTGTCGAAGATTCGGCCAATAGAAATAGTTTTGCAGTACTGCCACTGTTTTCTCGACCCCGAAATGCCCAGCAGCCCGACTGTAGTGTGCTTCCCAAATCATCTTGGCACGCTCGCTTGAAGGAACACAAAGGTGACCGAGGTGGCATAATAGGGCATCCTGGAGGTGAAAATCTGCAACCTGCCGACCCTCCAAGAGTGTCTGGTATGTGTGGCCGAATTCTGGGTCGCTTTTGTAGAGAAGTGGCCAATCAGAAGTCTCGTGCCCGCAAGAGTTGAGCACGGTGGTTAGCGCCATGATCGGTGGTCGACTGAGGCAATCTGCAACATTATTGGTGCTGCCCTTTTTATACTTGATATTCAAGTGAAACTGTTGCAGGTATGTAGACCACTTCTGATGGCGATCATTCTGCAATTTCCCTTGGGTCTGTATGAATTGCAGAGGTCGGTGGTCTGTGTGGATGACCGTTTCCTTCCCCAAAATGTAATGCTTCCATTGTCGGCAGGCCTGTACAATGGAATACATCTCTTTATCATAAGTGGGGTACTTCCGGACTGTGTCTGAAAGTGTTTCACTGTGATATGCCACTGGATGTCCATGTTGAGTAAGGACTGCCCCAATAGCATAGTCAGAGGCATCTGTCTCGACCTCAAATGGTTGTTGTAAATCTGGTAACGCGAGCACTGGTGCCGTGCAGAGGCGATCCTTCAACTCCCTGAATGCCTTCTGTTGAGATTCAGACCAAAAGAATTTTGCTTTCGCCCCGCCCTTGGTGACTTGACTCAAGGGCCAAGAAATATGAGAAAATCCCAACACAAACCTGCGGTAGAAGTTGGCAAGACCTAGAAAGCTGCGGAGCTCTGTTAGAGTGGTTGGAGAGGGCCAATCCCGAATGACTTGGACCTTGGCTGGATCGACATGCACCCCCTGTTCATCAATGATGTATCCCAGATACTGGACCTCGGTCATGCCAAAAGTGCATTTCTCCAAATTGGCACATAGCTTGTGTTGCCGCAGTGTTTGGAGAACCTGTCGGATGTGGTGGAGGTGCTCTTCCCAACTCTGGCTGAAGATCAGAATGTCATCCAAGTATACTACTACAAAGGAGTTGGTGAATGGCCGCAAGATGTCATCCATTAGCCTCATAAAGGTTGCAGGAGCATTCGTCAATCCGAAAGGCATGACCAACCATTCGAAGAGGCCCTCCTTGGATTTGAAGGCAGTCTTCCACACATCTGAGGGTTCAATTGGTACCTGGTGATATCCTGACTTCAGATCGATCTTGCTGAAATATTTCGCCCCCTTTAGTTGGTCTAGGAGGTCATCAATCCGCGGGATCGGGTACCTATTACGGACAGTGATCTTGTTCAGCGCCCGATAGTCAATACAGAGTCTCCACGTCCCATCCTTCTTCTGTACCAACACTATCGGGCTCCCACAGGGCGAAGAACTCGGACGGATGTGACCTTTCTGTAGGAGCTCCTGAATCTGCCTCTTGATTTCATTGTTCTCCAGAACGGAGCGCCGATAAATTGGTCCATTGGGTAGCGGCGCACCTGGGGTCAGATCGATGGAGTGCTTGACTTGACAGTGCAGAGGAACCCCTGCCGGGGAGGTGAAGATGTCTTTGTACTCCTCCACAATCTTGTCCATTTGTAGCTGCCGTGCAGAGGGACCTCGTTTGGAGGCCGCGGCCACTGTCTTCTTCTTCCCTTGAGGGCGTATCATCAGGAAAACAAATTTCCTGGTTTTGGAAATGATCTTACTGCATTGTTTTGCAGTAATCAAAGAGATGGCGGCAGGTGGTGCTACCTCTGGTATCCTGAACAACTTATTTCCCAATGTAATAATAACAGCACGGGGCCTTGATTCATACACAGCATGTCGCTTCCACAAGTATGGTTGTCCTAGTAATACATCACAAACTTCAAGGGGAGCAATGTCACACAATACCTCATCCGTGAAGGGCTTGATGTTGTATGGAAGGCGACACTGCTGGCTCACGCGAAGATCTCGCCCTTGGTAAAGCCACCCAATGGTGTATGGTTGTGGATGTGCTGTGGTCGGTAAGCCCAACCGCTTCACGACCTCTGCCGAAATGAGGTTCTTTTGACTCCCGCTATCAACAATGAACTGTATCGGGGAGCCCTTGACCCACATCTGGGAGTGGAAGAGACGCTCCTCCTCCTCTGGATCTTCGGGTTCATTTTTCTGGATCTTTGCGGTAGCAACAGTGGCGCTGGGATCCGCATCAATGATCTGCTTCCCTTTTTCATACCCCTTATCGGGTTCTGACTCAGAGTCGGAACATGCATCTGATTCTGAAACCTTTAGCTCAGCCACCAGTGACTGTTTGGCCCGACACTCACTTGTGTTGTGAGTGGAGCTCTTATGGAACTCGCACCATTTTCCAGTGTCCTTTCTCGGCTTCGCGGCGTTGCTCTTTGCTTGCAGCTTCAGCTGGTTGTCTTGGGCTGTCCCGCCTTGGCTTTGTCCTTTGTTCTGTGGTTTAGGGGCACCTTTCCCCTGCTTTGGATTCGCAGATCCAAAGTCTCGCTTCTTTTGTTTAAACTTCTGCTCGACTTTGACGGCATACCGGTATGCTGCGCCGAGCGAGGGGATGTTTAGGAACTGTATTTCTTCCTGGATGTACTTGTGCAGGCAGCCACGGTATTTGAGTATCAAATGTTGCTCCGAATCCTTGATACCCAACTTTGTGCGAAGGGTATGGAAAAGATTGGTGAACTCCGGCACATCTTGGTCCCTTCCCTGCCGCAGCGTGGTCCACTTTATGTATTCATCCTCATAGCTTCCGACAGGGTAGTACTGCTCCTTGATGGCATCCCGGAACGAATCCCAGGTGGGTGCGGCTGAAAATAGTGAGCCAGTACTTTCATCCTTCTGCTCGCAGTAGGTTTCCCACCAGTCCTTGACGTGGGGGGCTGCTTTGAGAAGAGCAAAAACAATCTTTTCCCGACTCGAAAATTCATGAACAGAAAAATAACCCTCTAGCAGATTTAACCATTTATCTACGGCATCGGCGTCTATCTGACCCTCGAATATGGGGATTTCAAAATTAACTTGTACCTTAAAGGGTGTGGCGTTTCCAGAGGAGCTGCTGGAAGCCGATGCGCCGCTTCTGGGTAGCCGCTGAAGGATCTGCGCAAAGCTGTCCATCATCGCGTTCCGTTGTCGCTCGAGCGCTTCTTCGAGCAAGATTTTGATGGGATCTCCTGCCCCCTCGTCTTTCTTCTCGTCCGCCATGGGAGGCCGTCGGGATTTGCGAGGCTGGTCTTGCAAAGGTTCAACCAGTTCAAGCCCTAACTCCTTATATCCCGACCTTGTTGGGGACATGCAAAGAAAAACAGAGAAAAAGCAGACCGCTCTGATACCACTGATCCAGATTTAAACAGGAACGCAACAAATTACAGAGATAACCATATACACAAAGATGCAGCGGAAATAATACTTCATTTCATTAATGGAAAATACTGACATATGCTTACAAACAGAAATGGCAATAAACTAGCTAGGGCGATGGTAGCTTATCTCTGAGAAGAGATGTGATGGCTACATGCCTCTGAACTGTTCTGAACTGTATTACAATGAGGCTCGAAGGCCTATTTATTGTTGAGAAACAATGGAAAACCCTTCACATACCGAAACCTAACCCTAGAAGATGAAACGCCAAATTGTGGGCCCCGTTTGGGTAAATTGGTACATCAATTTCCCGGGGTCGTAACTTTGGCATACGATCTCCGTTTGACGCGTACGATAGCTCGTTAGAAAGATCTATCCGAGTACTACCACTTTGGGAGGCAACATAGGGCTCGGTCGCCCCAGAATTCCAAAAAAACGTCGTTTAGGGCCTCAAAACGGCTCCGGAAGTTCAGGACCCGAAAAACTGCTAAAAATAGTAAACTGTGCTACAATTAAGGAAACTGAAAATGCTGAGAAAGACAATGGTGGGGGTCCAGGTGGACCTGGCAGGTGGCCACCAATATCCACCTGGATCATTCCTCCCCCCTTAGGAAGCAATGGTCCCCATTGCGTTGAGCTCCTCCATGAGATGAGGAAACCTCTGCTGAACTTGTTCCCTGGTGAGCCACTTGCCCTGCTGAAGGAGTTGGCCTGCTTTGACAACTCGATACAGTTGGATATGCTGTTGGCGAGTGTTCTTGATCTGTGTGTCCATGATCCGATCAGTTGCAGCTTGTTCCATGCAATCTGGATTTAATTCTGTGGGTTTGAGCTGTTCTGCAATGTCGGATGTGTCTAGCAATGGTGGAAAGTATGGCCGAAGGCGGTCCACATTGAACACTGGGTGCAGGCCAAGGAATGGGGGAATGCTGAGCTCAAATGCATTGTCTCCCATAGCCTTAGTAATGGTGTAAGGACCATATCGAAGTGGTCTCAATTTCCGATAGGCTCCAGTAAGGCGTTCCTTTTGCAAATGCAACCAGACTTTGTCGCCCACCTGAAACTTGTGTGGCACCCGGTGTTGATCATGTCGCTGCTTGTACTTGGCATTTGATTTCTCAAGAATGTCATGGACCTGCTGGCGAATATGTTGGATGCGCTCAATGAAGCTGGTGGCCTTATCTGTTTCGGACTGGACATGAGCTGAATTCATGTGAGTAGCTGCAAGTGGCATGGCCACATCAATGGGGCATAGTGGCTGGAATCCTAAACCCACCTGAAAAGGGCTATGGCCAGTGGAGCTGTGAAGAGCTCGGTTGTAGCTGTGCTGAACATAGGGGAGGCTCTCGTCCCATGTGCGTGGATGCTTTGAGTTATACATGCGCAGAATGTGCACAATCATCCTGTTGACAACCTCTGTCTGGCCATCAGTTTGAGGATGGAAGGCTGTGGACTTCGTGAGTTTGGTGTCCAGCATTGACCAGAGACTGGACCAAAATGTGCTGAGAAACCGACTGTCCCGATCTGAGATGATAGACTGTGGGATCCCAAAGTGCACCCACACTCGTTCAAAGAAGAGTTTAGCAGTGGCTTCTGCTGTGATATTCTTCTTGCAGGCCATCATAATGGCCATCTTTGAGAACCTGTCGACGACCACAAAAACACAGTCATTTCCATGCTTAGTGGAAGGAAGGCCTGACATGTAATCCATGGAGATGGATTCCCAAGGTCGACTAGGGGTAGGCAACGGGGTATAGAGGCCTTGCTTCTTAATGGTCGGTTTGGCAATGGCACAGGCAGTACATGATCGGATGTACTTCCCAACATCCTGTCGAAGATTCGGCCAATAGAAATAGTTTTGCAGTACTGCCACTGTTTTCTCGACCCCGAAATGCCCAGCAGCCCGACTGTAGTGTGCTTCCCAAATCATCTTGGCACGCTCGCTTGAAGGAACACAAAGGTGACCGAGGTGGCATAATAGGGCATCCTGGAGGTGAAAATCTGCAACCTGCCGACCCTCCAAGAGTGTCTGGTATGTGTGGCCGAATTCTGGGTCGCTTTTGTAGAGAAGTGGCCAATCAGAAGTCTCGTGCCCGCAAGAGTTGAGCACGGTGGTTAGCGCCATGATCGGTGGTCGACTGAGGCAATCTGCAACATTATTGGTGCTGCCCTTTTTATACTTGATATTCAAGTGAAACTGTTGCAGGTATGTAGACCACTTCTGATGGCGATCATTCTGCAATTTCCCTTGGGTCTGTATGAATTGCAGAGGTCGGTGGTCTGTGTGGATGACCGTTTCCTTCCCCAAAATGTAATGCTTCCATTGTCGGCAGGCCTGTACAATGGAATACATCTCTTTATCATAAGTGGGGTACTTCCGGACTGTGTCTGAAAGTGTTTCACTGTGATATGCCACTGGATGTCCATGTTGAGTAAGGACTGCCCCAATAGCATAGTCAGAGGCATCTGTCTCGACCTCAAATGGTTGTTGTAAATCTGGTAACGCGAGCACTGGTGCCGTGCAGAGGCGATCCTTCAACTCCCTGAATGCCTTCTGTTGAGATTCAGACCAAAAGAATTTTGCTTTCGCCCCGCCCTTGGTGACTTGACTCAAGGGCCAAGAAATATGAGAAAATCCCAACACAAACCTGCGGTAGAAGTTGGCAAGACCTAGAAAGCTGCGGAGCTCTGTTAGAGTGGTTGGAGAGGGCCAATCCCGAATGACTTGGACCTTGGCTGGATCGACATGCACCCCCTGTTCATCAATGATGTATCCCAGATATTGGACCTCGGTCTACTGGACCTCGGTCATGCCAAAAGTGCTTTTCTCCAAATTGGCACATAGCTTGTGTTGCCGCAGTGTTTGGAGAACCTGTCGGATGTGGTGGAGGTGCTCTTCCCAACTCTGGCTGAAGATCAGAATGTCATCCAAGTATACTACTACAAAGGAGTTGGTGAATGGCCGCAAGATGTCATCCATTAGCCTCATAAAGGTTGCAGGAGCATTCGTCAATCCGAAAGGCATGACCAACCATTCGAAGAGGCCCTCCTTGGATTTGAAGGCAGTCTTCCACACATCTGAGGGTTCAATTGGTACCTGGTGATATCCTGACTTCAGATCGATCTTGCTGAAATATTTCGCCCCCTTTAGTTGGTCTAGGAGGTCATCAATCCGCGGGATCGGGTACCTATTACGGACAGTGATCTTGTTCAGCGCCCGATAGTCAATACAGAGTCTCCACGTCCCATCCTTCTTCTGTACCAACACTATCGGGCTCCCACAGGGCGAAGAACTCGGACGGATGTGACCTTTCTGTAGGAGCTCCTGAATCTGCCTCTTGATTTCATTGTTCTCCAGAACGGAGCGCCGATAAATTGGTCCATTGGGTAGCGGCGCACCTGGGGTCAGATCAATGGAGTGCTTGACTTGACAGTGCAGAGGAACCCCTGCCGGGGAGGTGAAGATGTCTTTGTACTCCTCCACAATCTTGTCCATTTGTAGCTGCCGTGCAGAGGGACCTCGTTTGGAGGCCGCGGCCACTGTCTTCTTCTTCCCTTGAGGGCGTATCATCAGGAAAACAAATTTCCTGGTTTTGGAAATGATCTTACTGCATTGTTTTGCAGTAATCAAAGAGATGGCGGCAGGTGGTGGTACCTCTGGTATCCTGAACAACTTATTTCCCAATGTAATAATAACAGCACGGGGCCTTGATTCATACACAGCATGTCGCTTCCACAAGTATGGTTGTCCTAGTAATACATCACAAACTTCAAGGGGAGCAATGTCACACAATACCTCATCCGTGAAGGGCTTGATGTTGTATGGAAGGCGACACTGCTGGCTCACGCGAAGATCTCGCCCTTGGTAAAGCCACCCAATGGTGTATGGTTGTGGATGTGCTGTGGTCGGTAAGCCCAACCGCTTCACGACCTCTGCCGAAATGAGGTTCTTTTGACTCCCGCTATCAACAATGAACTGTATCGGGGAGCCCTTGACCCACATCTGGGAGTGGAAGAGACGCTCCTCCTCCTCTGGATCTTCGGGTTCATTTTTCTGGATCTTTGCGGTAGCAACAGTGGCGCTGGGATCCGCATCAATGATCTGCTTCCCTTTTTCATACCCCTTATCGGGTTCTGACTCAGAGTCGGAACATGCATCTGATTCTGAAACCTTTAGCTCAGCCACCAGTGACTGTTTGGCCCGACACTCACTTGTGTTGTGAGTGGAGCTCTTATGGAACTCGCACCATTTTCCAGTGTCCTTTCTCGGCTTCGCGGCGTTGCTCTTTGCTTGCAGCTTCAGCTGGTTGTCTTGGGCTGTCCCGCCTTGGCTTTGTCCTTTGTTCTGTGGTTTAGGGGCACCTTTCCCCTGCTTTGGATTCGCAGATCCAAAGTCTCGCTTCTTTTGTTTAAACTTCTGCTCGACTTTGACGGCATACCGGTATGCTGCGCCGAGCGAGGGGATGTTTAGGAACTGTATTTCTTCCTGGATGTACTTGTGCAGGCAGCCACGGTATTTGAGTATCAAATGTTGCTCCGAATCCTTGATACCCAACTTTGTGCGAAGGGTATGGAAAAGATTGGTGAACTCCGGCACATCTTGGTCCCTTCCCTGCCGCAGCGTGGTCCACTTTATGTATTCATCCTCATAGCTTCCGACAGGGTAGTACTGCTCCTTGATGGCATCCCGGAACGAATCCCAGGTGGGTGCGGCTGAAAATAGTGAGCCAGTACTTTCATCCTTCTGCTCGCAGTAGGTTTCCCACCAGTCCTTGACGTGGGGGGCTGCTTTGAGAAGAGAAAAAACAATCTTTTCCCGACTCGAAAATTCATGAACAGAAAAATAACCCTCTAGCAGATTTAACCATTTATCTACGGCATCGGCGTCTATCTGACCCTCGAATATGGGGATTTCAAAATTAACTTGTACCTTAAAGGGTGTGGCGTTTCCAGAGGAGCTGCTGGAAGCCGATGCGCCGCTCCTGGGTAGCCGCTGAAGGATCTGCGCAAAGCTGTCCATCATCGCGTTCCGTTGTCGCTCGAGCGCTTCTTCGAGCAAGATTTTGATGGGATCTCCTGCCCCCTCGTCTTTCTTCTCGTCCGTCATGGGAGGCCGTCGGGATTTGCGAGGCTGGTCTTGCAAAGGTTCAACCAGTTCAAGCCCTAACTCCTTATATCCCGACCTTGTTGGGGACATGCAAAGAAAAACAGAGAAAAAGCAGACCGCTCTGATACCACTGATCCAGATTTAAGCAGGAACGCAACAAATTACAGAGATAACCATATACACAAAGATGCAGCGGAAATAATACTTCATTTCATTAATGGAAAATACTGACATATGCTTACAAACAGAAATGGCAATAAACTAGCTAGGGCGATGGTAGCTTATCTCTGAGAAGAGATGTGATGGCTACATGCCTCTGAACTGTTCTGAACTGTATTACAATGAGGCTCGAAGGCCTATTTATTGTTGAGAAACAATGGAAAACCCTTCACATACCGAAACCTAACCCTAGAAGATGAAACGCCAAATTGTGGGCCCCGTTTGGGTAAATTGGTACATCAATTTCCCGGGGTCGTAACTTTGGCATACGATCTCCGTTTGACGCGTACGATAGCTCGTTAGAAAGATCTATCCGAGTACTACCACTTTGGGAGGCAACATAGGGCTCGGTCGCCCCAGAATTCCAAAAAAACGTCGTTTAGGGCCTCATAACGGCTCCGGAAGTTCAGGACCCGAAAAACTGCTAAAAATAGTAAACTGTGCTACAATTAAGGAAACTGAAAATGCTGAGAAAGACAATGGTGGGGGTCCAGGTGGACCTGGCAGGTGGCCACCAATATCCACCTGGATCATATTCTCAGTTATAAGTCCCTCATTTATGATTGGAATGTGGCACGAGGGTGCTTGGATGAAGAGATATTTGGCTCAGCTAATCTATGGTCGGGTGGAACATGGTAGACCCATATCGGGTCAGTTTTTTCATTCATTAATAAGTGTTCCTTTCCTTGGTATTTTCTGTGAAAATATATTGGTTCATATGTGGCATTTGTGGCTATTTTATCCTTATTATTTTTATTCTTTATATGTTGATTATGAGTAGTTTTCATGACAATGATGATGTTTGGCTCTCATCATGTTTTGATTTATATATGAATGAAATATCAATATATGACCTAATATATGATAATGAAACTAATCTAATGAGACACCAATGGTTCTCAGATATTGTTAGATAAGTATGAGATCCCTATGCTCAAATATGTTATTTAAACCTAGAGAATGCATATTTGTGACATGTTTGACGAAATGCCTCTCATGGCTACTAGTGGTCTAGTCAAGTCCTTTGTCAATTATTTTCATATGTATCATTTCATATGTTACTTTTCATTTCTTGAAGTTTCATGGAGTCCTCGGTACTGGTCTCAGTCCTAGCCCTAAAAAGTGGCACAAAATACATAATCACTAGCACAAGACTACATAGAAAATTCCCCAGTCGCTTACTTGCCTTATTGTGGAAGCGAATGGAGGGCCATAGTTGCATGCATGCCCATGTCAAGGGAGGGACTAAGGCTTTAATGCATCAAAATGTCAGGTTTTCTCAAGGGATGGTCACTTGGAAGTGTTGGATGGCTCCTCAGGGTTCTGTTGCATGTGTAGAAGGTCACATTAGTTATTTTGTGTTGGTTCTAATTCCTTAAATATAGATGGGAAGCTGAGTCAGATGATAGTATCCTCTGGTCACATGTTTACGATGGTTGGTTGGTTACCTGGGTAGATGTTGGAGGAGGGTGTTACAGAGTAGTATTAGAGCCAAGTTCAACACTTGGACTGGATGGGGAGAATTTGTTTGTCATGCAGGCATGAAGGATATATATGTGCTTCTTATGTATACATGGTGGTAGTCACTATTGCAATTGTGTGTCCATGCAGGACATGATGATGTTGTTGTTGGGATGTATTTTTCATCAATGCATGTCAGTAGTATATGAATTTTTTATGCATGCATTTTCATGGTTATGGTTATGCATGTATAGTAGGCCAGACATGCATCGTGAGGTAATTGTATGTAATTAGGTCATCATGACACTATTTATATGTTATGATGTTAGTTTTCTAGTTGAGATAGAGCAAGGGATGGATATCATTAGAGCAAGGGTGCAACACTAGACATCAGGATGAGAGAATATCGTCATACATGCACTGTATGTTTGGCATGTAGGTATGTTAGTTAATGGATTGTCATCTACATTAGGGTTAGATATATGCATGTCACTTTATTGTTATTGTGGTTCCATGTTTGATAAATTCTAGTTTATCAGTGTAGTCATATGCATGTGTTGAATAGTCATGAATGATAGTAACTTGTTGTTATATGAAATGTTGTTTATTTTTTTTTATGTTAATTAACTTGGTTATTATTGTATATGTTGTTAATAAGTATGCTATACGTTAACTTATATGGGATCATAGCCTACATAATTGAACAACAAAAATAATAGTGGGATAAAGGGAAATGAACCACTAAAGTGTTGGCATTGTGGTGAACCACGCTTATTAAGGGACTACCTGCATAATCCGAGATATGTCTAGAATATTCAAGCAATCCATGAGGCAACGAATGTGAATGATGTTGCTAGAAATATTCCTCTAATTAGTGAAACACTAGAAGATAGAGACGTGGAGTATTAATCTACTATGATTGAGGTTGAAGGTACAATTGTAAACCAAGTTGTGTCTACTTTAATTAATCGAGGGGCTAGCTTAATTTATATTAGTCCCCAGATTGTGCAAATATGTAATTTGAAATCTGAAAATTTTTAAGAATGCATGGCTGGTATAGTTAGTGACTGGTACCAAAAGAAATGCGATGAGTCGAATAAAGTAGTGCCTTATTAATTGAAATGGTTTTGTCACACAAACTGATTTAAACATTCTTCCCTTAGGATCTATGACTTATTGATAGGCATGGATTGGCTGGAGAAACAGGGAGCTGTTAGAAAATGTTTGGAGAAAACAATAAGTTGTTTGGGTAAAAGGGGAAAAATCTAGTTAATTTGAGGAAAACCAAAACCAATATCAGTTTGAGAAATTTCATCTTTATAGCTGAAAAGGAGTGCAAGGAAAGCATGAGAGGTGTACATGGTGCAGGTGTACTTTACCAAGCATTAGTGAATTTCAAGATGTTTTTGCAGATGAGATTCCACGTTTACCCCGTTGTAGAGACATATATTTTTCCATTAACTTGGTACGAGGTGCCACCCCCGTGTCTAGAGCTTTGTATTGAATGAGCATACCAACGCTACTAGAATTGAAAATGTAGTTACAAGAGCTATTGAACAAAGTTTACACAAGACCCAGTGTCTCATCGTGGGGTGCTCATGTACTATTTTTCAAGAAAAAGGATGGCACATTTAGAATTTGCATTGATTATCATCAGTTGAATAAACTAATTGTCAAGAACAAATAACCATTGCCCCAAATCGATGATTTGTTCGATCAAGTGAGGGAGCAACTATATTAAAATTGATTTAAGAAATGGTTATCATCAATTGCAAATAAAAGATGACGATATTCATAAAACAACCTTCCAAACAAGATACAATGGTTATGAGTTCATAGTGTTACCCCTTGGTCTCACTAACGCACGGACAAACTTTACGTGGTTAATGAATAGTATACTCCACAAATACCTTGACATGTTTGTGCTAGTATTTATAGATGACATTTTACTATATTCAACAAATGAAGAAGAAAATAAGGAAAATGTGAAACTAGTATTACAAACATTAATGGAACACCAATTATATGCAAAACTCAACAAATATGAGTTTTACAAGGACATAATACAATATTTAAGACATGTTATTTCCATCGAGGGACTATATGTTAATCCTAAAAAGGTTAGGGCTATCATGAAGTGACCCTTACCAAAGGATGTGTCCATAGTTCACTCATTTGTGGGGATCATAAGATATTATCAAATGTTTATAGAGCCATTTTCAAAATTGTCTCATCCCATTACTTTGCTATAGAAAAAGGGAACCAAGTTTGAGTGGACAACCAAATGTCAAGAAAGTTTTGACAAGATAAAACAATTGTTGACAACCACCTAGATATTAAAAATAGTAGACGTAGGCAAGGAATTCACTATTTGTACAGATGCATGTTTAGAAGGCCTTGGGGGAGTGTTGATGTAGGAAGATGCAGTAATAACTTATGAGTCTAGAGAGCTAAAACTTAATGAAAATAATTATGTTGTGTATGGTTTGGAAGGGATAATAGTAAATCACGCACTAAAAATAAGGAAACACTATTTATTAGGAAAAAAATTACCTTAGTAAGAGATCAAATTAGCCTGAAATATTTTTTTCGGCGAACCTAATTTAAATGCTAGGCAATTAAGGTGGTTAGTGTTCCTCAGTGAATTTGAATTTGAGATAAAAGACATAAAATGGAAAGAAAACAAAATCGCAAATGCTCCAAGTAGACATAACCATACAGTGATAGGAATGTTTGTTAGTAGTGTAAAAATAGATTTTGTGGAAGAGATTAGAAATTCAAGGCAACAAGATCCTCAATATTTATAAATTCAGCAAAAAGAAATTGAGAACATGTTGAAAATTCTGAAAATTTACTAACCTATCAAAATAGGTTGTATGTTCCCAATGTGAACGTGATAAAACAAATGATACTAGATGAACACCACAAAAAACCATATGGAGCTCATCCTAGATACCAGAAAATGATAATCACATTAAGGAAGAACTTATTTGGGCTAGGCATGAAGAAATATGTGGTAGAATATCTTGCAAAATACATAGAATGTCAATAGGTAAAGGTGGAACATCATCACCCTATTGGATTTCTAAATCCCCTACCCATTCTCGAATGGGAGTGGGAAGTAATTTCAATGGAATTTATCACAGGATTACCAAGGAAAAAGCACTAAGATGATTTTACCATGGTGGTGGTGGACACTTTGACTAAAGAAAGACATTTTAGACAAGTTTAGTTTACTTTTGGGACCGCCCTAATTACTTATATTTTCATGAAGGAAACATTTTGACAACATGGGATACCAAAAATAATAATGTCATACAAAGATGCTAAATTTACCTCTAAGTTTTGGAAAGCCTTTTTGGGGGTATGGGGAATCGATTATACTTCAACACTGCATATCACCATCAAATGGATGGACACACAGAAGGAAATAATTAGATCTTGGAGGATATGCTACGAATATATGCCATGAATATGTCTACTAAGTCGGAGGATTTTTTTGCATTTAGTAAATTTTCCTATAACAATAACTATGAAGCTTCAATTAAAATGAGTCATTTTGAATATTTATATGGCAGAAGATGTCATACACCACTTAGTTGGAGTCAACTGGAAGATAGACTAATATTGGCACTAGATACTTTATAAGAAATGGAACAAGTAGTATGAATGATTAGACAGAATATCAAAATAGCACAAGACAGAAAAAAGGCTAGATGGACAAGAAGAGAATTCATAATGAAATCAACATTGGAGATCATGTTTACTTATGAGTAAAACCGAGAAAAATTACTCTAATAACCCAAGATTATGCAAAGTTGACACCATAGTTCTATTGACCTTTAAATATCCCGGATAACATTGTGCGAGTATCATATCAGTTGGCTCTTCCTAGCCATATTAAAGTTCATAATTTTTTTCATGTGTCCTTGTTGAAAAAGTATGTCCATGACAACTCTGATGTAATTGATTGGAACTTGATACAAGTGGAACCCGAAGGGGACTTTCTTCGAGAGCTACTCTACATCCTGGATTGGAAAGAGATCATGCTCCAGAATCGAGTCGTCGCTCATGTTAAAGTGTAGTTGAGAAAGTGGGAGGATACTATGAAAGAATCCTACCCAGCATTGTTTAAGTAGGAGGCATAAAAGTAATAAACACCAAGGAAAATGTTATTTTCAATAGGGGGGGATATAATACCCCTCTGTTGTTATGGAAACACATTTTGTTTTTCATTGGACTATTTTTAGCATGTTGGCTAGGAATCCATGATGAAATGGATTTAAAAACAATGATGTAATAGATAAATCTTATAAATAAAGCTGGAAAATTAGTGAGAGAGAAACACCTGAGTAAGAGATGCTTGCAAAAATCTAGAAACCAATGAGGTGGATTAGATTAAGCTCATATATCCTACAAATACTCAGTTGAAGTTGAGGAGAATACTGAGAAAAGCATTACAAGAGAGAAAAATAGGCTTTAAAGGAAAAACAATTGAGAAAAAACATAGGCTAGTGGGTTAGTAGAACCTTGAAAGGAGGGATGTTGCCAAGGAAAACTATGCTGATGATTAATGTATAAACTACATTATTTGGAATCATCAAGATGTTGTTAATTCCATGCAATAAATTCTAGGCTCACAGAGAACCAGAGGATTTTGTTTCAAGGTTCAGTGGAAAAATGTTCCCAAGTGAATTTTCCAGCCATAATGTTGTTAAGAGGTTTTCATTATTGTTATTTCATAGTTTCTTTTCTTTATACATCTGTAAACTTGAATAACAAATTGGTGTTCTTTAGATGTATGATTTTCCGCTAACTTAGTAATTTGTGTGCGTAGTAAATTAAGAACAATTGAGGAAATGAATGGTATCATGAATGTTACTGTTGAAAAGGTTTCCATGTATATGGTAGATAACATAAATAAATTTTGTAGAAATTAAGCTTAATCTAAAGTTTTTAATTTTGTGGACCTAGACTTAGATAAGTAAGTTTTGATATGGGAACTTAATTACATAATAAATAGATACATAGGTTAATTTTTCATAAGTAGATTTATTGGAAGAAACATTGGATATAACGGTTCATGGTTGGATGAGTTTGTTTATATTAATTACGGTAATACTTTTGATTACTTCCATTACAAACAATACACAATCAACTTCCTGGGCAAAAAAAAATTTGTCCACGATACGATTTGTCTCCCACCTATTTCTAGTAAGGAGAGAAAATCCATTCACATTAAAAAGGAAAGGTATACCTTGACCATTGTGGTTGCAGTAGGGTGCAAGAAATCATTCATACAGTGAATGTGGAACACATATATTTGTTGACTCTATTTGGAGCTTGCATGATGGAAAAATTCCTGTAGGAAGGTGAAGTTAGATAAGGTAAGCAAAGAGGTCATTTTCCTATAAGACTACACTCCATCATGAGATAAGGAAATATGGTTATCTAAAGAAAATAGTGTTGGAGGTTAGAGTCAAATCCCAAGTTTCATGATCAAGTCCCAAAATCAGAATATAGACCCATCATATTCACCTGATTATTCTTAGGGGACTATGCACTAGAGACCGTCGTGAAAATTAGGGATAACCAAGGAATGAATTCCTAGTAAGATAACAAAGTTAGCTTATCGAAGGTTCGAAAACATAATAGAGAATTTTTACAGTTTAATCAACCACAGTTCGAAGTTACGATCTCTTTTCCGTCAAGATTTAGAAATTAAATAGGAAATATGAGACATACATGTTAATTGAATTGGCGTAGAGAAAAGATTAAACCATGCATGTGTAGGTAGTAATCTTAGATATTTTTATGCGGCAAAGTAATTATCTGAATGTAGTAGAGACATTAATATCATCAAATTTCTATGTAACGATAAGTTCTTCTGGAAGATATAGAAATAAAAATTGAGGAGAAATAGTAACTACGATAGATATACAGCATATAAAAAAAGATATTAAATTCTCTACTATTTGATTTATACGAGTTGACACGTCATCTAGTTGAAATACATACTAAGGAAAAACTCAACTGAGATGGTTATGTTTTACTGTCTATGTTAGGTGTATGCGTTAAGAATACATACAGTAAGCATACCATACATCCATAATTAGAATTTCATGCCACATTTACTATTATTCCAGTACAGCGGAGCTATGAGTATTATCTTAATAAAAGTCACGATTACCAAAAGACAAATAGAATTCAACACAAGAAATGAATCAGAGGAACAATCTCACACACATTTATATATGAAAAATTCTTTATCGCAACATAATAAAAAAAATAGCAGGTTCATGAAATATGAATGCATACCTGGGTGCCAAGAAATTAATAGAATAAGGTAGAAAGAAGGTATAACATATTGCATCACTGAGTTTGGCTATATTAAACATTTGAAATGTTACGATTTCCTGGAATAAATTATAGAGAAACCTCTTGCAGGAACAACAAAAAACCACACACAGATCTGTAAGCCAATGTTACAAGCCCCGTATGCAAATAAAGGTTGTAGGCCATATATATATAAACAAAAAAATATACATAATTATGGAGGCTGTAAGACATGTATAAAAAAAATATACATGATTCTAATGTCTCCATACATGGAGCTACACATACGAAAGTCTTGTGGTAAATTCTAAAATGAGCTCCGTTGTCAATGCATCATGTAATCCTCAAAATGAAACCATGACACTCAGTGTCACGAGGAGCACAACCAAGAAAAACCCCTTTAGGGAAACAGATGGAATACCAACCTAGAAATGGGAAAAACTTGTTAACGCATGCTGATATCAAACTGGAATGCAGTCAGCACGGGTTATAATGCCACAATAGTAATACCTGCATAGTGAACAAGAGACACAGGAAAAATATTAAGTTACGAGAACCATAACGAAATAAGGTAGTTGAGAGAAAGAGAAAAAGGGCATTGAAACACAAACAAAATTTACCTGGTCAACCTGTGAATTGTGTTTTCTCTACTCCTGTAAGTCGCAATGAAAAATTCGAAAACCAATAAGAGAAATTAAAAGAGATTCTAAACCGGACCTGGAATATCGTATTAGAACATAAACCAATACCAAAAGACTGACTTTTACCTGACATTCACAATGTTTGAGAGGTCGCCGTAGACTGGCCATAGCATAGATTCCAATTGGGATGCTTGATAGACCAAAATCCATTCATGTTTTGAACAGATGAACTAATATTAGACTATGCAGTAGAATACAACTAGAAAGATATAAAAAAATCCCTTTATAGATAGATGGGTGCCTAAAAAACCAAAAAAAAAAAAGAAAAAAATGTAAAAGATTACTGGAATAGTGAGGAAATAGCTTGGGCAAGAGGAACTTTTCCACAAGCATCAGCTTAAAACTAGACATAAGACATCAATTGACTGAATTGGAGGTGTAAAGTTTAAATAAAAAAAACAACAATGAACAAGGGAAAATAAAGAAAAAATATACGCTATACCTTAGTTCTATCACGAAACTTGATATGGTGAGTTGGTCGTCAAGACAATGGGCATTGAATTCCAAATGGTTAATGTGGTGGGCACTCGAGAGGACACCTACCATAGTTATAGATCAAAATACTCGCATGGAAAAAATGTAGACTAAATACGAGGGAGAAGGGAATGTAGGAGGGCTTATGGTTTCAAATGGTAAATCTCCATTGTTGATCTGACGGGGGTCATCCTAGCCATTGAAGAACATTGTACACTAGTCCCATTGGAGTCCATGTGAAGGGATAAGGTACATCACGTGGTTCATGATATGTGTAGGACAGGGATTGGGCATTCCAATTAGTGTACTACATCTGGAGTCCTCTCGACAGGCCTCGATCTTTGAAAATGAAAAATGACATGTTATAATTCTTGACTAGAAAATTCCAACCCTTGTCTATTAGCATGGAGCATGTGAAACTATAACGTAATGCAACAAAGAGAGTAAACATAAAGTCTTAGTAAGACTATAGGAAGCATTCAATAATCAACATAACCGTGGTTACCTAATAGTTATAGGGAGATCATTGACAATGAGTATAAGGTTAAGTTGGTTATAAGGTACACAAGGGTGAGTGCATAACCACCAATGAGTGTATATACAATGGAGTTTCATAGGTGTTAAACAAATTATGGATTATTTGATAAGTATACAAGTGGAGAGTAAGAGCCTTATGACAATCATGTGCAAGTGCATATATATATATATTTGTGTGTGTGCATTAATAGCAAATTATTTTATTTATATTTTTTTATGTTATTATAGGTTCATCAAATTTGACATAGGCAACATATAGCACTTAGTCATATTTTCATCAGGTGCCTCCTTACCTTTTCCAACTCTATATTTTCTTTCCTGCATATCAAATGATCCTCAAGAATGATCCTCTTATTACATCTCATCAAGGAGGTTAGAAGCATCCAAATATTCAAATATACATGGAGGAAGTATAAGTAATGATAAAAACAATAATTTGATCTATAATTCTAAACAAAAGTAAAGACATAAAGGAGCATCATAAGTCAAGATATGCTTATCTTCAATGCGAAGTGATCCTCTCCCTCTTGAACCAATCTTCAAGAGCCATCACTATCCATTTTCCTATTGTAGTGGCTACAAGAACCCTCCAAAATTTTGCCTAAGATACATTTTGAAGCCTTCATACTAAAATCACCGCAGTTTATCTTAAACTAGCCTAAGAACTTGTGCTTTGATTAAGTTTTATCTTTTCCTTTACATCTTTTGTTTTCTTTATTTCTTTGTCATCTAACCACAAGTTGACCTCTTGACTTGGTTGCAATCCGGTTCTAAGCATGCCTTGGTGATCTACGCAATCCTAGATGGCAACCAACCTTGCTCTCAGGAAATGCGCAATTCAAGCCAGTGGTGAGATTGAGCTCTAGAATTGCACAGACCCAGCTGGAAGATTGTCTTCAGCTTGGAAACTACGTAGAGCATGACAGGTAGCCAGAGCCACTCAACCCAAAAATTATGCAGAAGCATTCCCTCAACAGTTGTCTGATGCATGTGCAAGTGAGTTGCGTAGTTCTCCCCAGAAATGCACAATTTCTCCATGCATGCATGGAAAAATTTCTTGAAAAAAAATAGAAAAAGCATCCCTAAAAAATAGGGATCTATTTTTAGGAGTTGAAGTTACACTTGAGCTATTTTTTGAAAATGCCGCAATGTGTCGCTTTTTCCTATTTTTTTCTCCTTCGTGTCATAAACCCTAAATCCACCAAATCTATTTCATCAGAATTGATAGAGCTCATTTTCATATTCGATCTTGGATATCTAGCATTCACGAGGAGATCTCGGAACATTCGACACATTTTTTGCATCTTTTCCACGTAAGTCTTGATTTTCTAGTGTTTTGTTGTTTTTCTCTCACTTTTGTTTCCTTGGCTTGTAAGAGTGTTGTTTTAACCATTTTATTGAATGACAAGTCACATTTTGATTTTTTTTAGCTTGTACAAGTGTTGTTTTAATTTTTTCATTTCCTTTCCTAAGTGTTGCATGCAGAACCCAATTTTTGCATTAACAGTCGTCGTTGCAGTGCCTCTCTCCATAAGCTTCATTTTTCTTCTGTTTGACTGATTCCTGCACTTTTTTTATTGCATGCATTACTATTCACTCAGATGTATAGAAAACATCACTCACACTTTCATATATGCTTGTTTTCATGTTTCCCTTGGGAACATCTAGGCTTCCTTAGCCTAGATCTAGCTCTTCCCGGAATGCACTTCGCATTTTTGGATCATAAGGATCAACCTTGGCTCTAGAATTTGTGTAAAGGCTACCAATGACTTGCTCCAACTACACACTGTGAAGTTCTAGGAGTACTTCTCAGAGCTTTGGCTGCTAGGATTGTGCGAAGAGCAGTCCCAGCGAGCACAAGCTAGACTGAACTTCACATTGTGCAGTTTTAGTCATCATCACCTTCTCACTCACAACTAGGATTATGTAATGAACAAATCTAGCTAACAGTCACTCTCCTATAAAACCATGAATTTCACAATCTTTCCCAGCAAAATCCCATTTTTTTATTTGGTCTGTCCTGAAGTGATTTTGATTTCGAGCTAACATTTCATGCCATGAGTGTCCTCTGTGTGTCCAGGTACAAGAGTTGCTAAGAAGCCTTTCAATGGTACATGTAACATGGCTTCCAAGAGAGTTTCATCAAAGGATCCTCTTGAGAGGAGCACTGGGGATGTAGTTGAACATGTGTCAATGAACTTGCTAGTTTATGCAAACACATAGTTGTTCATAGAGAAGGACATAAAGATAACATGGCAGGAAATCAAGGATATCTTTGCAGGAAAATTCGAGGAAGATCAAGAATATCAGCAGGTATATGTCAACATCCACAAGTCAGGTTTATATAAGGTTGCATGCAGGTACCATGCCTTCCCTTTTGCAGACATCATTCACTGTATTGTCTCACATACCAATCCCAAGATGATGACATTGAAAAGTGCTAGTGGGACATAACTTGCTACCTTGAGGATGGAAATTTACCATCAGATGTATCACTTACCATAGTCGGTGAACCACATGGATACACTTTTCTATACCCCCAAAAACAATATGAACACTAAAGACATCATGACGCATTGGCTGAAAGAGTCATCGAAGTTCAGGTCGACACCCAATCATGTTTGCAAGACTGATTCACTGATAAAGGCCTACCAACTCCTGATCATCTTTGCATGTCACTTGTACAGTCAAGAGAGCATAGAGACATTTCTGCAGAATTCATTGGTTGTGTTGGACCAGTTCGTGAGTGAAGGAATGTGTTATAGACATTTTTGTGCCTTACAGCATGAAGCATGAAATGTCAATAATCTAAGGGATCCAAAGTCCCTAAACATGTTGTTCCTACCCCTAGAGGAACAAGGTCAGCAAACCACAGCACTAAAAATCAGTTCTCCACCTGAAAACACTCAAAAACAAGCTATTTCTGGATCATGTCAACTGCTCCACTGAGCATCTGCGTTGAATGTCAACTGCTCCACTCTGTACCTGCGCTGAATGTCAACTCTAAAGAAGGCTACCTGCGCTGGGCGAGATTGGCCAGGTGGCACAGTCATTCCTCAATGTGTCAAATGCCCAGGAAGCTTCCAAAATGACACTTGGATCAGGCAATTTGCCTATTGATGAGTAAGAGGGTCTTGATCTCCAAGTGGAAGCAAGAACCTCCAAGTGGACTTAAGAACTGAAGAATAACTGAAGTGGGAGAGGACACTAGTCAGCTTCATGCCAACCTCAAGCTGACTCATCCTTTCTCCAAAACTCCTATATATAGAGCTCTCTCATGAGGTCTAGAGAGGCTGGAATCTTGTGACTGTAAGGAAGTGTTGTTGGTTTGAGTATAGAACTATTGGGTGCTTTGCTTGAAGGAGGTGAAGAGGAGATTTCTTTCTGCTGGGAGGTGTTGCTGGATTGGGCCTCTTATGGTTGTAACACTCTCAGAACTTCACTTCTTCCATTAATAAAGCATTTGAGGTTCTTCTATATGCATGTGTCTCAATGGTGTATTGATGCTTGTATATTTGATTTATTCTAATCCTTGAATCGATTATGGATGTATGCTTCTTGTAGTTCCCTTTTCTTGTGCTTTTACAGGATTTTTGTGTAGCTGGGCCAGTGAAAGAGCAAGGACCTGGGAGCAAGAAGCAAAGAGGGAAGATCGGATCAATCATTAGCGGAAGATAACGGTTAGTGGATCTCTTCCTCCTCTCTCTTACATCTCATAAAGAAGTAATCTTGAATAGCTTTGCATTCAGTTGTTGCTGAGGTACTATCACCCTTAGAGTGGGATAGGGTCATTCCGTATTGGATACTTTTCCCAACAACAAATTGGCGACTCCGCTGGGGATCGTATCTTGTTGGTTGTTTGTGTTTTTGCTATTCATTTCATAAACACAGGGAGTACCGAATCGAACTACATTTGGATCTTTCAAATGCAAAGTAGAGGGCAGCTACTCTAGCTCAGTTTCTGGGCAAGTTTATGATTTGAAGAGCTGATCCACAAGGACTCTAATAAGCTCTTAGTGATAGTTTTTCATCCTCCTTTTCATCCCTTAGATTGTACTTGACTGATAGCTTCTGATTTGGCCAAAAACTGTGAATTTTTTAGCAATCTGTGACCCGGAAACCAAGAGAAACGAAAGTTTCGTTCTTCAGTGCAGGCTGTGTGAAGGTTGTCTGCATTTCAGCGCAGTTCCCGAAGGGGCTACCTGCGCTAAAGGTCAAACTGCCTGTGTACTACCTGCGCTGGACCAGTTTTGCTTAGTGCTACTGGGGTTTCCTGCTGTTTCTTGCCCTGTTTTCACTCTTGTTTTGCTGCCTGTTACCAGTCAATGTTCCTATCTGAAACTAACTTTCCTTGCCACTATTCCGCCTCGGTTGTATAAAGAAACTGTGTTTTTTCTTTGTGTATTTCTTGTATCATTTACAGTTTCCCATAACGAAAGTGAACTAGTTTTGCTGTGACCTCTTAGGTCCAGACCTGTGATTAAGTGTCGTTTTGATCTTAAGAGTTAGTTGATTTGCTGTTCATAGCTGATTGAGCTTTTGCTTTCGTCATATGGTTTGAGTTTATATGTTTCTAGTGTCGAAACAAGTAAATCTTAAGGTGTCTTTTGATTTTGGACAAGCTTGTTTGCTTTCACTTGAAATTGAATTCGAAATTATACAACAGCTTTCTTTTTGTGTCACACAAACATTAAGAAAGAGAAAAGAAATACTTGCATTGTGCATGTGCATTATGAGAGTTTGCATGTTGATTTAGGGAAAAATGCATTATTGTGTGCTCTATGATCTGTGTGAAAAGATGTTATCTTTCTTTTCCCTCAGTAGTTAAGATTTTCAAAGTTGAAAGATTGAAAAGCTTGCTTATCATCTTAGACTGCATTTAGGAGTGTTACTATACATCTCGTGGTGATCCATAAAGGCAAACTGCTAAACAAGATCAACCTTAAAATAAATTGAATTTACATAACAACGCATTGAAACATAACGCAAACACATAGAGGTCTAAGCTAGAGACGTGTTCCGGCGTCGTTAAACGTGATATCTTAGCGTTGAGTGGTTGGGTGATTCCTCCACGGTGAAGCGATAAGTATCAATACGGACTTGTGCTCCCACGTACCGTCGCGTATATATTGGGAGACCCCTATAGGATCAAAGCCTTTATCCATAGGAAACCATGTCGGCCGCCCTACTGATCGCAATGCAGTGAACACAGCATGCATGAAGATCGACCACTTGTACCGTAAAACGTATTCTGTGGTTTTGCGAAAAGTTTGGGACACCCTCTGCCTAGAACTCCAGAGCAGTTTCTTTTGGCCTTTTTCAAACTTTATAACTGAAAAAGTCCATCCGAGCATTTGTCACTTCGGGCTCGTTAAAACATCGAAGGAGACTAGAGTCATCTTTAGCTTTTTCTCGACTCTTAAAAAGTGAAAAAGCAAGTTGTGTCTAAAGCGTCGTTATAAAATTTATTTTAAACGGAACATAATCACCTCCCATTCCTGCGTTGATCTGTAGGTTGAGAACATGGAACGCCCCAACCAAGGAATTCCACATGATGGAAATCCTAGTCCTTTCTCCTCTTGGGGAGAAGTTGGTGCGCCCCACATGGCCACATTGTCGCTTCCAAGACTGACAATTGGCCTGCCTATTTGGCTTTTCTCAACCAATGTAGTTCAGAACACCATGGTTCCTGAATAGTCGAGTCAACAGTTAGATGAGTCTAGAGCTGCCCACCAGCCTTCTACTTTCTATAACTCTTCCTCCAATCCTTCATCTTCGAAAGGTAGAGCCGACAAAAGCCAATCTCCCATGGAGAAGAAGGAGAAGAAGAAGAAAGAGAAGAAGAAGAAGGAGCCTAAGGCGACTGGGGGCAAGCAAAAGACATCTAACAAAAATCCACACACAGCACAGACCGGGCCTAAATCGCCATGTGTCATATGTAGAGGAGACCACTTCCATAGAGATTGTCCCTGTATTCCCCGGATACTAAGGGACTGGTCCCCTCGGTTGCACAATTCAGGAGCATCAACTTCTGATAGCCATGTTGATTGCTTACCATCAACCAGCGAAAGTGAAGGTTCAAGACAAAGAGGGGGAGCAAGATCCCCCTGTAGACTGTGTGAAGACGATCACGCCATTCACCGTTGTCCCTTCTTAGACGAAGCGAAGAGAGTTTTGGAAGATCGCCCGGTTTCACCGTTGAGACTTCCTCCTGGATACAAAAAACTCGTGCCAAGTCCTTCGTTGGTTGAAAATACAGCTGGTCCGCTCAAATGGTCAGCTGAAGCGTCAGTCATTGAAAATGAACCTACTGAATCCAGACCAGACGAAAGTCTAAAGGTCGATACGGCAGTTGACCCGGTTCTTCCTTCAGAAGTTTCATCCTCAAATGACACCGTCACTGAAGATTCATCTTCAAATGACACCCTCACTGAAGAGAATAAGGATGACACCATCCAGATTCTTTTCATCAACACAGATTCTGATGAGCATCAGGGCAATGCGCCCATTCCTTTATCGCAGGAAGGAACATCATCAGGGTCATCGGTCGTGTATTCGGTCCCACCACCAAGCAACCTGGTTGTATCCTTTGATTGGAACCAACTAGGCAGACCCCGGTTGCCAGCCAGTATACCATTCAGAATCATAGTCCAAATTTATAGAATGGTGATGGCCGGAACTATCATTGATGAAGGGGCATCTGTGAGTATCCTTTCCTCTATTGCTTGGAAAGCACTGGGTTCCCCAGCGCTTTTACCTGAGATAAGAAATCTCTCGGGTTTTGATAACGGAACCAGTCGACCATTAGGGATCCTCCCCAATGTGCCTGTTACATTGAAAGGGAAGACCATTCAATTGAACGTGATGGTCGTTCAAGGACCCTTGGATTATAACCTACTCCTTGGACGAGACTATATATATTGCATGGGAGCTATAGTCTCCTCACTCTTTAGAGTAATGTGTTTTCCACACGAAGGAAGGGTGGTCAAGCTCGTAGACCAACTTTCATTTCCGGGATCACGCATCGCAAATAGTCAAATACCAACCCTCAATGGTCTATTCACTCAAGAAATGTCTCCACCCCCAGTCCTCCTTCCCGATGAGTTCGAGTGATTCGGAAAGATGGGACTGGAGCCCAGGGGGCATGCATCCTGGTCTGCTTCGGGCAGAGGAAACCCTGGGTATAAGGTAGAATTTCCGCGAAAGAATATGACTAGTCCGTACCCCGTCCGTATTTGGAAGAGGGGTTGTTCTAGGATAGGATTCTTTTGTTAAGGTTACTTGTTCGACAACAGTCGTTCACCATTGTCTACTTCGGTAGGCAGTGCCGAGGAAATGTTTTCGTTTGATGGTGTTAAAAAAACAATCTTTGGGTAACCAGGAAGAGGCAAGCCTCACCCTTTAAAACAAATGTTTTGATGGATAAGTAGGGGCAGCCTTGAAATTGTACTTTATACCTGGGGGCATGCAACCTTTCGGAGTGCAAGCAAGGGGCGACTATTTATTTTTTAAATTTTTAGGTCCTCCCTTTAAACCTGTAGGTCTAACCCTTTAAACTCGTAGGATTAGCCGTTTCTGAACTTGCATAAAGAAAGGATGAGAGGGAGCAAAGCTTAGTGAAGATGAAGCTCTATAAAAAATAGAGATCTCACAGGAGACATTTCTTATCTTATGACTGGTATATCGAGCAGTTTTAGCATAAAGTTCATGCTCGTTAAAAAATAAACGCAAGATCCGAGTAGTTTTAACGCGGTCTTCATGCTCGTTAAAAAATAAATAAAAGCAGTGAGCAATGTTTCCCCCAGAGTTTAAGCTCATTTTTAAATAAAAAATGAACCTATTCCGGTAAATAACCTCTGTGATCGTAAATTTATCAGCCATAAAAAGCCTTGGTCGTGTTTGCACTTGCTGCCTCCATTCCATTTGGCCGATCGTTCACCCCCATATGATTGTTTACCCATTTTGAGGAACAGCTGCGAAGAGTGATTTCACTTAGCCATCCTTGTGACACTGCCGTGATTGGAAAATTCCAACCTGTACCTGGAATCTGCTGCTATCCCTGTTTATCACTCGTTCCTCAAAAGACGAGTCTTCTTTAAGCTCTTTTCAACTGACTCGTAAAATATGAAAAGTTTGTCGAGTTTTGGCCTTCCAGCTCGTTAAAGTGATTGGAAGAGCTATCCCTCCTCTAGATTTTAATCTTTTTGGACCTGAGGGATTATTACACAAAAAGGTCGAGCGCTTGTTTTATTCGGCTCGTTAAAGTTATCGAAAACTCATCCCTTTTGTATTGTTTTATACTTTTTCGGACTTAAGGGATTAGATGACGAAAAAGGAATTTTGGAGTTAACTTTCTGTACCTTTTCAGACTCTCTAAAAATGAAAAGGACCGAGTTGTCTTTGTCGCTAGACTCGTTAAAATAATTAAATAGCGACAAACTTGTCTTTAGACGAGAACGAGTTTCCCTATCGCTAGGCTCGTTAAAACATAGCGATGGGCCTGCCCGAAGGGCAGGTTATAGAACAAGCATATGTTATCCTCCTCAAGCTTGACAAAAATAAAGAGGTACTGGTCAGAAATGACTGGGGAAAAATTGGGAGAACCTCAAAGCTTTAATGGTAGCAAGTCGCTCTTGAACATGACACTTTGTCCTCCGTATCACATCGGGTTGGGTTGTTTCATTCACCGGTCTCATCACCATGGTCCTCGCCAAACCATCCACATTTGGGGTAATGCTACCGATCCATCACATCAGTGTCGTTATATGTTCAAGAGATGTTGTTCAAAAAGAGTCAACCGTGTCCCATCCACTGCCATACATTATCCTTCATCCACCCATGATCGCCACCCTGAATCATATCTCACAGATTGTTTTCACCTCCACTAAAATCATTAGCTCCGTTCCATGTCACTGATGTGGGATTCATTAAGGCCCTCCTTTGACAGATCGCTTCTTGTCTACTTCAGCTCATTATCCAAGAAGTTGATCTAGGAGCAACCCCCTCAGTGCTTTGAAGCTTGCATGCCTCAATGGCAAGTTTCTCACTTCCGGCGACAGGTATACATCAATGACCTTCGACCAGAAGATTTTGCGTGGTGTTCGACGCCAAGTCCTTTATTCACACCACGTGAATTGTACTGCAGTACCTTGAGGGTCATTATCATTATCGGTGATTCCTCTCGCGCTTCTTAACGGTTTACATTATTTACCGGTAATCAAGCGATGTCTTTCCATGTTCGACTTCAGCGCAATTCTCACATGGATCGACTTGTACTTAGAGTGAAGATCGAATGAGTTTGAAGACCCCGGATCTAGTTTCATCCATCCGGGCTGCGATATATATTCAGGAAATATAAAGACATTTGATATGTACATTATTGCAGCAGATGATCATCCTACTCAAAGGATGATAATTTCAGTAGAGAATTATCAGTCTACCATCAGACAGTCATCTGTTATATGTACCAAAATGAATTTATAAAGCTGAGCATGGGAATGCCCGCCTCAGCTAGATCATGAAAGCAGAATGAAAAATAATGTATTGTATTGTATTTATTACAGGGCACCTCTCAGCGATTGAATGAACTTCGGATCCTCCTGATAAAGCATTTCACCCGATAAACGACCTCATACTTTAGGGGGCAACTGTTATAGACATTTTTGTGCCTTACAGCATGAAGCATGAAATGTCAATAATCTAAGGGATCCAAAGTCCCTAAACATGTTGTTCCTACCCCTAGAGGAACAAGGTCAGCAAACCACAGCACTAAAAATCAGTTCTCCACCTGAAAACACTCAAAAACAAGCTATTTCTGGATCATGTCAACTGCTCCACTGAGCATCTGCGCTGAATGTCAACTGCTCCACTCTGTACCTGCACTGAATGTCAACTCTAAAGAAGGCTACCTGCGCTGGGCGAGATTGGCCAAGTGGCACAGTCATTCCTCAATGTGTCAAATGCCCAGGAAGCTTCCAAAATGACACTTGGATCAGGGAATTCGCCTATTGATGAGTAAGAGGGTCTTGATCTCCAAGTGGAAGCAAGAACCTCCAAGTGGACTTAAGAACTGAAGAATAACTGAAGTGGGAGAGGACACTAGTCAGCTTCATGCCAACCTCAAGCTGACTCATCCTTTCTCCAAAACTCCTATATATAGAGCTCTCTCATGAGGTCTAGAGAGGCCGGAATCTTGTGACTGTAAGGAAGTGCTGTTGGTTTGAGTATAGAACTATTGGGTGCTTTGCTTGAAGGAGGTGAAGAGGAGATTTCTTTCTGCTGGGAGGTGTTGCTGGATTGGGCATCTTATGGTTGTAACACTCTCAGAACTTTACTTCTTCCATTAATAAAGCATTTGAGGTTCTTCTATATGCATGTGTCTCAATGGTGTATTGATGCTTGTATATTTGATTTATTCTAATCCTTGAATCGATTATGGATGTATGCTTCTTGTAGTTCCCTTTTCTTGTGCTTTTACAGGATTTTTGTGTAGCTAGGCCAGTGAAAGAGCAAGGAGCTGGGAGCAAGCAGCAAAGAGGGAAGATCAGATCAATCATTAGCGGAAGATAATGGTTAGTGGATCTCTTCCTCCTCTCTCTTACATCTCATAAAGAAGTAATCTTGAATAGCTTTGCATTCAGTTGTTGCTGAGGTACTATCACCTTTAGAGTGGGATAGGGTCATTCTGTATTGGATACTTTTCCCAACAACAGAATGCCATTGAACTAGTCGGATATGTTGGCTCTTCAGCTGAAATTGAATGTGACTAATGCTCAAAATCCTCCCAAGGATAAGCAAGGAAGATGTAGATGCTCTTTGAAGCATTAAAGGCTTGATTCGTTCAACCTATTATTCAAAAATTTCCTAGCATATGTCATTATGATATTCCGAGAGACAACATCATATTCTAACTTAGTTTCATATGTACCATTATAAGATGTGTAACATGTACTGGTGGTGGAAGAAATATGTGTCTCAGGAGTGCTTGGGGCATTGGACGTCTTTGTTCCCTGTTCCACATTCTTATAGGTTATTGTGATTTATTTTTTCCTATATCTTTTTCTCAATCTAGGATTTGATGGGGAATCAATCCATTGCATTTGATAGGGTTCCTTTGGTTGGATTGTTTTCGTGCCTTTCATAGATCATTCTTCCATGTTTTTTTCAAGCATGGATAAGTCCATACCTTCTAGTTTTTTCATTGCTTCTACCACCAATATAGAAGTCGTTTCTCATTTCATTTTGTCACTATCATGTCCCTATATATGTACTTTTATTCTAAATTTGGGAATAAAAAAACAAACCATATATATAAGAAAACATTAATATACTATGTTTAAAATAGAATGTAATCTCTCAAACCCACCTGCATCCATTTTAATAGATCCAAGGTCCAATTTAAGCTATGTCATGCCACAAATAGTGGACAAATGTAAGATGAACATAGAAAAATATAAAAATGCTTGGCTAGTCTAACTAGCTACTGGTACCAAAAGGAAAGTTTCCAGTTGGATTACACTATTCTATTAACTTGAATGGATGCAAAATATTAATTAACCTGGATTTTTTACCCCTGTTATCTTATGATTTATTGGTAGGAACAAACTAGTTAGAAAATAATATATCAATTACTAATTACTTAGATAGGATTTTTACTTATACCACTAGGGAGAGAGAGGTATAGATTATTAGAGGTATACCAAAAACAATTTCTTCCAAAAAAATATTATCCTTGCAACCAAAAAAATGTGCTAGAAAAGGTTGTAAATTATTTGTTGTACAAGTACAAGATTTCTCACTAGAAACTGAGGCAATAACTTTAGAGGATTTGGAGGTGGTTCAAGAGTTCAAGGACATTTTCCAGATGAAATTATTAGTTTACCACCCAAAAGAGCAATCAATTTTATTAGTTTATCACCAAAAAGAGCAATCAATTTCACTATTGAGATAGTACTTATGGTTTCACATGTGTCAAGGGAACCCTAAAGAATGAGCGTAACATAACTAATGGAACTGAAAATGACACTTCAAGAACTATTGGATGGAAGATACATTAGGCAAAGTGTCTCACCTCGAGGAGAACCTATACTGTTTGTCAGGAAAAAATATGGTACTTTCAATATGTGTATTGATTATAAGTAGTTAAATATGTTGAAAATAAAAAACAAATACCCTCTACCTAGAATAAATGATGTATTTTATCAAGGGAAGCCACTATCTTTTCTAAAATAGATATAAGATTTGGTTATCATTAAATGAGAATAAAGGATGAGAACATACATAAATTGACTTTTAGAATGAGTATGGAAATTATGACTTTGGTGTACTTTCATTTGGGCTCACAAATTCTTAGCCAACATTCATGTGCTTAATGAATAGTGTTTTTAGTCAATATTTGGATAAATTTGTGTTGATTTTCAATGATAACATATAATTCTATTCCAAGACACCAAAGGAACATGAAAAAATACTTAAAAATAGTGTTGCAAACACTTAGAGAATATTAGCTAAATGCTAAATTTAGTAAGTGTGAATTCTACTAGGATCAAATTCAATACTTGCGACATGTGATTTCCAAAGAAGGAACTTTGGTAGACCCTGAAAAAGGTTGAATAAATCCCTAATTGGCTTGTCCCTAAGGATGTAGCAGATATCATATCTTTTAAGGGCATCATATGATATTATCCTAGATTAGCTTAAAGGTTTTCTGAGTTGGCCTACCTGATAACCTCTCTATAGAAAAAGGGAGTCAAATTTGTATGGAATCAAAAGTGTGAGGAAATTTTTACGAGATGAAATAATTATTAACTATAGCACTGATACTTAATATTGTTAATCCTAATAATGACTACAAATTTTTTACAAATTCTTTCCTAGAAGGGATAGGTGGGGTGTTGATGAAATACAACCATGTGATAGCTTATGAGTTTAGAAAATTGAAAGATAATGAAAAAAAATGTTGTATATGGTATAGAGATGGTTGTGGTAATACATGCTTTAAAAATGTGGTGTCTTTATTTGTTAGGAAATAAAGTTACATTAATTATTGATCATATCAACTTGAAATATTTTTTCATCCAATAAGATCTAAATGCTAGATAGGCAAGTTGGACGGATTTCCTAAGTGAGTTTGATTTTGATATCAAACATATAAATGGGAAATAGAAATAAAGATGTAGATGCATTAATAAGAAATGTAAATCAGGTTTGTGTAGTTGATGTAAGTAGTGCTAAAACAGATTTTGTTGAGCAAATTAAAACAAAAGCCTTAAAGGATCAGATATATAGACAAATATAGGATAAAGTGAAAAATGAATTTGGCCAAACAGAATGATAAAAATATACATTAAATAAGGATGATATGTCAACATTTAGAAATAGAATTTACATTCCTAATGTACCTAAACTTAATCAGTTAATCCTAGATGAGCATTACAAAAAGCCTTTTTTTAGCTCATCCAAAAAACCATAAAGTTATTACAACACCTAGGAAAGAATTCTACTATCAAGGAATGAAAGGAGGTAGTTGAATATTTAGCAAAGTGTTTGGAATGTGAACAAGTTAAATGGAACACTAGCATCCTACTGGATTATTAAACCCCTTTCCCATTCCTGAATGGAAATGGGAAATTATCTCTTTATATTTTATCACGGGGATTCCTAGAACTAAAAGGAAACAAGATCCATTCATGGTTGTAGTGGATAAAATTAGTAAAGTAGACCACTTTATACCAGTTCAATCTACATATAAAGTTATTCATATAGCTATAATTCCTATGAAAGAGAATTTTAGACTACATGGACTATAAAAAATTATCATATTTGATAGAGATACAAAATTTACCTCTAATTTTTGGAGAGCACTTTTTTTATGGATGGGTATAAAATTAAATTTTAGTACTTCCTACCATCCTGAAACAAATGGATAGACCAAAATAACTAACCAAATTCTCGAACATATGTTTTGAATCTATGAGATGGATCAACCGTCTAAGTGGGAAAACTACTTTCATCTAGTTGAATTTTATTATAACAATAGTTATCAAGCATATATTAAAATGAGTCACTTCGAAGTTATTTATGGATGAAAATTCCATATTCCATTGAGTTGGAGTGAACCCAAGGAAAGGTTGGTTTTGGGACCTGAACTCTTAGAAGAGATGGAAACGATGGTAAAGAACATAAGGAAAAACCTAAAGAAAACTCAAGACATACAGAAAAGTTATGTAGATTAAAAAACAATTCATAAAGAATATAATGTGGGGGAGCATGTCTACATCAAAGTCAAACTAAAAAGAAGTACATTTAGACTGGAAACCTATGCTAAGTTAGCACCCAAGTTCTGTGGACTATTTGAGATACTAGAAAGAGAAGGACCAATGGCCTACACTCTAGTATTACTAAGCCACATTTATGCATATAATGTCTTTCATGGACCACTTATGAAGAAATATATTCATTATCCTAGTCATGTTAACAATTGGAATGTGGTGTAGGTTGAACTGAAAAGTGAGTTACGGGTCAAGCCTTTGCAAATTTTAGATAGGAGGGAAACTTCACTCCAAAATCAAGTCATCACTTAGGTTAAAGTGCAATGGAAGAACTTTAGCCTTGAGGAGGTTACTTGGGAAATGGAAGAGAAAATGTGAGAATCATTTCCTTCACTCTTATAGAAGTGATGAAGGCAGGAAAAATACCAAGGATGATGTTTAATTCAAGGGGGGAATATATGATACCCTTAATGCAATTTATTTCACAAAAAATATTATTTATATATACTTGTAATATTGTGAAAATGTTAATTGTGGGGCCACCCTAAATTTGATGGATTTAAGTAAATAAATTTTATATTAAATCAATTATTTCTCTAGTAGAGTTTAGGCTTCTGTGATCCATATCAAGTTTACAAAGGATTTTTCGGCGAAGATCACATGAGACATACGCGTTTCGAACCAACCAGTGTGGTTCATCGTCAGGACAAGTTGAAGAAACAGATCCAGCTTAGCAGGTTAAATAGACAGAGCAAAGCCTCCAATGGCTAAAAAGACTAACAGCTACTTTTGACTAGGTCCTGGGATCAAAAACCCTATTTAATAAAAATGTTAACCTAGGGGGACTAGTCCTTTAAATAAAAATAATAATATGATAAAAAATATTAATAAATAATTAAAATATTAAAAATAATTAAACAGTTATGTTCGATTAGTACCTAAAAATAATTCCTAATAATAGTTAGTTAAAGATAATAATAATAATTCCTATAATTATTTCTTTCTTTTGGAAATGATATGGGAAATAACACATTAATATTTTGAGCTTCCTATTGTCTAAGAAATTGTTAGGTGGTTAATTCCAGGTGGTCGACATAAAACATGAAAGTGATAGAGTTCACATTCAGAACCTTCCCAAATTCTAATAAGATTCTCGAGTAAGACTACCACTAGGAAACACCATAACTAGAGATAAATGTTATTTTGGGTGGAAAGATAAGATTAGTTGGAGATAAATCGTAAGCTAGGTGAAAATATAAGAATAAGAATAGCTAGAGAGAAATACACGCTTCTAAAGGAAAAGGGAAGGATTTTTCATATTTTGGGAGAAAAAAGCCTTGGGTAAAGAAAAATGGCGGTCATACCTCAAAAGGAGGACATTACTAGGGAAAATATGTTGGGAAGAAAATAATAAATTGCACTAAGTGAAAAAGTTTTGGGGACTATTAAGAAACAAGGAGAAGTATGAGCTCAATTGGAGTTGTTGGGAGTGCAACTCATTGGTTGGGAGGAACTTACCATTTCCTATAGTATTTCCAAGGGAGTTTGTTAGTCAGATAAGTAGTTGATTGTGTTTCTAAGGGAGCTATTATTTATAGTTTTTGTACAGAATTGTTAAATTAAAGAATGTGGTTGAAGTACCTGTGGAATTTTGCATGTGTTAATCTAATAGAGTTAGCTGATAGTTATTGCAAATACGGATTATACAAAGTATATAGTACATCGACTAAATATTATTGTATACACTATTATTTAATATTTAGAGTCTAGTAATGTACAAGATTTAATCCACATGTAGTATCTACATGCATTCAATTTGTAATATGTACAATCATGAAAATAAATTGTGATCGTTCATAAAGAAGTAACAATGTTCATAATCTAAATATGGTCATGTACCAAAATGTTAACATGTATAACAAACATGGAATAGAAAAAATGTATGTTGAATATATCTTATAAAATATTATGCATATTGGCATGGATAGCACATAGGTAGATAGTACTTATGTGCTATACATTCTCTATAAAGTTCAACATAGAATATCTCTGGAAGCTTTCTATTTGGAAGGTCACTATATTCATAACTATATAAACTTCTTATTAATATAATTGGTTAATCTTTATTTATGAAAAACTTAAATATATTATATAACCTTATTGTTGATATTGGTTATGAGGAACCCATGGGTAATTTTACACACAAAAGAAATATGGAATCTATGAGCATACACCTAAAATGTATAAGTGTATAAAAAAGAGATTTTCTATGGCTCCTAATCTTATCGTATATGTACAACAATTTTTTTTTTTATGAATATAAGGAAAAATTATATAATTTCGATGTGAAAGGGATTGGAACCCTATTTAATTAAAAAGTCAAAAAAGAAAATTAAAAATGAGAATATGATTAACTAATACATGTAAACAGAGTTCACTTACAGTGACACGGAGAATAAGATATTACATACCAAATAAGAAAACATAACATAAATAAAACCTTATATAAAAAGTTTTTTTATATTTTTATCTATCTTGGCCAAGTACTTATATAATAAAACTATATTATAGATACCACAAAATATAAAATCACATTTTCATATCTAAACTAGGGTTTTCGTTCTATGAAATAGGGGATCCAAGTCCCTTAGACATTGTATTGCCTTTTTCTCGCCCAGATCTCATTATCAATAGATTTAAAACCTCATGGATGATGACTCATTTTCCATATCGTTTAACTCAACTAAGTCATATCATACATCCACTTTTTTAGTGGAACTTGGCTTGTTTTGAATTTTGCATTAATTGTTCCTAACACGTTTCCTACTTGTGTGGCTTCCCCATTGATGAACAAATAACGGTACGCATCAATGTGATTGTGGCTATCTCCTCCAGCTCGTACTTTGTCACTTAACAACCACCTGAACAATTGATGGTTGTCTCTGCTAAGCTTACAAAACCATGGTTGTTACCAAAGTTGTGTTTTCTTTAGTGACTTGTTAAAGGAAAATTTAAAAAAATACTAATTTCTTAAAGAAAAATATACATAGAAACTCAACAACTTCTAACGTATGATCTCAATTTTATGGAATGATTAACAAAATGTAGGATGGTCAGTAATAAAATTTGATTAAATTTGAGAGCCCAAAGGGATAATATTGGTAGAGCAAAAAATCTTTAGACCATAGAGTTCATCACTTAAATCTATTTAATAAAACTTGTTACACTCATGTTTTTTAATTGTTTTATATACACTTTATACAATAATTCAAAACAAAATATGAAAATAGATTAAAAGTGATACTTCATTATAAACACAATTTTTTCAAACCTTCAAATTTATGTGTTGAATTCACTAGAAAATTACATGAGCTGTAATTTTGTTATTAGCAATTTTCAACATGGACCAACAAATATTATTTTAGACATAATTCTAGTTCAACATTAGAGTTGCATAATTCTAGTTGAACCTAAGTGTCCATTTAGAGAGCTTCCCACAAGGTTAATTATTCTTCCATTTTTCCTTTGAAGTTGTGATAAAAAATACTAATTTTTGAATAGTTTTGATAATCCAAGGTACATAGATTATCCCTACATGAATATGTGCATTCTAAAAATGTAAATAATGGAACCTTATCAAAAAAGGAAACAACCAATAAAGATAGATGTGATGTTGAATGCAGACCTTCAACCTATGATACCCTTATAATGTATGACCCTAAATTTAATTCAAATAGATTTCACCTACAATACTTTTGGAGTCTCTTTGCCAATGCAATTGAAAAGATGTGCTCAACCATTCAAGGTTATTAATTCCATATAATTCAAGAGCACATTTCAATTTTTCAACCTAACGGTTCAAGATGGAATGTTCTATATGTGGAATAAAAAGATGTGATCTTTGAGGATATGACAATTTAGTTTATGAATTTCTAATCTATACATATAAATGTGCAATAAAAAGATGTGATCTTTGAGGATATGACAATTTAGTTTATGAATTTCTAATCTATACATATAAATATTGATTAAATATTTTAGCAAAAAAAAATTATTTCACTTTGAATCAATAAACTAACTAACTGAATAAAAATCATTAAAAGAAAGACACAACCATTCAAGTAAATAAAAATACAATAAATGAATGAAAAGTCATAAAAAATTACAATGATTAAAGTAAATAAAACAACAAACAAATGCAACTATGTAAGAGGGGATTCAACTAGCCATTTAACATGTTAAGTGGGCCCTCACTTCACGGCACAAGGTGTTAACTTCCTCAAAATAGAGAGAAAAACAAAAGAAAAAATTTAAGTACTTAAAGAAACACAATAGAACAAGTATATCAATCTTTATTTTCTAGTTTTCATGTTATGAAAAATGAAAGAATTTGACATTAAATAATGTTTTCATGGAACACTAGATTTATCCAATTCAATAATAAATGAATACATATGCTTTCTCTACAATATATATGCTTATTACTCAACAAACATTCAAATTTATATATTTAATTCGAATTCCTCATAAATATTGTCAAACACATTAGACGGTAAGAAATTTCTAAATAAAATTAAAATGGTTATTATCATTGGTGTAGGAGATTAAAAAGTTGTAAAATAGATCAACTAAGTAAAGGCCAAAAGATGATGATTTAAATGGTACAGATTTAAATGGTACATATCTTAAACTGATCATAAACCACATTAAAATTTGGCGGGAATCTTTAATAAAGGTTGGATGGTATGAAAATGGTGGTTGTAGTGGAGGGAAAGGTATGGTGCCAGAGATGTAAATCACAAGGGAAGCTAAATATCATTTATTAGGAGGTTAAAGCTACTTAATTTCTACCATCGTCATATGTTATATGCATAGATGGGTCCTCCCTTGTGTACTACATACAATAGCATTGGTGTTATGCCTAGATCCCAATCGTAGAATTAGGTCGACCTTTTAGTTCACCAATGTGGGTGTCATACCACCCCCACTAGGTGTGGCCATGCCATCTTGCATAGATCCTACATTTTTTAAAGCTTGTATAAATGATAAGTTTATATTTGTTAAGAAATCACCATCACAAGTGGTAGGTTCTATGATTTGGAAGGAAGTAAGAGATGAGGAACATTGTCATTAGGGGTGGAATATAGGTGACATCATGGGTAAACATAAGGTGTTTGTAAGAGGTAAGTAGGAAGTGAAATGGGATGTCATGACCATCTCAATCTTGGTAAGGAGGAATAGGGAAAATTGGAATTAAAGAAGTATGAGGCTATGAGGTGATGTGGATGCAATATAAGGGAAAGGGATGGATCATGGGAGGAGGTTGGCTCAAACATGACAAGTAAAATATGGGTGAGAAGTGAAGGATGGAGTATAGTGGTTAATTGAGCCTATCTTTGAGACACAATCAAGTTAGGTTTTAAATCATTCAAAATGTGGCCACATTAAATGCGATGAAACATATCCTAATGTGCATCTAAACATGGAGGATATAGTATTCCAACTCAAGGAATCAAGCCATGGCACAATGTGGCAAGAAAATCCCATAAATTAATATGAAAATGGAATTCATGAGCTTGTGGCATTCATCACCATGTATAACATAGAATAGGAGGTTTTTGGAAAATTCTTTGTATATCCTTGATATCAATTTGGAGAGTTGTTTACTATATTTTTATTCCACTCATGGTCTCTTGTGAACTATGAGGGAAGGTTTCCTTAATGACTCACCTCTTAACTTTAGATTATGCTTAATCAACCACTCATGTACTCAACTTTTGACTTTGTGTTAATAGTTACTTAATCATTCTATTAACTGGTGTTAAAACTTTAAGCCTAGATCATATCAATTCCAAGGAGGATTGTTTTAATTGATCCAAGCCTAAAGGAAATTAGACAATGAAACCAATGCTAGTGTTGCAATTAAACTAAGAACTATTTGTTGAAGTTTCTAATTCTTCTAGTTAGAAACCCTCCATGCACTTTACTGAATTATTCCTACCTACTTGTTCTGTTACTTAACAAGTTATTTACCATGTAAATACTGAAAATAAACACTAGTGAATGCTCAACATATTACAGAAACACTAGTGCATGCTCAACATATTACAGATCATCAACTGAAGGAAACAAAACAAGCACACAAAATGACACCATTATTTTTGGACCAATGTCCCTGGAAAAACCGAATGCGAGAAAATCGATGCAGTTGTCTGAGGGTTTTCTTATTAAGCAATTTCAGAGTACAATCTAGGTGCCAAATCTGGCTTACCCAATAGAGAATGCCCTTAATAGTAGTACTTCTCACTCTGAGACAAATGTCCCGGCTAAAACCCCAGATAAACCCTCTGAAGGCTCCTCTCAGCTCTAATCTGCCCCAGAAACCCCATCATCTACCTTTTTTGACTGCGTCAGCCTCTCTTTGCCCAACGCTGGCCCTGCGTCACCCTGAGTGGGCCCGCGTCAGCCTCAGGAGGCCCTACATCAGCCTTCTAGCCCTCTCTGTTAGCAACGATGGCCTCTTTGAAGCACTGCACAACTCCTCACTGCCTCTGCGTGGCCTTGCGTGAGCCCTGGCTAGTTCTACATCCCCATCTCTGGCTCCTGCACTGATCTCGTGGCACTATCTCTGCCTCTCTGTCTCTCTGTATTGACTGCCCCTCAACTGCAACTCCAATCATTGATTCTATCTCTCTTAGCAAACCCTACTCTAGAGAATAGAATGACTGATCATCTAGTGTAATCTCCAAGTGAACCTGAAGCCCCCTCTTATACTTTTCTCGTTGACATATCAACAGCCGAGATTAAGTCCCTAATCAATGCCTAAGATTAGATCTACCTTGATCCATGAATTTTGGACCAGTCTAACACAATTTTATATTAATTATATCAATTCACAATAATATTTTAATTTCCCTAAGTTTAGACTTAGGGACTCCATTAAAAATATTAAGTATTTTAATATCTCCCAAACTATTTAGGATCTGCCAAACCCTTTATGGATATTGGAGATCTCATGTGCCCAACCTCTCCACCAAATTTCATGGCTAGAGCACATTCGATGCTACCCCAAATCAACACTCCCTCTTATCGAGGAGTGTGCTCTAGTAATACTCCTAACTGAGTATCACCTTAATCATCCGACATCGGTCCCTGTGCTGATGCTAGGCCTGCTACCCATCATCCTTTGCATTGTTGCATCATGTACTGCTACCCATGGCTCTACCACTGCCACAGTTGCATCCGTACTACAACTCCCTTTGCATTTGTGATGTTGCCCATGGCTCTGCCACTGCCACTGCTGCATCTGCACTGCATCTCCTCTCATCATGTTGCATTGTGTTGCCCACTGTTACACTAAAACTCAGTTACTGAGAAGTAAGTAATTGATCTCCCAATTCTGACCTCTCTGTTGGGCTAAAGACCCTCCTGATGCTGAAGTTCCCTCTACCACTGACAAGTTGTCCCTCTCTGACCTTAGCGCTACTGCAAAAACTCCCTGCATCTCGCACTGTTGCACACCTCTCTGTGCCATCCTACACTAGTGCAACACTCTCGTGCCTCTCGCACTACTACAACTTGCTAGCCTCGCACTATCTTGGGAATTCTGCATTGTAGCTCTCTCTGCCGCTTCATCTGCATCTGTCTCCACCCACATATGCTAGTCCTGCTACTCCTCTTCGGGGCTCCTGTAGCAAGGTATAATCCAAGAGATTGGGTACCTCAAGGATCCTGCCCCTCATTGCCTGTAGTCCTCCTGACTACAGCTCGATGTCTCCCCACTTTCGCTCAAGTGGCATGTGCGCACTCATGGCACAGTCATCGTTTGTCTCCACTTCCATCTCTGCCCTTTCTGGTGCTGCCTTAGTCTCGAAAGACTCTTCCTTACTCTTCTTCCTTAGACACTAGGTCACATAATGACCCAGCTCCCCACAGTGAAAGTACTTGATCTTGGAGAGATTCTTCTTCTTTTGTTTTCTTGCTTTCCCTCAAATGCTAGGGCAACATCTTCCTCCTTCTACTTTTTTACTCTAATCCCCTTACTGTTGCTTCCCGCCTTAGTCTGTTGTCTAATATCTTCTTGATGAAGAGCCGCCCACATCTCCTCCCAAGGTGGAAGGGTCCCTCTACCCAGCATACTCTAGACAAATACATCCCAGTCTTCTGAGACTACATTTAGGGCTGTCCTCACCATCAATTCTTGATCCGGAGTGGCTCCTATGGAAGTCAATATATCTCGGATCTCATTCAGTCCTCCGAGGAAGGTGTTGATCAGTTCTCCCTTCTTCATCTGATATGACCTCATCTAATTTTCTAGTAACATCCTTCTCTGCACAGAAGTATGTTGGTACAATTTCCTTAGGGCCTCCCACATCTCATTTGTCATTTCCTTCTCGGCAATGTGTGGTACAACATGGTCCTTGACCCTGTCAACAATGGTGCTTTTGGCCCTCGCAATTTCCTCCTCGTACTTATCGTTATCAGCTGGGTCAACTGGGATCGTTATCATCCTCAAGGCGAAGTGCTTGACACGATTTCTATCAAGTACAGATAAGATTTTGGGCTTCCAGATTGTGAAGTTTGAGGCTCCATCTAGTCTGTCTTAGTCTCTTACTCCGTGTAGTGCCATGCTACTCTTCTACTTCCCTCCCGAAAGTTCTCGATGTGACTCCCCCTTAGTCTCGATGATCTAGATTTAGACAAGAACACAACAAAATACCGAGATAACCATATACACAAAGATGCAGTGGAAATAATACTTCATTTCATTAATGGAAAATAATGAAATATGCTTACAACTAGAAATTGAAATAAACTAGCTAGGGCGATGGTAGCTTATCTCTAAGAAGAGATGTGGTGGCTACATGCCTCTGAACTGTCTTACAATGAGGCTCGAAGACCTATTTATTGTTGAGAAACAATGGAAAACCCTTCACATCCCGAAGCCTAACCCTAGAAGATGAAACGCCAAATTGTGGGCCCCATTTGGGTAAATTGGTACATCAATTTCCCGGGGTCGTAACTTTGGCATACGATCTCGGTTTGACGCGTACAATAGCTCGTTAGAAAGATCTATCCGAGCACTACAACTTTGGGTAGGGCAACATCAATCCATGAACCCAGACCGATGTTGCCCCCAGATTTCCCAAAAAACGTCGTTTAGGGCCTCAAAACGGCTCTGAAAGTTCAGGACCCGAAAAACTGCTAAAAATAGTAAACTGTGCTACAATTTAGGAAACTGAAAAGACTGAAAGAGATAGTTGTGGGGGTCCAAATGGGATAGGTGGGCGGCCATCAACATCCACCTGGATCATTCCTCCCCCCTTAGGAAGCAATGGTCCCCACTACGTTGAGTTCCTTCCTGAGATGAGGAAGCTTCTGCTGAGCTAGGTCTCTGGTGACTTGTTCTACAATCTCTGATGTGTCCAGAAATGGTGGGAAGCATGGTCGATGACAGTCCACATTGAACACTTGGTGCAAGCGAAGGAATGGAGAAATGTTGTGCTTCAAAGCATTGTTGCCCGTAGCCTTGGTACTGGTGTAAGGACCATGTCGGAGTGGTCTGAGTTTCTGATGGGTTCTGGTAAGGCGTTCTCTCTGTAGATGTAACCAAACTTTGTCGCCCACTTGAAACTTGTGTGGTACCCCTGTGGGTGAGGAGAAGTTGTTCTTGTGTTCTGTCATGACTGTATCCCTTTGTTGTTACTGTTGTGTGGAGGAACCCTTTGTGGGGGTCATGGATGTAGCAACGATCTTCCCCTTACTTTGGGAGTGAACCAGACAGATGAATTTCCTGGTCTGGGAGATGAGCTTACTGCCTTTCTTAGCAGTGATCAAAGAGCTGGCGATAGGTGGGGCTACCTCTGGTATCCTGTATAATGAATCACCCAAATAAATAATGACAGCGCGAGGCCTTGACTCATACACAGCGTGTCGCCTCCATAAGTATGGCTGGCCTAATAGTACATCACAAACATCCAGAGGTGTAACATCACACAATACCTCATCTGTGAAAGGCTTGATGCTGTAGGGAAGGCAGCACTGCTGGCGAACTTTGAGATCTCGTCCTTCATGAAGCCACCTGATACTGTACGACTGCGGGTGTGGAGTAGTCGGTAGGCCCAACCGCTTCACGACCTCTGCTGAAACAAGGTTCTTTTGGCTGCCACAGTCGAAAATGAATTGCAGCGGTGACCCCTTCACCCACATCTGTGAGTGGAAAAGATGCTCCCCCTCCTCTGGGTCTTCGGGCTCATTCTTCTGGATCTTGGTAGTGGTAACAGTGACACTGGGCTCCGCATCAATGATCTGCTTCCCTTTGCCATTCCCCTTGTCAGGTTCTACCTCAGGGTCGAAACATGCATCTGATTCTGAAGCCTTCAACTCGGCCACCAGTGACTGCTTGGTCCGACACTCACTTGTGTTATGAGTGGGACTCTTGTGGAGCTCACACCACTTTCCTGTGTCCTTCTTCGGCTTCATGGTGTTGTTCTTTTCTTGCAGCTTCAACAGGTTGTCTTGGGTCACCCCACCTTGGCTTTGTCCTTTGGGCTTCAGATTTGCAGATCCAAAGTCTCGCTTCCTCTGTTTGAACTTTTGCTTGATTTTGACAGCATATCGGTATGCTGTGCTGAGTGAGGAGATGTTCAGGAAGTCCATCTCTTCCTGGATGTATCTGTGTAGGCAGCCGCGGTATTTGAGTACCAGATGCAGCGCAGAGTCCTTGATACCCAACTGTGTGCGAAGGGTATGAAAAATGTTTGTGAACTCCGGCACATCTTGGTCTCGTCCCTGCTGCAGTGTGGTCCATTTGATGTATTTGTCCTCGTAGCTTTTGACAGGGTAGTACTGCTCCTTGACAGCATCCTGAAATGAATCCCAAGTGGGTGTGGCTGAAAATAGTGAGCCTGTGCTTTCATCTTTCTGCTCGCAGTAGGTTTCCCACCAGTCCTTGACATGGGGGGCTGCTTTGAGAAGAGCGAAAACAATCTTTTCCCGACTCGAAAATTCATGAACAGAAAAATATCCTTCTAGCAAATTTAACCATTTATCTATGGCATCTGCGTCTATCTAACCCTCGAATATGGGGATTTCAAAATTAACTTGTACCTTAAAGGGCGTGGTGTTTCCAGAGTAGCTGTTGGAAGCCGATGCATCGCCTCTGGGTAGCCGTTGAAAGATCTGCACAAAGCTATCCATCATTGCGTTCCTTTGTCGCTCGAGGGCTTCTTCGAGAAATATTTTGATAGGATCTCCTACCCCCTCGTCTTTCTTCTCATCCGCCATGGGAGGCCATCGAGATTTGCGAGGCTGGTCTTACTAAGGTTCGACCAGTTCAAGCCCTAACTCCTTATATCATGACCTCGTTGGGGACATGCAAAGAAAAACAGAGAAAAAGCAAACCGCTCTGATACCACTGATTTGGATTTAAACAGGAACACAACAAGATACCGAGATAACCATATACACAAAGATGCAGCGGAAATAATACTTCATTTCATTAATGGAAAATACTGAAATATGCTTACAACTAGAAATGGAAATAAACCAGCTAGGGCGATGGTAGCTTATCTCTAAGAAGAGATGTGGTGGCTACATGCCTCTGAACTATCTTACAATGAGGCTCGAAGGCCTATTTATTGTTGAGAAACAATGGAAAACCCTTCACATCCCGAAACCTAACCCTAGAAGATGAAACACCAAATTGTGGGCCCCGTTTGGGTAAATTGGTACATCAATTTCCCGGGGTCGTAACTTTGGCATACGATCTTCGTTTGACGCATACAATAGCTCGTTAGAAAGATCTATCCTAGCACTACAACTTTGGGTAGGGCAACATCGGTCCATGGACCCATGTTGCCTCCAAATTTCCCAAAAAACGTCGTTTAGGGCCTCAAAACGGCTCCAGAAGTCCAGGACCCGAAAAACTGCTAAAAATAGTAAATTGTGCTACAATTTAGGAAACTGAAAAGACTGAAAGAGATAGTTGTGGGGGTCCAAATGGGATAGGTGGGTGGCCATCAACATCTACCTGGATCACTCGATTTTCCTCTTGGAAATCCTTCTGTCGATGTCCAAATGCCCCGTACTCTGATCGTCTATGCAACTGCACCACTAGTCCAGATTTCTCAGTTAGAAACCCTCTGTAATAACTCCCTCCTCCTTGGCCATTCCCTGTTAGGTATTGTTCTAACTACAGTACCCCACCAGCTCCACTCTGCAACTTTCCCACAGCCTCCTAAACCCCAGCAACCTAAAGGTGAGAGCTCCTAGGCTTTGCGCAATTCCGGCACCAGCAACTCGGCCTCCTCAGCCAACTGCGTCAGTCCTCCTAGCTTTTTCGTGGCTCTGCATGAGCCTCCCTTTGCCTTCCTTAGCATCTGCGCTGCCTCTTCCTGGCTCACCCTTGATGACGCAGGCACTGCATCACCCTTCCCTTGTTGCTTCTTTGTTAGGAACAACTTCTGTTACTTGGGACAACTATTTTCTACTGCTATTGCTTCGCTCGACTAATGTCCTCAATTCTCCTGTGATCTACAACCACGCTTTGATACCATGTTAAAGTTTCTAAGTCTACTAGTTAGAAACCCTCCACGCACTTTTCTGATTTATTTCTACCTACTTGTTATGTTACTTAACAAGTTATTTACCATGTAAATACTAAAAATAAACACTAGTGCATGCTCAACATATTACAGATCATCAACTGAAGGAAATAGAAACAAGGACACAAAATGACATAGTTATTTTTGGACCAATGTCCCCGAAAAAACCCTATGTGGGAAAACCAGTGCAGATATTTGAGGGTTTTCTTATTAAGCAATTTTAGACTATAATCTAGGTGTCAAATCCGGCTTACCCAACATAGAATGACCTTGACAGTAGTACCTCTCAGTCTAAGACAAATGTCCTGGCTGAAACCCCAGATAAACCTTCTAGCGGCTCCTCTCAGCTCCAATCAGCCTCAAAAACCCTAGTGTCTACCTTTTTGGACTGCGTCGGCCTCTCTCTACCCGGCGTTGGCCTTGCGTCACCCTAAATGGGCCTGCGTCAGCCTCAAGAGGCCCTGTGTTTGCCTTCTGGCCCTTTGCTTCAGCAACGCTCGCCTCTCTGAAGCAGTGCGGAACTCCTGGCTGCCTCTGTGTGGCCCTGCGTGAGCCTTGGCTGGTTCTGCATCCCTCTCTCTAGCTCCTGTGATGATCTCCGAGCACTATCTCTACCTCTCTGTCTATCTGTACTCACTACCCTTCAACTGCAACTCCGATCACTGATTCTATCTCTCTTACCAAACTCTGCTCTAGAGAATAAAATCACTGATCATCTGGTGTAATCTCCAAGTGACCCTCAAGCCCCCTCTTATACTTTTCTCGTTGACATATCAACAATCGAAATTAAGTCCCTAATCAACGTCTAAGATTAGATCTGCCTTGATCCATGACTTTTGGACCATTCTAACACAGTTTTATATTAATTCACATTAATATTTTAATTTCCCTAAGTTTAGACTTAGAGACTCCATTAAAAATATTAATTATTTTAATATCTACCAAACTGTTTAGAATCTGTCCAAACCCTTTTTGAATATTAGAGATCTCATGTGCCTCAACCTCTCCACCAAATTTTATGGCTATAGCACATCCGATGCTACCTCAAATCAACACTATCAAAATTGAAAACCAATTTATGAAAGATGCATCATAATAACCAAAAAATAAACATGGGCATGTTACAAGTTGTTAAAAAGCTCTCGACAATAAGTAAATGGTGAAATAATTAATTATGTGATTCAAAAATAAACTAATGGGATTTTAATTCCAAAATAATTTTCATGATGACAAAGGGGAAATGTGGAAGAAATTGAGCCAAATAAAATGTGGATGAATAAATATTTAATGAATTGACTAAAAAAAACAACAAGTATCCAACGTGAATAAATTCATACCTATAAATGATAGAAACTAAACCAGAAAAATGTGTTTGACTTAATTAACCAATATAACATAACCTTTTGAGGTTAAAATTCATCAAATTAATATCCATAAACATAATTGGTGTAAACATGAAAAAACATATAATATCATCTTAGATACATAATGACCTCATATGAAAAAAGCATGTAAAAAAATAACTCAACGACATGAATGACATCAGTGAAAGCTAAGAAATTGTACTAATAATGCTACTATTGTAGAATGGTGTAAAATACCATACTTCTCACATGCACAATTTCAATCCATGGTAGCTATATATTGTGCATTTACTACACATGTATAATCATATAGACACCAAATAATTGTTACAAATTAGTTTCTCATATAAAATCATTTTTCTCTCGTGCAACAAAATTTCTCTTATTTACCGACAGTGTTATCAAAATTTCATTAAAATAACATTTCAATGCAATGGGACCAACATTTTACTCTAGAAATTATATCAATCGTTACTATTGAGAAAAAAAAATAATAATAACTTACGTCATTAACACCTTAATTTGCATAGTCGATCTCACATCAATAAGTCAATCCTAAATTTCAGAGAGAGAAGCATAAGGTAGGAGATGGGATTGTTAGAGAAAGGATTTATCTTATTACAAATTTAGTTTGCAGCTTGTTGCTCAATGTTACACTTTTTCATGTGAAATTAATAAAAATGGATAAGTTGTAATGTTATTATTTTATAAGTTATTTATTGTGTGGAGAGGTTTTCATCCAGAAGAGGTGTAGGTGTGATGTAAGAAAGTAAGTGTTTAATTTATTCGTTTTATTTAATAATTATTTATTTTATTCATTTTAATTTATAAAAAGAAATTTAACAAAGAAAAATTAATAAATTGAATAAATATAAAGTACAAAATTATGGACTCTAATAAAATTTTGGGAAAAAACTAATCTAATAAATCAATATAAAGTACAAAGCCATCACGACAATCAAACCATGAGTGACAATAATGTTCTCAAATGGTACTTTAACACAATCAAATATAACAACTAAAACTGAATGGCTTAGCAATTATAGACTTCAAGTGATATTTATATAATATTTAATTTAACAAAAATTAATTTTTTCATAATTTAATAATATTTTTAAAGTCATTTAAAATTAATAAAAAAAAACTAATATTAATGTAGGGTAGTTAAATTTGACTATCAAAATAGTAATAAATTTATTATACAAATTATGTACACATTAAAATAATTAACATAATATATATATATATATATATATATATATATAGATATATATATATATGATTTAATAAATATAAATATTTCTATATGAGAGACTCATTAAACACTTTAATAATATCTTGTTGATGAGAATTTCTCAATATCTATGTGACATAATTGAAGAGGCCCAACCTTTCGAGTGAACACTTACCCATCTTCAGGGGCATTGTGCTTCTTGCCCAAGAAGGGTGAAGTGTTCACCAGAAACGTTGGGCTCTTCAATTATGTCACACAGGTATCCAGAAGCTCTCATCAACAAGATGTTACCGACTGTGGAAACATTCATGTTGTCACTTTAATAATAATTATAAGAAATAATATATATGAAAACATTCTTGAAATTCAAAAATTATAAATAAATAAATCAAAATTAAACACTATAATTTATAAATGGATTAATAATTAAAGGTTATGACCTTTTTTTTTTATCAAGATCATGAATCAAATTCAGCTAGTCTAATTAATAGATGAAAGGGTTATATTCAAAACATTTTTTTTAGTCAATTTTATTCAAGATCCAGTTAGAAAAGATTTAGAAACATATTTTTAAATTGTCTAATTTGCAAAGATCAAATAGCTCAAGGGTTTTTCAGTGTATATAATCCATCTATGTATTCAAAAGTGTATTTTAAATAATAATAAAAAAACACGATCTTTCTAGAAATTATATCATTAGATTCCAACCAAAAAGTCATTTTATCTATTAAATTTAAACTACACCCAATTAAGTTTAAGATACTTGTTAATTTTTATTACTTTAGAATTTTAAATTCCAAAAATTCAAAATTAATAATGAAAAATAATAATAATAAATTATTATTATTTTTTTTCAAATTTTTGAACATAAATTACTATTAACATATTACAATTTATATTTATTTATAAAAATAATAGTTAGTAAGTATATTTGAGATATAAAACAAAAATTGTAAATTATATTGTTTTTTTAATACCATCCTAGATTTATTTTAATTCAAGATTTATTAAGGGTTGAGAGAGAGAAAATCTCTTGAGATACAAACATGTTTTGAAATGAAAAGATATTTGATTCTCTCACTACTTGGTAAATTTTGTTAGGATATTCCGACACATAGGAAATAGTTAAGTATAACTTGGTCTAGCGTAGAGTTAGGTAAAGTGTGTTTCTTTAATATGTACTTTTATAACTTACAATCTGATGGTCATGATATGTTCTAGACATGAAGTGATCTGACGATTCATTCTCTCCTCGGTATTACCGACATTTCATCCATGGCTTAACACCTGATTGGTACATGATCTCTATTTAAAGAGCATGGAGGGTCATTTGTAGGGGGACCATTCATGAGAGAAACTTATGTAAATTTTCTTTCTTTTATTAATAAATTGCTTGAAGTGGTCGCGTTGGCTCAGACCGTGGATTGTTTCCCTCTTTGAGGTTTTTAACCACGTTTGTGAGTGGTTTCCTTTGGTGTTCTATCTAAGGAACTTACCTTGTAAATTCATACACGGTATCAGAGCTATTTGAGGGCCACATCCATTGGTGATCTAAATCTGAAGCCGATACAAGTGCATGCAACTTCTATTTCCTAGATCTACTGTTTCTGACTGCTTTCGGGCCTAGAGGACTGCTCTATTGTGTTAGGAGCATCTGTTCCAGTGAAGAACCCCTTTCGTTTCGCGTGAAAAGGTTTCTGGTAGCCCTAGCTACGCCATTTTTAAGATCAAGAGGTATACAACCTTTATTTGCAGTTTTAGTTATTCATCTCTATGTTTATTTCGGTTTATTTATCTCTCTTTTTTTATTACCGGATCTATACCTTTTATTTCTACGTATGTTCTTTGCCCTGCGACTCTGTGCGACCTAGGAAAATCATAAATAGAAAGGAAGGATTTTTCTCATGCGTATGCTCTTTTCTGTCGCGCCTTAGTGTGATCTCGGAAAATCAGAAACATTGAGGAGAATATCTAGTTTCCTGCGAAAGCTAACTTGAAGCCATAAGGTTTGGTTTTTTTTTTATGGTCGTGTTGGGTTGTGTGGTTTTTTGTTTTGTAGGCAAAAAGAGTTTTTTCAAATAAGCACGCACCCCAAAGCTTCAGTGACTAAAAACAAAAACAAAAAAAAAAACAAAAAATGTTCATATTTTCCAAAAGTTACTAACCTTTTAAACTAACTCACTTGGTCCAAAGTTACTTTATGAGAATAGAAGTCTTGAGTTCAAGTCTTTCTTTTTGTTGAGTTACTTTTTCAAAAAACACATGTAACTTATGTTTTAAAGTCACTTTATGTAAAAGTGTTCTCACCCATTATAAAAAGTGAATCACTTATAATTCTAAAGTCTCTTTATCTTTTATTTAAGTTACAATTTAGTGGGTAGCTCATAATGTACCATTGTAAAAGTGACTTTCACTTATTTATAAAAGTGGGTCACATAATTTTTTTTTTTAAAGTGGGCTAATTAGATTAAGTTTGGAAAAGGTGGGGCGGTGGGGGGAAGGGAGTGCGGGTGTTTTAAATATAACATTATCATTCACTTCCGCACATTCACACACTTCGTCGGCATTTTCAACAACTTTTCTTCGAAAAGCCATAACTTCTTCATCAGGAAGCCGTTTTCAGAGCCATTTTTTTAATCGACCTAATTTTTCGAGATATTTGCATTGGAACACTTAGTTTTAGCATCTATAGCTTCATTTCCTGTTAAAATGGAAATTCCATGCCAAGTTATTCTTGACAGCACCAACTACTTCCAATGGTAGTCCTACATTGTGGATTTACTTAGAAGTAAAGGTATTTAAAGAATAGCCTCAAGCCAAGAAACTAAACCTAAAGATGGAGATAAGGCGACCAAATGGGAAAATAGGCAAGATCAAGCACGTGGGTTGATAGGGATGACTATTTCTCCAGACCTTAGATGTCATATTGGAAAACTTGATAACCCTAATGAAGCAATGAAACAACTCACTAAAGTTTTTGGAATTAAAAATGAAATTAGAGCCCATCAACTCGAAAATGAGTTGCTTACGTTGGACCCCAATAATTTTTCTTTCATTGAAGATTTTTGGTCCAAGTTCAAGACCCTTAGAATTCTCTTGGAAAGTGTTAAGGTTAAGAAAGAAGATGGTAGCCTTATCTATTCCATTCTTACTAAGTTGGGACCAGCCTACTCTGTGTTTGTTTTCACCTTCCATTCTACTAGAGAAGTCTTTATTTCTCAAGGACAAGACTACAGGTCCCCCTCTTTTGATGTCTTTTGTGATTCTTTAATAAAAAAACAAGAAAAACCCTTACATCTTAGTCTTCTTAATCTTGGAGACTCTTCTAAGAAAGCGTTAGCCGCCTAGCAAGAACCAAATTCAAAGAATCCTAAGAAGTAGTATCCTAAAAAGAATGTTCCTAAACCAAACAAGGGTCCTAAGCAATTTCAGTCTCAAAATGAAAAATCAATTCAACAAAATGATAAGGCAAATAAAAACTAAGGGAAGAAGACTAATAGACATTGCAACTTTTGTAATCGAGATGACCACTTAGAATCCAAATTCTTTAATAATGTGGAAGCCCTGGAAGTAGCAATGAAGAAGCATAACATCCATTTGGAGCACTCTTCAACTTCAACTTAATCTTCAAGAATAGCACTCTATGCATGTGGTTGTCAAGCATCTCGGTCTGGTTATGCACTAAATGTATCTTCTTCCTCTCATTCTCATGAGTGTCTTATTTTTTCTGGAGCTTCTTATCACATGGCCAAAAACAAAGCCATGTTTTCTTCTTTAAATGATTGTGACACCAAAAATATATATGTTAGTGATGATAGATCTCTTAGTGTTGTAGGGACTAGAACTGTTCATCTAGAAAATGGTCAATTTAATGATATATTATGTGTTCCAACCTTATCCTACAACCTTCTATCTGTATATCAGATAACTCATTCAGGTGAAGGTAAAACCGTTGAATTTTCACCTCACGATGTTGTAATTAAGGACCTAAGATATCCTAGATAGATTTTAGCTATTGGCATTGTTGATGATTCTACAAGGTTGTAAAAGTTTAACAACTTTGGGTCATCAACTCTTCCCTCGGCATTTGTTGCTCATAATGATGTAGTGAGAAAACTTTAGCATGAATGATTTGGTCACTTAAACTATCACTCCCTTCAAAATCTATGTAAAGAAAATATGTTGACAGGTCTTTCTATGGTATCTTGCAGAGATGGTGTTTATTCTAGATGTGTACTTGAAAAACATCATCGGGATAGTTTTGAAAAACGTGCCTCTTGGCACACCTCAGCCCCTTTACAGCTTGTGCATAGTGATTTAAGTGGTCCACTTCTAGTTGTTTCATTCTCTAGCTACAAGTATTTCTTAAATTTGATTGATGATTTCTCCAGACGCACTTGGGTATACTTCTTAAAACTCAAGAGTGAAGTATTTAACATGTTCTTAGCCTTTAAGGCCTTTGTTGAGAAACAATCTGGACATCAAATTCTTAAGATAAGATCTGATAATGGCAGAGAATATGTTATTAACAAAAAATTCATCAACTTTTGCACTGAGCATGAAATTCAAATGCAACGTATTGTTCCATATACTCCATAAAAAAATGGTGTAGTTGAAAGGAAGAATCAGACCTTAAAGGAAATGGCTAATTGTATTCTTCAATCTAAAGGAATTAGTCTTAATTTTTTGGCAGAAGCAATTAACTGTGCAAATTACATAGTAAATCTCACTCCTACTAAGGTTTTAAAGAATATCACTCCAGCAGAAGCATGGAGCTCAATTAAACCAGATCTAAGTCACTTTCATGTTTTTGGAAGTGAAGCATGGGCCCATATTCCAGATGAGAAACATAAAGCTTTAGAACCTAAGAGTGAAAAATGTATTTTTGTTGGATATTCTGAAGATGTCAAAGGATATAGACTTATTCCACTTAAGCCCAAAAATGTTATCATTAGAAGAGATGTAAGGTTTGTTGAAAATATATCGGCCTACGAGCCTATTTCGGCAGATGTGCCACCTCTCTCTATCCCTTCTACTTCTGAAAATATTTCTTCTTCAGATGATGACAGCAAGGATGAAAATCCCCCCCCACCTTCTTAGGATCCTCCTTCAGCTCCTCATCTTCCAAAATGGATCTGTGCTACTCGGGATGCAACAGATGCTCTTGCAGGTGATCCTACATATCAGCGATGTACACATTCTCAGTTCAATAGAGCCTCTTTTTTATTGGCTCAAGCTTCAACGAATTATGATCCTGACACCTTTGCAGAAGCTTCAGGCCATCCAGATTGGGACGTAGATATGAATGAATAATATCGTTCATTACTGGCAAATGATACATGAGATCTTGTTCCTCTTCCAAAGGGACGAAAACTTGTTAGATGCAAATGGGTTTAGAGAACCAAGTTTGGACCAGATGGAAAAGTTGATAAACATAAATCTCATCTTGTTGCTAAGGGTTTTTCATAAGTTGAAGGCATTGACTATACTTAAACCTTCTCCCCTGTTGCCAAAATGAACTCTATCCACCTTGTTATTTCCCTTGTTGCCTCTTTCAAAAGGGAAGTCCATCAGATGGATGTTAAATTTGTCTTCTTGCATGGGGACTTGCATAAAGAAATCTATATGGAACAACCTCATGGAGTTATACAAACAAACTCCAGACCTGTATGTCGGCTTAAGAAATCCCTTTATGGTCTCAAGAAAGCCCCTCAGGCTTGATATGCTAAAATGGATAACTTTCTTTTAGATACTGGCTTTTCTAAGTGTCATTATGACAATATTGTCTACACCAAGAAAGTGTGTAAGTCTCTTATCATTCTTGTTCTTTATATTGATGATCTTATCCTTACTAGTAGTGATCCCAACCTTATAAACCATGTGAATTACAACCTTAAAAAACAGTTTGAAATGACAGACTTAGGACACTTGAATTATTTTCTTGGTCTTCAAGTCTTGCAATCTAAGGAAGGTATTTCCCTTTCCCAGTACAAGTATGCCTGTGATCTTCTACGCCACTTTCACATGGAAGACTGCAAGCCATCCCTTCTCCCTTTCAATTTGGAGACAAACTTTCAGTCACTTGTACTTCCCCTGAAGCTGATTCTACCTTATACCGTCAACTTGTGGCTTTTGTATTTGATCCATACCCGTCCTACCCTTTCCTTTGTTGTTGGCCTTCTTGCTCAGTTTATGCAAAACCCACATGAAAGTCATTGGAAAGCAGCTAAAAGAACACTTCATTATGTTCGAGGTACAATTCAGTTTGGGATTCATTATAGTGCAGAAGCATCTCCTCTATTGGTTGGTTTCACTGATTCCAATTGGGTTGGTGACCCTGATGATCCGAAGTCTATTGCAGGTTATGTGTTCACTCTTAGTTCTGGACCTATTAGATGGGCTTGTAAGAAACAAAGTGTCATTTCTCTTTCTTCAGCAGAAGGAGAGTATCATGGTGTCGTAGAAGCTAGTAAGGAAGCTATGTGGCTTCGTCGGATCCTGTCAGAATTTGGCTTTCAATTGCAGCATACGGCTACACTTTTGTGTGATAATTAAAGTTCCATTCAACTATGCAAAGACCCAGTCCAACATCGTGTAGAAATTCCCACTATAGATCAACAGATTATGCAATATACTAAAGCAAAATACAAGATCTACTTATACAACAAACTTTGCGGAAGCTTAATCGAATTGAGAAAGATCAATGAGAACACATATAACTGAGAATGAGAATCAATCACACATAACACAGAAGAAATACCCAGGGAAAGCCTCAGCCTAAAACCCCAATCTTTGTATTATCATACAAGTGGAAATATGTTTAGATTAAAAAAAGAATCAGCTCTCAAGCTATCCTACTCTCTCTGCAATCCAATTGCTGCTCATATATAGTCAAAGGCTCTCAAAACCTTATCCTCTGCCCTCCAAGCCTCCTATTTCCTTGCGCAATTGTCCTTGGGGTCTAGTGCTGCCACCTGTTTGAATTGGCCTCTTCACACACTCACTAACCTTTGATCTAACTGCACAATCCTGAAGGAGATAAATCCTTCTGCATGGATGAGTTTCTTTTATAGGAAAAATTCATTCAACTGATAGTACGTTGTCCCTCCTCTGATCTCAACTGGGTCTCTAACAGAACTGACATGCATGAGTTTTTTATGAGAGAATATTCAGTTATCTGGAGAGCAACAGTTACATGCATGCAAGCATTAACTAACTGAACTCGCAATTAATTCAACAAACTGTTTGAATTAATCTAACTGGACTTGACTCAGTTAACTGAGCCAACTAATTACAACTCAATTTTACAACTCATCCTTATTTCTTTAACTGGTGGATAAATTCCTCAATCAATGGAGAAACTGTTGCATGTCCCCCCATAGACTTCATGTTTTATTTTCTACAACTAATTAACTCAAGATGAATTAATTAATTATTTTACAAACAGTTGCTAAGATCAAATTCAATTTTTAATTCTCAATTTTAGTTCAGGGACTAACTAAAATAGGAATCCATCCTCGAAATGCTATTTATAGCAATGTTATTTATAACACTTCCATTTTTCATTCCTTGTTTCTATTTCCAACATTAGTACCCAAACTGTTATTTATAGCAGTGTTATTTTTAGCATTTCTTGTTGTTATTTTTAACACTCCCTCTCAACAAGAAAGGCAATCAACTCGAGCCCATTCCTGAACCTTTGGAATGTTCTGCATGCAACACTTCTTCCAAGTGTTGTTACTCTAGCAACTCTAGAAACAAAAATAAAACTCCCAACCGACCATCCTGTTGGGATAGAAACATCCTCTAAGTTGAATCTCCATCTATTGCTGATAAGTGCTCCCTCTCTGACCTCTAAGCTACTTCCACACTCCATGCATCTTGTACCGTTGCACACCTCTCTATGCCATCCTGCACTGGGGCAACACTCTTGTGCCTCTCACATTGTTGCAGCCTGCTAGCTCTGCACTGTCTTGTGATTCCTTCACTGTAGCTCTCTCTGCCGCTCCATCTGCATCTGCCTCTACCCACTCAACTAGTCCTGCTACTCCTCGTCGGGGCTCTCGTAGTAAGGTCTAATCAAAGAGTTTGGGTACCTTAATGATCCTACCCCTATTCCAGCCTTCTTGGGACTGTCACTCCACATCGCCCCACCTCCGACCTGGAGGTATGGATGCATGTGATCCCTCTGCCCACTTGGCTCGAAATTTCCCCCTACTAGAGGTCTCTAGATGAATGGATGCCTCCACTCGATCTCCTCTCAGCTTCTCTAGTTGTGGCTACTCCACAACCTCCTGAAGCTGCTTCACCAACTGTGGCTTCTCCACAATTTTCTGAGACTTCTTCTGGCACTGCATGTTGAGAGGTAGTGTACTCTCCCTCTCAAACACCAAGTCTCCAATAGTTGCCTTGCTCCTCAAGGCTTTGCATGCATCTTGAACCTCAAGAGCATACAGGTCCTTGACTCATGAACTGATCTGCTTCACCTGTCCCATGATGATGTGTTTAAGGAAAACCTTTCCCTTACTAAAGACTACATCATAGCCTCTGTCTTCCAGCATCGCGATTGACACCAAGTTTTTCTTCAGTCCTGGTACATACTTGACATCTGTCAAGGTAATGTGAGCTCCATGATTCCTCTGAAAAACAATCATGCCTACACCTGAGACACTATGCTTTTCATCATTACCCATCTCTATGAGTTTTTAGAGATCCTTCTCCTCCAAGGCACTGAAAAAACTCTTATCGTCGGTCATGTGGAATAAAGCTCCACTGTCAAGAAACCAACCACATCCCATCATAGATGAAACCATGCATGTGATGAGAGTGAAATCCAACTCGAACTGTGAGGCCAATGCCTCACCTTTTGATCCTTCCTTGGATCCCTTCTTGGATTTCTTCAATGGACAATTTGTAGCAAAATGACCCACCTCATGACAATGAAAGCATCGCACTTTCGATTTGTCAAACTTCTTCCCACCATAGGAAGAATTCAATTTGGGATGAGAATCCTTCTCCTTCCCTTTCTTTGCCTTACTTACTAAGGCACAATTTTCTTCATCCTCCTTAGATGAAGAACCATATTTGGTGCTTCTCCTTATCTCCTCCTACATAAGATCCGACCAAAGTCATTCCCAATCTGGCAGATTCTCTTTTCCATTTACCGAGTCTTGGTAACTATGCCAGCTCTTAGGAAGACCGAGGAGAGCAAGACTCACCATGTCATCATCGACTGTCATGATCCCTACACTCCCAAGCTCATCCTTGCAGGTGGTGAGCTTGCTCAGATATGTAGAGATCAAGTCGCCCTTTTCACACTTGATTTTCCGAAGCTTGTCTTTCAATGCCAGCTTCCTCTGATCGTTGATGTTCTGATACAGATCCTTCAATTTTTTCCACATTGAAAACGGTGTCTCCTTCCCATGTAGGCTCGAGACAATGTGGTCTCGAACTCCCTCCAAGAGGATTCTCCTTGCTCTAGCCACACATTTCTTCCATTCCACCAATTTTGTAGCATTAGCTATTGATAGCTTGGGAAGTTCTTAATCAATGAAGTCCTTCAAACCGTTGTCCTCTAATACGGCTTCCATGTAATCCTTCCAGGCTATATAATTCAAGCTGCCATCAAGGGCATACTTGAGTCTTAAGCCGTTGAACGCCATTGGTGAAATTGAGATGTGATGAAAACTTCGATTTCTATAATCAGGGACTTCAAACTTCCAACTTCTCCTTTCTTTGTATATTGTTCTTTGCCTTGATAACCTAGCTATGATACCATGTAGAAATTCCCACTATAGATCAACAGATTATGCAATATACTAAAGAAAAATACAAGATCTACTTCTACAACAAACTTTGCAGAAGCTTAATCGAATTAAGCAAGATCAATGAGAACACAAATAACTGAGAATGAGAATTCAATCACACACAACACAAAAAAATAACCTGGAGAAAGCCTCAGCCTAAAACCCTAATCTCTGTATTATCATACAAGTGGAAATATGTTTAGATTACACAAAGAATCAGCTCTCAAGCTATCCTGCTCTCTTTGCAATACAACTGCTGCTCATAGACAGTCAAAGGCTCTCACAACCTTCTCCTCTGCCCTCCAAGCCTCCTATTTCCTTGCGCAGTTTTCCTTGGGGTCCAGTGCTGCCACCTATGTGAATTGGCCTCTTCACACACTCACTAACCTCTGATCTAACTGTGCAATCCTAAAGGAGATAAACCCTTCTGCATGGATGAGTTTCTTTTATAGGAAAAAATCATACAACTGATAGTACACTGTCCCTCCTCTGATCTCAACTGGGTCTCTGATAAAACTGACATGCATGAGTTATTTATGAGAGAATATTCAGTTATCTGGAGAGTAGCAGTTACATATATGCAAGCATTAACTAACTGAATTCACAATTATTTCAACAAACTGTTTGAATTAATCTAACTAGACTTGACTCAGTTAACTGAGCCAACTAATTACAACTCAATATTACAACTCATCCTTATCTCTTTAGCTGATGGATAAATTCCTCAAACAATGGAGAAACTGTTGCATGTCCCCACGTAGACTTCATGTTTGATTTTCTACAACTAATTAACTCAAGATGAATTAATTAATTATTTTACAAATAGCTGCTAAAATCAAATTCGAATTTTAATTCTCAATTTTAGTTCAGGGACTAACTAAAATAGGAATCCATTCCGAAATACTATTTATAGCAATGCTATTTATATTAAATTCCTTGTTGCTATGTCCAACACTGGTACCCAAACTACTATTTATAACAGTGCTATTTTTAGCATTTCTTGTTGCTATTTTCAACATCTCAACGCGGCAAACACATTGAACTACACATGCACTTCATCAGAAAGCTCATTCATGACCATGTTCTTGAAGTGCAATATTGTTCAACAGATGATCAAGTTGCAAACATCTTTACAAAGGCTCTCACAAAGGCGAAGTTATTAAACTTCCATTTATGGTTGGAGTTCAGGAAGTTGTCACTAAGGGAGGATAGGCTCTAATTTCTCCTTCCTTCTCCTATTGTGTCATATTTTTACATCCTTCAATCCTATCCCAGGTTGTTCTTAAGGGGGGATGTTAGGATATTCTGACACATAGGAAATAGTTAAGTATAACTTGATCTAGTGTAGAGTTAAGTAAAGTGTGTTTCTTTACTATGTACTTTTGTAACTTACAATTCGATGGTCACGATATGTTCTCGACATGAAGTGATCCGACGACTCATTCTCTCATCGATATTACCGACACTTGATCTGTGGCTTAACACCTTATTGGTCCATGATCTCTATTTAAAGAGCATGGAGAGTCATTTGTAGGGTAACCATTCATGAGAAAAACTCATGTAAATTTTCTTTATTTTATTAATAAATTGCTTGAAGGGGCCGCGTTGGCTCAAGCCATGCACTGTTTCCGTCTTTGAAGGTGTTAACCACGTCAAGAACACTGGTGCATTGATCTATGATTTGTTTGTGAGTGGTATCCTTCGGTATTCTATCTAAAAAGATTACCCTGTAAATTCCTACAAATCTAAAACTAATATGAATCTAAATTCATTGTTAACCTAATGCACTTCCTTAATCTAATATAGAGATTTCCACCACCTTTGATCTAATATAGAGGTTTGCACCATAAATCTTTTATAGAGGATGGATTTATTTATTTAGAACTATATGCACTTACGTGAAAACATACGTACCTTTTAGATAGAGAAAATACACTTACCAACTAACCTTAATGCCTTGTACAGGATTCCATCATACATTGTTAATGATGTATTTAAATGAGTCATTAGGTTAATTTTCCTAATTAACTCTTGGCAAGACATGTTAATCATGAATTTATCGATTTTATCTAATTATTTTTGTTTGTACAAATATTGTAACTAATTGATGTTGCCATTGTAAAGTCTAGCATGATATGTTAATCACGAATTCATCGATATTTTAGTTAATCAATTTGTACAAGTGCTAGTGTAATTAATTTGATGCTAAAATGTAAAGCCACGTTGCTACATTGTGTGCTAATTTCTAATTTTAGATGTTTTTCGAAAATGATAATAATATTTAAATAATTTTTAATTATAACAAATAATTTTGGGTATTATAATAATATGATATAAATTATTTTTAATTATAATAAATAATTAAAAAAATTATTATTATAATACCCAAAATTATTTAAATATTATTTTCATTTTCAAATCATTTTAAATACAATATGATATTTATTTTTAAAGTTAAAATTATATATATATTACACTCAAAAGTATTAATATGCATTGATGTGTATGATTATTGGTTTTTTATTTAGGAAATGAAACCAATAGCGTAAACACAAAATTTTATGTGTTAAGAAATTTTTTTTTGGGAGATAATCATAAAATAAATTTTGTGTTAAGAAATGTTTTTGGGAAATAGTCACAAAATTGTATGATGGTTCATATTATTATTTATTTAAGAGCTTAATAACAAAAAAATAAATAAATGGAATATTGCATAAAAAGCAGAAATAGACTAGATAACATTAAAATGTTGTTTCACAAAAGTGTTTTGTTAATCTTCATTTTGTAAGGGTGTACTTTGGGCCATGTGGTTGTGGCTCTCTGAGTTCTAAGCTTGAAGAAGAATATGATCTTGGTGCTTGAAGTAGGATATTATGAGATTTGGATTTGGTCTTCAGATATATTTGTTGGATCTTTGTTTCTCTATTCTTTAGCTAGGTTTGTAGATCAATGTCTTGCAACCATATTTACTTTCGTTCTTTTGGATTGGAGGGTTCCATTGTATTTTCTCCCAGTTCCTCATCTTTTCGGTTGATCTTGTTGGTCAATATTTCCTTTCTATTTTTTATTTGATAGGGTTCTTAATGAGTTGCCTGCTCATTTTTTTTCATTTTCGACCTTTTACCTTCACCTGCTATTTTGTCATTTTTCAACTTTTGAAGGATAATGTACCTATTTTTTTATTGCCAACTATTGAGGTGGAGTCCCTAGAGCCCATTTTGGCTATTTTACTTCTATTCGTTATTTGGAAAAATCCATCTTAATCTAGAGTTTGATTCTCCTGAGCCACTTGTTGAACTTGGCTGGAAGGGGAATCACTGAATACATGACCATATTCATGACATTTGCAACATTTCAATGATATTTTCTTGTAATTTATTAACTTCTCCTACATTTCATTTTCGCTCCTTAATTAGATGTTGCCTAGAAGGGGTTTGGATATATTTAGGTGAGCACAAAGTCATGCATATGAAGTGCAATGACCCTACTTAGTGGTGTTTGAGATCATGACAAAGCGCACGACAGTATTTCTAATACTAACTAGGATTTCTTGATCCTAAAATTCTTTGGGAAGGGAATTAAGGAGAACCTAGATAGGAGCTGAGAAGAAATCCTTTTCATTCAGAATGAGCCTTTGAACCCAGGGTTTCAAGAATAGGCCAACAAAATCCACGAAATAAGGCCTCAATGTTGTTAAATATCACTGTGAAAATACCTTTAGAGGGAAAACTGAGATTTGTGTCCTGTTGTAGAGGCTACAACCACCCTCCAAAATTTTTCCTTAGCTTCATTTTGGAGCCTCCCTACCAACCTTTCACAGCAACATGTCTTGCCTTGTCAAGTACACAAGCTTCAATGATTTTCTTGTAGAATGATAGCCTATCCATCAAAGCTTGTTTCATCCCCCTCACAGGTTGTTTCACTGGACTTGGTCCAGCTGCAGGTTGAGCAACTCCCTTAAGAAATTATGCAATTCTAGAGAGGAACCAGCCTTCCCTCCAAAAATTGTGCAATTCTATTTGGCAGCCTGCTGGGCTCCAGAATTGCACAAATCTGCCTGTCACTATTCACTAGAAAAATTGCGAAATTCCTCCCAGCAGGACTGCTCAACCCAGAAATTGCGCAATTATGGGCAACAGTCAGCTGCTCTGCCCAGAAATTGCATAATCCCTTTCGGCAGCCAACCCATCTCCCTCCTAGAAATGCACATTTTCTCCTCCCAGCTAAGCAGACTATTGCATGTGTAGTTGAGTTGAACAATTCCCTCTGCAACTGAGCAAAACTGATTTGCATGCATGGATTTCTTCTCCCAAGGCAACATGCAAAGGCATCCCTTGATTCAGGGATATACTTTTAGCAGTTGGAGGTTGCATGCAAGGATCATTTCAGAAACCTCCCACCAAGTGTCTCTCTTCCTATATTTGTGGCATGCACGTCACATCTTCAATTTTATCAAAACTCATGAATCAAACGCTACAAAGCTCTTTTCTCACATTGACCTTGCAACTCTGACATCCCACATTGCATCTAGGATTCCTTGGCACATTCAGCTCAGTTTTCTGAGGGTAAGTCGATGTTCATGACTTGCGCTGCGTTTCTGTCGCTTTTTTTGTTTGGCATTGTGTGAGCGTTATTTGCTTGATTTTAGTGAGTGCTTGTTGTCATTTACATGCATACTAGCTTGTACTAGCACCGTTTCAGTTATCGTTAACATCTCACTGTTGTCGCATGCATGAAACTGTTTTTACATGCACGGTCATCGTTTCAGTGACTCGCTTCACACACATGCATGCTTTCCCATTTTCTGAATCTTGCGCTTGTTGTTTGCATGAATGATCATTCACTCTTCTTTGCACTCATCTCATCATGCATTCACACTTCGCATGTTTTCAGTTGCCCGTCGGCCAGAATGGGCTGCCTTGGCCCGAACTGTGCCTTGCTTGGCTAGCACTGCACATTTTCGGAAGCGAAGGATCTACCTTCCCTCCAAAAGTTGTGCAAGTCTAGCCAGGCACTAACCTCTATGATTGCATTGCGCAATTCTTGGAGGCAGTGTCCCGCTGGCCATAGAAACTGCACAACATAGTTTGTTGGTTGCATGGCACTACTAACTAAAATTTCACATTGCACAGTTTCAGTCCTCAGCAGGCCAGGCTGGACTGTGAATTACGTAGTTCCAATAGTCAGTCAGCCTCTTGACAGCGCAGACTATGCCTTGCACAGTTTTGGCAGTCAGTCTCACGACCTCCTTGCGGAAATTATGCAACCTTCATGATCAGTCACACAAGTATGTTGCAAGTCAAGTACCAAGTTCGTTTTGGTTTTCGATTAACAGATTTCTTTCCATGAGTGTTTCCATGTCTCCAGGTATCGTAGGTGTTCATCTACCTCTGAGCAGTGCAAGTACAATGGCCTTCGAGAGAGCAGAGTCAAAGGACATCGTTGAGAGCACAACATGGGTTGCAGCCAAGCAAGGGTCGATGAGCTTGCCTACCTATGAGGACATTAAGTTGTTCGTAGACAAGGACATCAAGATAAGATAACAGCAGCATCACAATGATCAGAATCACAGTGATCAAAATCACAGTGAGCAACACCATCAACAACAGCAGAAGGTAGCACACACGCATGCAGCAAATGCAAGAGGAAGGTTGTTGACAACACAGAGGCAGAACAAAGTTGTAATCTTGAGCAGATCCACTTGTGATGGAAGAAACTTTGGCGATTGAGGGTATGAGGTGACAACGTGATAAGAGGATCGCACAAGAGCAAAGAAAAGAACATAGAAGGAATTGCAAGTGATTAAATAACAACTCAAGGAAGAACAAGAGTTACACAGATGAGACGATGAGTTGCAGGAGGAATAGGTACAACAGTGGTCACAACATGCACTCACAAATAAAACTTCACCCATACAAGTTATAGATCCATCCCATCAGCTAGCACAAAGTAGACATGGTGAGAAGTGTTGTTGATCGCGGGCAAGGGAATTCAACAGCATGCATGTCATTGTGCACAAGCATGTGATCTAACCCATTTGGCAAACTCACTGAGGCAAAGATGAGAAGCAAGTTCGACTGGATCTGAACATGCAGTTGACAATTGATGCGCATGACCACCAGCACACACTGGAAGATCAGCATGGACACTATGCATCAGTATGTTTCCAGTTCAGCCACACCCAAGAAGACTTTGCGCATGTTAGTAAACGAGTTGGATGGAGGGGCAACACCAATGCACCGGGATGCAACAGAGGCAAGAATTTGCTTTAGTAAGATGTCACCATGGAGCGCATGCACACCATCACGGATGACCAACCTTAGCGTCAGCTCACCACCTTCACCATCACAAGCATGTCAAAGAGTTGGTCTCATCACAACGGACCGAGTGTCAGTGATGTCTTGCATGGCTTTCTCAAGTCATTTTTTCTCACATGGGCACATGTGCATTGTAATGTAACATCTTGTCAAGTGGAAGTTTAGGTGTTGATAGTTGGATGTAACAATCATAGAGTAGATGAAGAGTCATGAGGGTAGATGAACTGTCAAAAAGGGGAATGTCAAGGGTTACCCCACCCTTTGCTATAAATAGAACCTCATAACTCATTGTAAGGGCTTTTGGTTAGCCAAGCTTCCGATAGGACTATCTTAGAGAGAGCTTGGACAGTATTGTAACGAGCCTTGGCTTCTCCACTGTGCAGAGCTAGTATATCTCTTTGGAGGAGTAGGCGGTTGTGGCTGTAACGTTTCGCTGTCAAAACTAGTGGTTAGACATGGATGTATTGTATGACTAGAACTTACACTTATTAATGTAACAGAGCCAACGCGTTTCATGCATATGTTGTATTGTATTCTATGCTATCTGGTTTACTCTAAATGATGTATGTATTTGTTTGCTTAGGCATTCTTGTGTGGACTTTTCTGTGTATATATGTATGAATCTTTCTTAAAAGTGTTGTTGGTTTAACCATCACTTTGGATTGCTAGCTAACTTGCCTTCCATATTGTGATGCATCTTTTCTTGTACGTTCCCTTCTTAACTATCACAGGTTTCCAAGGGGCACACTCATCTCAACCCCCGTGTGTTTGAACCTCTCATACACCTTCCTTGGCTTGCTGCAATTTTCACATCCTTGCTACCAACAGAGACATCTTACTTTCCTCTGTGCGAAATCATGATCAAGGCATTACCATACGACCCACTGTTGGGAATCCTACACCAAACGGTCTAAGGTCTAATTGGGACTTCTTACCGAGGAGATCCCCTTACATGTTGGTGGGTCCAACACCGTCAACATGTCCCCTTTTAGAGTCCAAGTATTCTAAATCCACTTGAGTAGGGTTTTTTCCTAAAGGCTACACACTTACAAATTTTCAAATAACAACATGCTCCTTAATGTATTCAACTTTTACACCTATTTTCCCATTAGGATTTCGAGTAAAGGTGTTTTTCATGCCCATGGATGACAAGATAAAATTTCCTTTGGATTATTCATTGTTGCAACCATGGTCATTGTAGTTGCTTCAATTTTTCCTAAAGGGATTGAAGCATTCACTCCCAATGTTGAAGGGCATTTAGGGATAGTTGGATAGTTGGTTCATCCTTATTAAGACTCCATTTATTAAGGAGCGGAAGCCTGCCCCACACCTCCCTCGCGCCATTGGAGCAAAGAGAAGATCATGGAAACCATAGAAATAGTAAACCCTTGCCACTTTCTCAACAATACATATATTATTATCTTTCTCTTTTAATATTATTTTATGTTAAATATTTTAAAATTATTTGAAACTAGCATAACTATATAAATTAGATGGTTTGTAAATATTGATAGACATGGAAACACTTACCTCATAATACATCTTACATTGCCAAGAATTAAAAAATCATAAAAGTTAACTAAATTATAAATTTATTTTATATAGTTATTATTATTATTAATTATAAAACGAATTAATAATATATGAGTTAAGAATTAATAATATATGCATTTAAAAAAAACATTCACCCCAAGTCATTTCATTGTATATATATATATATATATATATATATATATAATTTTATTTTATTTTATAACATTTTTTTAATTGAATTAAAGTAAAAAAGGCATAAAGATAAATCTCAACCCCCCCATCATGAGTATTAACAAAAATATTAGTAGAGCTTAAATCCTTACACACCATCTACTAATTATTGATAATTAATTAAAATTTTGAATGTGCTAATCTAGAATATACATACCCATGGGTGTAATTAATGAAATTATACATATCTAATACTCACATTATTCTTTTTATTAGAGAAAATATTTTATAGAACTATGGAGATTCACCCTCACTTTACAATGAAGACTCCTCACTTGTAAATAGGTCTTATTGCAATACCATGTGATAATAGTATGAGTTATAAATACCACATGCCCAGAAACCCATAGCACATTTCAGAGTCAAAATTATATTCATGTGTGTGTGCAATTTCAAATAAGACTAATTTATCAATTATTATTACATGAAAGCTAGGGATTTAATCTCCATAGTATATTCTAGAATATAATAATAATAATAATAATAATATCCATTTTTAAGGTCACAACCAAGCCAGACACCAAATTGGTGTATGAGAGCCCCTTGCTTGTGGGACAAGGAGGTGGTATATTCTAGAATATTATAATAATAACCCCCTTGCTTGTGGGACAAGGGACCCACCTCTGCGCAGTGATTTGACTGCTAAAGTCTATGAAGGCATACATACTCTACCCCCCTCTGGTTTTGAACCTGTGACCTCTTAGGAGGAAACACATGCTCTTAACCATTAGGCCCACTCAAGCTGTATAGTCACAAATTAGATAATGAGATATATATCCAAAGTAGTTATGTCCTTTATCAACTTTTAATTAAATTGATGAATTAAAAAAATGGCATATGAACGAGTATCATATGAAATCAATAGTGGTTTCTTTGGCTTGTGGAATTGATAAGCCATGATATTGGCCCATGGTATTATAACAAAACCTATTTATATATATGTTAAAGTGGGGGTGAATATTCTTACATGAACAAGTGCTATATGAAATGAATTATGATTTTTTTGGGCATGTGGTATCGAAAAGCCATGGTATTGGCCTATGGTATTGCAACACAACCTATTTACAAATTAAGAGTCTTCATGGTAATGTGGGGGTGAATCTATATGGTCAAGAATATTGTTACGTGTTTTTTTAAATGTATATATTTTTAACTTACATATTAATTATTTTTTATAATAATAATAATAATAATAATATATATATATATCTATATATATATATATATATATATATATATATATATATATATATATATATATATATATATATATATATATTTTAATTTAGCAACATGAGATGTATTATATGGATTGATTCCTATCAGCATATACTATATATTTAATTCATTCATTTAATTTATATGGTTCCCCTAGTTTAATTATTTTAGTAGTTATACTCTTTCTACCCTTTTAATTGTCATATGAAATTAGTTGTGTTTTTTCTTAGCATATGGTATTAATAATTCATGGTACTGGGACATGGTATTGTAACAAAACTTATTTATAGGTTAAGAATATCGTTGATAAAATAGAGTGAATTTCCACTATAAGAATCTTGTTACATGTTTCTTAAATATATAAATGTTAAGACTTAGATATTATTGTTTTTCTTAGCATATGGTATTAATAATTCATGGTATTGGGACATCCTATTGTATTAAAACTTATTTATAGGCTAAGAATATCCATGATAAAATAGTGTGAATTTCCATGATAAGAATCTTATTACATTTTTTTTAAATATATAAATTTTTAACTTAGATATTATTTTTTATAATTAATAATAATAATAATAAAATTATACTTAAATTATTTTTTATGATTTCTTTTAATTACATCGTAAGGCATTCCCCTCTGAGAAGAATTCCCAAAATTTCCACTCTATCACATTTGGCATAGTCGATGTTGTGTTAGAAGATTGAAATATTATCAGTCGTGAGATGAGTTTGTTAATTGGTTAGAGTATGTTATTTTTCGCATTTCTCAGCTGGTGAATCTGTTCTCGTTGGATGAGTTTTTGTCTGTCGTAGTCTTCTTCCAAGGTATGAAATGAAGTTGTTCTTGAATGGGGTTGCCCGAAGGGGTAAGAGCTCTGAAGATGCTCTGGAGGACTCTACTAAGAGTTGTTAAGTCGAGCGAATCTGGAGGTGGCGTAGATCTGTTAGGACCAAAGCAGGGCTAGAGGACAGAGAGATTCAGGCAAAACATATGCTACAATTTTCTAAGACATCGTTAGCCCTTTTTCGTTTCCCAATTGGATTCTATTTAGGAATCTTTGCTTACACCAGATGAAGAAAGGGCTTTTCCGCTAATTCGAGATTTGTTGGTTTTATTTTTTAGCTGCAAAATGCACAACATATTTGTTGGCCTCTACTGTTTGGTATCTCTGTCAGAAAGAAATCGTATCTCTATCAGAAAGAAATTGACTCTGTCTATTTGAGTAAGGTTTTAAATCTGAATCGGCCTCTACTGTTTGGTATGTTCTCTTTCTGAAAATATTTGCCTCCATCATTGTGATTGATGACTGTAAAAGTCATGAAGAGCTTAACCATGTAAAAATGACAGCGTAAATTGTATCTCCAGTATCAAGGGTAGCTAGAAGATCCTTAACCGAGTGGATTCAAGAATGTTGCCACTGTGAACTAGGTGTTGCATTATGGGTTTCATCCCTGAGGATTTATTGTTGTTATAAATTTGTATACATAAGAGTTGTATCACTTTTTCCTTTGACCAACTAATGTTCAAATGTGAATGTAGATAATGCATGAAGAGAGTAGAAAATAATGTTTTACCCTTGTAGAGAATCTGTTGTATTCTACAAGTTCTTTGGCTATGCAGGAACATCAAATTATGGCTGTAGTGAAGTCTTGTATCCTTCAACAACTTCGCAAGTATCCCATAGTAACTTAAGCGATCCTGATCAGTTCAACCGTAAGTAACTTCACCATAACGATCTAGCTGGGCGTGTATACTAATTCAGATTGAAAATTTTTGTTTTTGGACTTTGAAGGCTTAAAACTACAGTCCAATATTGTGATATCCATAGTCACTTTGGTATTGCTTGATTTCTTGTAGCATGTGAGTGGGATGTATGTGGAGCGGGAATGTGTGTGAAGAAGCCTCATGGCAGTCATACTTGCCTCTGCCACCAAGGCTACCAAAATCTCTTGAATTCGAAGACAGGGGTTATTGTGTTGCAGAATGTAAGTTTCTCTTCCCATAACCCAATTAAGTAAGAGAAAATGCACTTGGATATGGTGGTAATGTCCATATCTGTGGTGCCAGCACAGAGAATGAGCAAGTGGAGGTGTTATTCTAATGGTGTTGTGATATTTTTGGTGTTTTTTGAATTTTTGTTAATTTTATTTTGCTTTAAGCTTGGGGACCTTTAATATGACTTCTAGATATGATTCTAATTTGAAACATGGTATTACTTTGGTTCTTTGTAAGGTTATGAAGCCTACAGGAAGCAACAACACTGATGGCATTCTGGTCCTATGCATATTTTTTGACTCTGCCTTCCAGATATAATTACTTGCAAGGTTTGTGATAAATATCATTCAACTACTTTTTCTGTGTTTAGCATGATGTTATTCTGCAACATATTCAGAAACTGCAATAGCAAGAAATGCTCTACATAAAATTTCTAATCTCTAAGGGTGAAGCTACTAGGAGTTTTAGTAAAGCTTGTTAGAGCAATCTCATTTGTCACAATTTTCTATTTTGTCTGATGGACTTTTACTGTCTCTGGATGCAGATATCTATTGGCAAGAAAGAAAACCTCATTTTCTTATTCTTCCTTCTGAGAAAGTTGATTCTTCCATTTTATTCCTTTACATTGTTCTACATTATTCTTCCAATGACCATGTTTGTACCAGAGGCAGAACTACCTATCTGGGTCATATGTTATATCCCTGTTGTGATGTCATTTTTGAATGTGCTGCTAGCACCGAGATCATTCCCTTTCATTATCCCTTATCTTCTTTTTGAAAATACTATGTCTGTTACCAAGTTCAATGCTATGGTATCTGGACTGTTTCAACTGGGAAGTGCTTATGAATGGATTGTTACAAAGAAGACAGGCAGAGCTTCTGAACCAGATTTGCTAGCTGTGGCTAAAAGAGAATCAAAGAGTCTAAGCCAACCACTTCATCGTGGGGCTTCTGAAACTAGCCTCGATGTGTTGAGAAAATTGAGGAAGCAGCCATCCACACCTCGAATAAAAAAGATTAATCGATTGTACAGAAAGGAATTGGCTTTGGTTTTTCCCCTACTTACTGCAGCTGCCAAAAGTTTACTATCAACCTAAGGGATTCATTTCTATCTCATACTATTCCAAGGTGTGTCATTTCTAATTATTGGTCTTGACCTAATTGGGGAGAAAGTTAGCTGAAATATGATCCTATTAAGCTTACCAATCCATTGTATAATTTTTTTAAAAACTGATTTTTCCTTGCTCCTTTGTCAACTCAACTATTTTTGATTTTGATATGTCACCTTTAATTTAGACATTCCATTAAAGTTAGGGCTGACTCTCCTCTTCATCATAAATGATTTAAAGAGAAACAGTGTTCATATATGACATGCACTTGGGATAAATATGCTTTGTACACTTTCTGGGTAACTAATGGACTTCAATAGTGTGTTTTTGTATTTAGAATTATGCTATAAGATTACTATTGGTTTCAATTATAAGATCACTATTGGTTTCAATTATAGGCAAACATATATGTGGTTTTTTTCCATTTGGAATTCTTGCACATTCAAACTAGCAAATAATTTATTTCTAACTGAAAGAAAATTATCACCTTTTTATGAGCAACTTTATGAACAATCTTTCCTTGAACGAGTGAGATATTTACAATTTCCCATGCAGCAAAATATGTAATGTGATGATGTCCCTCCTTGATAGGGGGACTTAAAGCTCAAATAGTCAAACTATAACAACCCACTATATGAAATATGAATTCATTTGGAACCCACCACTTATAGATCGATTACATTTTGGGTAAGAATCCTGCTGGTATGTCTTTCATGGTGGGTTTTGGTGACAAATATACACAAAAAACTCATCACAGAGGGTCCTCCATAGTTTTGATATTTCAGGATTTTAGAAAGATATCATGTATCGAAGGTTTCACTTTGTGGTTCAACAAAGAAGCACCTAACCCAAATGAATTGACAGGTGCAGTTGTGGGAGGGCTTGATCGCTATGACGAATTTGAGGATAGCAGGGTTGATTCCACCAAGCTCGAGCCCACAACGTAGATCAATTCTCCTCTCATGGGAGTCCTTGCTAATCTCAATAACAACAATAGCAAGGTCGATTCCACCAAGCTCGAGCCCACGATGTATATCAATGCTCCTTTCATGGGAATCCTCGCTAAGCTCCATAGCAACAACATGGAATCACCGTTTGAATTAAAAAAATTATGATAGCTTTCATAATGAAAATAACGAACTTAATGCTGCTCATTTTTGGAAGTTGTCTCAAATTTTGAGATTTTTGTAGCCATTTATTAATCAATTGCAACAGAAGTGGGTTACAGGTCTACTGTTGGAAGGTTTGTGTGTATAATTCTTGCTGCTATGTTGTCTGTTGATCATCAATTTGTGTTGGGAGAGTTTGACTACAAATATGCTCTGCATAAATCTATTCTATTTCTGGAGGCTCAACAATCAGGAAAATTGTTCAATGGTAGCAACAAGATAAGATGGAGAGGAGATTCTCCTCTCACATATGGACAAATCCAAAATCTCATAAAAATATTTCTAATTTTGGTATTTCCATCTGTTCCTGAATGTTTTAGAAATTTTGTTTCCTGACTAGATCCCGCAAATCCTTCTACTTCACACATATTGTAAGGAGGGCCATCAAATAGCAGAGAGCAGCCCAGTCAAAAGTTGCTTGTATTTCTACAATGGAATGCATTTCTTACAAGCTCAGGCTGCAAGCCCTCTTTCTGTTATGGATTTTCATATCCTTCCCCTTGTTTGTTGCAAGTAAGTGGGCTTGTATTCTTATTTTCTTAATTACTTGCTTTTGATGTATCCCTCAAGAATCATGGTTCTTTGCCCCTAGGGTGTAAGCAGATTGGTAAAGTGTTGTTTATTTCTGGGCTATGTCACTAGGTAGGAACCCAAAGGATAGGGTGGGTATGTTCTTGCAAGGATTTTTGACCATTAACTCAATTATATTACTATAGAATTTTTTCTGAAGGAGCAAGGCATGCTAGGATCCTCAAATCACATGTTCAAATTCTTGTCATTGCAATCTGATCTATGTGTCTGTGTAAGGTTTTTGAAGAGTAAAAATCTATGAATTGTTGTTGTGGTTGCCAGTGAAAATTTTAAGAACCACCCTAAATTTATATGTATAATAAATGGGCTAATCCCCATGATACATAGGAAAAATGGGAGGTGATTTTATCAATAATATAATATGTATATATAATTTTTTTGTTGAATCTCTCACCAGATTATATTATCTTGTACAGTGATGGAGAATATTTCACTGAATTATAAAATCTTGTAAGATCTTGGCAAATATTTTACTGAATAATAAAACATTGTGAAGTCTTGGCGAATGTTTTGTTAAAGTATGAAACCATATATGATAATAAGAAAACATATTCATTAAACTATAATATACTAACATACATGTTTGGAAAAAGAAACATAATTTTCTCTTCCTACAAACAATGTTCCAAGTTTCAGTGGCTGTGTTTGTCAAGGTTCTTACAATACACTCTTTCATATCCTTCTATTAGTTTTGAAAATATTCCACAACAAAGTTCTTGTAGGTGTTGATATTGACAACGAGTTCTATCAAGGTAGGAGGGATTAATCTTTTCTCTACAACTTTTGTCAAGCTACCACTTTTTTCAAGTTATCAAATTTCTTTCTTATTCCATAGACTCCAACCGCGAGATAAAAAAACACATCAAGTTTGTTTACCCCAACACGCCAACAAGTAGCAAGCCCCAACTATATTATATAAGAAAGTATTAGGTATCCCAAGGGCTTGAAGGGGATCTAATTGAAAGAAGTGACCATTGTGAGAATACTTCCAATCAATATATGAATATATAAATGTAGATTTATTATTATTTTAATTGCAAATATTCAATTAAATAATAAAATTTAATTACGTCTCTCCCAATCTAAATTGCTTATTAGCATAATTCACTACCCTCATAGGTCTCGCATTTTTTAACAGCATTGTAACATGTAGATTAATTTCCTTTTTGGTGAACAATCTCCACCTTTTAGGAAAATATGTTGCAGTGGCTCCAACCCCTACAGATCATTAGGACAAACTAAGAATAGCACAGAAGATGAAAGGTTGTACAAACCAACTTATTTTTCAAACAACTCATCCAACATCAGTACCTAAACTTTTTCATTAAGATATCATATTGAGAATGTTTGAAAAATGGTGAGAAATATTTTGCGAGGGTGATGCGGAAAGAGTGATAAGGTTTCATTGTTTGAATTTTTTTCCTTAAATAAAAAAAAAAAGTTAAAAACCAATATTAATGGAGATATTGGTATTTTTTACTAAATTTTGTGAAGTGACTAAATGTAGCTTTAACCATTCACGTTAAGATGTTTTTACAATATAATTTTCTAAGTCTATTTAATATCTTCATTATCATAAAAACCAACCTATATCCATCTTAACTCCACATCTACCACTCTTAGGGGGATGCAATCTATATTTATCCCTCTGAGCACTTGTAGACCCAAAATTAAGATGGATCTAAGATGATAGAATTTCCCCTTTAAATAGTCTATGCTCACATGAATACCATGGTATTACGATGGGTCAATACCATGGGTTATCATAAACCTGGAGCTTAAAAATTACTATTATTAATTTATAAAAATTAATAATTGATTTTTATTTTATTTTTTATTTTAACCAAGTTAAAATGTTTAACATACATTAAATTACAACATCCATTTTTACTCTTGATCCACCAAGCCCCGAGAGGGATCAAATATTTTTTCACTCTATGCTAGTTTGCATATCACGATATTTGATACCTCTCGGGGCTTAGTAGATCCAGAGTAAATATGGATCTATGCTGGTTTAATCCCCCATTTAAATAGGCTACATTCCACGTGAATACCATGGGTCAATACCATGTGCCATTTTTATTTTTATTAATACTAATATTAGGGTTAATAATGTTTTTTTGCATGATATTAATAATAATCTAGCCCATGGTATTTGGCCCATAGTATTTTGCCCATAGGTTTCACCTAAATATAACGCATTTTTTGAGTGTTCGTAAATATAAGGTGACTTATGGAGTAAATATAAAAAAAATGTTTTATTTGTTTACCATACCTCTTGTTTATTTATATTTTTATTAATTTACCATACCTCTTTTACAAATATTGTATTTGGCCCATAGGATTCACTTAAATAAAACCTCTTTTTTGAGCCTTCATAAATAGAAAGAGGGTTATGGACTAAATATAAAAAGAGGTCTTATTTATTTACCATACTTCTAGTTTATTTATATTTTTATTTATTTACCATACCTTTTGAGTAAGTATAAAAAGAGGTTTTATTTATTTACCATACCTCCACTTTATTTATATTTTTATTTGTTTACACCCTTGCATGTATATAAGGTGACTTATGGAGAAATATAAAAAATGTTTTATTAATTTACCATACCTCTCATTTATTTATATTTTTATTAATTTACCATACCTCTTTTATAAATATGGTATTTGACCCATAGGATTCACTTAAATAAAACCTTTTCTTGAAAATTAGGGCGAATGGAAGGTTGTAACTCCTAATTTCAAGGGCTAAATTTACCTTTTTTACCCTATACCTTTAAAATAAGGTGGGCTATTTGAGGCTATTTGTAAAAATGTACTATGATACAAAATATTCTTCCACTAAAAATTTAAAACCCCTTAATGCCAAAGGGCGAACATTCACCCCTAAAATTTTCCATGGTAGTTGCGGAGAGCAAAGGCTATATTGTATAGATAAACCTTCAGCTTATGAGAGTGATTTGCTAGTGAATATCAACTATGCATGTTCCTTTCTCGGTGTTACACAATGGAAATCCATGTTACTACCCCAATACTCCAAAATCGCATGCAGTTGTTGCAATGAATTTGTACCTCCAACACTCTGGATGCAATTACTGGAATTGCTACTTCAACAACACTGGACTTGTGGTACTCACTAATCCAAGTAAGTATTATTTTTTAATGCCAAAAGCCATACCATTTTTTCTTTGAATAACTTACCATATATTTTTCCTCGGTAAGGATCTGCAGATATCTACCACATAGATTGTAGAGCACTATGTCTCTTGCTATAATCATTCTACAGAAATATACATTCATAATTATTGGTAGCTATAACAGAGGATATTCTATCAATATTGGCTAGTTTCTTTGTTGAGTAGGGTAACTGATTGAGAGTATGTTTTTTTGGTGTGAAGGTTATGGAAACTGTGAATATATATCATAATGCAGATATCTACCACACAGATTGTAGAGCACTATGTCTCTTGCTATAATCATTCTACATAAATATACATTCATAATTCTTGGTAGCTATAACAGAGGATATTCTATCAATATTGGCTAGTTTCTTTGTTGAGTAGGGTAACTGATTGAGAGTATGTTTTTTTGGTGTGAAGGTTATGGAAACTGTGAATATATATCATAATGAGTGATGAGTGAGAGATTGTTACAGAAGCTTTGAGATTGGTTATATCCAACATCTCCAATAAATAAATTTCAACTGATTGGTATTCCAAATAAAAAAATTCAACAATAGTGATTTTAATGTGTTTACAAAGATAAACCAGAGTTTTTTCCCAAAAATCTTGAAGTGCATTATCAACATTTAGCATCTCCACTAAGGAAATCCAATGATAATGCTATTGATATGTTTACAAAGAAATAAAGTATTTCTATATGGGTTGTTTGATGAGTATTATTGTATACTCATGTAATTGAATATGTCATTTAGTACAACTCTTTCGTTTTTTTGACCAGTATATGATGGAGAATGCCTTTTCTATTTCTCTTTCTCAGGCTATGATGTATCTTTCCCTAACATTATAAATGACTTCCTTTTTCACTTCACACCATTATTTATTTAAATTGTAGAGTGAGTAACTTCATGACCTTTTCTTATTATTCCTCTACTAACCGGCAAAGATGAGCTTGCATGGGCATCGGTGTGGCTATTTAGAGCAATTGGATTTCCATATTATACCAAATACATACTCACCAGAATTTTTGTGCTTGCAATGAGTATGAGTTCAATTGGGATCTCAAATGTGCAGGAGTTCAAATCCACCTGTCTAGCTTAAGTCCATATCCACATAAACATATTAATCACCAAATGTTCAAGGATAAAAAGTTTAAGTATGATCACATGACCTTCAACTCACCACATCATCATAAAACTAATAATCCTGGCAGTTATATTTCTCCGGAGAAACCAACCTAGAAGTTTACAGAGGCCAACATAAGTGTTCCTCTACTCAGTTCTTCCACAAAGTCCTCTATTCAAAAATTCCATCACACCAGGTAATTGAAAGTTTCTCCCTCTTATCTTATGCTCCAAGTTTCAAAATTAAGCTCCTTAACAATGATTGTATATGTTGCACTTGGACATGAGGGTTGTTGTTTGTCAGAGATGGTGCAAATACACAATATGCTACATCATTCTTCATGTCAGTCTACAGTGACTCACTGTCAATATATAAGCAATGCCTGCAATGTGGCGATCAAACCTATGAACCAAGCATTTTTAGTGCATTTTCCAAACATAAATTACATATACATATTATAATATTTTAAGTGTTGCAAAATATTAATTAACCAGGAGAAGAATCTATCACACTTGCATATCCATTCTAGCTTTCTCAGAGTTTAAGAGATTCAAAGTTACATAAATTTGATTTGGTTTTTCATATCATAGTTTGAAAAAACCAGCAAAGTAGTAGCTCACAAATCCACTCTGTATATTAAAATACTTCAAACACAAGTGTTACGAGGGAAAATACATATGGATGTTTAACCAAAAGACCAAACTAGCACCTTCTGGTCAATAATTACTAAGGATAGAGATCTTTGTTATCTCTGCAATTCATTCTTTGGAAACTACCCTAAATAAATAAAAAAAGAGAGAGCCTCATACTGTGGATACTCTTGTCATGTCAATGATGCAATTTTTGAGACCTCCCTCTTTAATTAAAATCCAAAATTCTACTTACACCTTTCGGAAACATTAATTCTACTCTTTCCTACATTACTACCTTATGACGTTTCCTTTGCAACCTCTCATGCAATCGCTAGTTTTAGTAAATGTGAGATGTATTGTGGAGTAATTATTTTGATGTTTATTATGGATTGATGACTATGGATGTTTATCATCCTATTAATTTTTTTGTAGAAAAATGACAAGTAATTTTATTTATTAGAGAAGAAGAAAATTACATTTTGCATATGGGCAAGCATATTTGAGACAAAACTGAGAAAGAAAAGCATTTGTCATGCAAGGAGCATGGAAAAATGCTTTACATGCAAACAAAAATGAAATCCCTAAGGACAAGTATTCCTAGGCCACGGAACTATGAAAAAATAAGAAACAAGACATGTAGACATGCGAGACAAACCCCACATGGTGCAATAGATAAGCCCATTGACTGGTAGCCAACATTACAAAGTGGGTCATAAAACCCTTGCACAGAATCTAGAAAACTTGGGCATAGAACAACCCTTAGAATGAAATATATATATGGCTGTTGTGGGGAAAAGTATCCGATGCGGATGACACTAACCCTTTCTAAAGGTGACAGACTTTAGCAACAACTGAATGACAAAGTTTTCATGTTCATCTTTATGAAAGCACAGAGAGAATAGAAAGAGGATCAACCAACCTGGTGTCTTGCGCTTAGTCGATCCTTGTCCTTCTCGCTTTGTATCCCGTTCCCAGCTCTTTACTCTACAAGCCGATCCAGCTACACACAGAATCTGCACAACAAAAGGGAGCAAACTACGAGATACAAGCAATCATAATTGAAGCATGGATTAGGTTGCATCAAATATACATGTAAACACAAAAGCATCTATGTAAAACAAGTATATAGAAGAACATGCAAACTTTATTGATAGAAAGTAACAGGGTTCCAGAGGAAGTTACAACCAATGATGTTGGCCCCAATCCAGCAGCACCTCCTCGGCAGCAAGAACTCTCTTCTTCACCTCTAGTAAAACAATCACCCAATAATCCTGGCAGTATACCAACAGCACCTCCTTGCTTATACCAAAATTCCAGCCTCCATAGACCTCATAGAAGAGCTCTATATATAGGAGAGAAGAGAAAAGGATGAGTCAGCTTGAGACTGACATGAAGCTGCCTTGTGTCCTCTCCATCTCCAGTTAATCTTCAGTTCCTGTGTCCACTTGGAGATCCTTGCTTACACATGGTGATCAAGTACCTCTTACTCATCACAGGGCGAATCTCATGACCCAAGTGTCAGTTTGGAAGCTTCCTGGGCAATTGACACCTTGCAGGAGGACTGTGCCACTTGGCCAATCTCGCCCAGCGCAGGTAGCCTTCATTGTTTTTGACTTCCAGCGCAGGTACAGAGTGGGACAGTTGCAATACAACGCAGAAGCTCAGTTAAGCAGCTGACATGATCCAAAATAAGCCTGTTCCGAAGTGTTTTCAGGTGGAGAACTGATTGGAAGTGCTGTTGATTGATGACCTTGTTCTTTTAGGGGTAAGAACAACATGTTTAGGGACTGAGGATCCCTGTAATTATCGACATTTCCTGCTCCTTGACGCGAGGCACAAAAATGTCTATAACAGTTGCCCCCTAAAGTATGAGGCCGTTAATCGGGTGAAATGCTTTAGCTAGAGGGTCCGAAGTTTGTTCCAGTGCTGAGGAGAGTGCCCTGTAATACAATACAATACAATACATTATCTTTCATTCATCATTATTCTCATGATCTAGCTGAGGCGGGTATTCCCATGCTCAGCTTTCTATAAATACATTTTGGTACATATGACAGACGATCGTCTGAAGACAGACTGATAATCTTCCGCTAAAATTATCATCCTTTGAAGAGGATGATCATCTGCTGCAATGATGTACATGGCAAATGCTTTTATATTTCCTGAATATATATCGCAGCCCGGATGGATGAAACTAGATCCGGGGTCTTCAAACTCGTTCGATCTTCACTCTAAGTACAAGTCGATCCATGTGAGAATTACGCTGAAGTCGAACACGGAAAGACATCGCTTGATTACCGGTCAATAATGAAAACCGTTAACAAGCGCGAGAGGAATCACCAATAATGACGATGACCCTCAAGGTACGGCAGTACAATTCACGTGGCGTGAATAAAGGACTTGGCGTCGAACGCCACGCAAAATCTTCTGGTCAAAGGTCATTGATGTATACCTGTCGCCGGAAGTGAGAAACTTGCCATTGAGGCATGCAAGCTTCAAAGTACTGATGGGGGTGTTCCTAGATCGACTTCTTGGATAATGAGCTGAAGTCGACAAGAAGCGATCCGTCAAAGGAGGGCCTTAATGAATCCCACATCAATGACACGGAACGGAGCTAATGATTTAGTGGAGGTGGAAACAAACTGTGACATATGATTCAGGGTGGCGATCATGAAATGGATGAAGGAAAATGTATGGTAGCGGATGGGACACGGTTGACACTTTCTGAATGACCCCTCTTGAACATATAACGACACTGATGTGATGGATCGGTAGCATTACCCTGAATGGATGGTGTGGCGAGGACCATGGTGATGAAACCGGTGAATGAGACAACCCAACCCGATGTGATACGGAAGAAAAGTGTCATGTTCAAGAGTGACTTGCTACCTCTAAACTTTGATGTTCTCCCAATTTTTCCCCAGTCATTTCTGACCAGTACCTCTTTATTTTTGTCAAGCTTGAGGAGGATAACATATGCTTGTTCTATAACCTGCCCTTCGGGCAAGCCCATCGCTAAGATTTAACGAGCCTAGCGATAGGGAAACTCGTTCTCGTCTAAAGACAAGTTTGTCGCTATTTAATCATTTTAACGAGTCTAACGACAAAGAAAACTCGGTCCTTTTCATTTTTAGAGAGTCTAAAAAGGTACAGAAAGTCAACTCCATAATTCCTTTTTCGTCAGCTAATCCCTTAAGTCCGAAAAAGTATAAAACAATACAGAAGGGATGGCTGTTCGGTATTTTTAACGAGCTGAACCAGGCAAGCGCTCGATCCTTTTGTGCAATAATCCCTCAAGTCCAAAAAGATTAAAATTTAGAGGAGGGATAGCGTTCCGGTCATTTTAACGAGCTGGAAGGCCAAAACTCGGCAAACTTTTCATATTTTACGAGTCAGTGAAAAGAGCTGAAAGAAGACTCGTCTTTTGAGGAACGAGTGATAAACAGGGATAGCTACAGATTCCAGGTACAGGTTGGAATTTTCTAATCACGGCAGTGTCACAAGGATGGCTAGGTGAAATCACTCTTCGCAGCTGTTTCTCAAAAGAGGTAAACACACAAATGGAAGTGAATGATCGGCCAAATGAACAGTGGAGGTGATGGATGAAAACACGATCAAGGTTCTTACGGCTGATGAATTTACGATCTCAAAAGGTTATTTACCGAGATGGGTTCATTTTTTAAAGAGCTTGAATGCATCAAAACACTGCTCAATCTTATGTTTATTTTTTAATGAGCATGAACTATGTGCTAAAACTGCTCGGATCTTGCGTTTATTTTTTAACGAGCATGAACTATGTGCCTAAAACTGCTCGATGATAAGTTTGCATGCCCCCAGCATAATAATGCAAATCGAGGTGCATGCCCCCCAAGCTTCATTGCATTCAACTCGGTGGTTGGAATGAAGGTTTACCTGAAAGGGGATTTGTTTCATTTTTTAATGAGGTTGACACAAGATAAGAACCGTCCTCGGGGCCCACTGTATTTACAGTATTTCCATTAGGGCGACGATCCATGCTGACAAAATATTTAGGAACCTTCTGAATCCGTTGGATATGGAAGATTTCATATTGTAGGTTTCCACTGTGGCTACTTCCGCTAGATTACCTGCCGGCGGTAGGGCAAAAGTACCCATTAAGGCAGGGTCTTTTAGGAGACCTACTCCGATATTTTGGAGTGATTGATTACTTTCATGGATCATTGTGCTGCTTCCAGTAACTTGAGAACTGTTGGGGAGAAATGTTTGTTGGTCGACGATTGTAATTTTTCCTTGAAAAGGAAATACAATCCTCCTGAAGTAGGTCGACACAACTGCGGCCATGGCATATATCCAAGGCCTTCCCAATAGGATGTTGTAATCGAGGTTTCCATCAATTACTTCAACATCGACTTCTACTGTTTTGCCCCCCAGTTCAACTTGCAAGTTACCTAAAATCCCGTAGGGAGTGTATGATCGTCCATCAAATGCTTTTAAGGTCGTTGACGATTTCGACAAGGGTGGTGAGCCTAAATTTTTCCAGCAACTCATCGACATAAGACATGTAGATGCCCCCTCATCAATAATTGTTCGATGAACAGTTTTGTTGAGGGCTTTCACTTGAATAAGGAAAGCTAGTTGAGCTGGTAACTTAGGGTCATATCCTTTATGATCAAAGGCCACAAGATTGGAATCCATTGGGCCAATCCCACCTATTGTTGATAATAAAGTTTGCTCTTGGGAGGGGCAATTTTGCGGTACCTCAAGTGTCGACATAGCGGACGGCGATTGGGCCAGGTCCTCTATTATATTATAATTCTGTGCTATTTTGGCACGAGGATTAAATGTCGATTTGTGTACTACTCCCTTTGGCAACTTTACCATTGGTTCAGGAATGATGGGTGGAACAACTTTGGTCAAAGCTGTCGTCGAACTACTAGGTTGTTCATTAGCCTTGTTATTTGACAGCCATGGATTCCCGTAATCTTTATTCCTTGTCAAAGCATTATTTTGCTGCTTTGAGGTAGACAACATAAGCACTTGGGATCGGGAAGCATTTTGATTAGAAACCAGATTTGGACCAGGATTAGGAAACGGATCAGTCAACACAGCTGAGGTTTTCGGACTCTTAAAGAATCTTTTAAGCTCAGCTTTGCATGGACAATCTGCTGTCCAATGATCCTTATCGCATATATGACACCCCGAAGGGGGTTTCCCTTTTCTCCCTTTCTTTTTCTTCTTGTCTCCTGGTTGCTTCAGTTGTTTGCCCTTGTCGTCCGACACGGCACTTACTTCCGAGGCAAGAAGTTCTTCATTTGCATTTTGATTTGAAGTCTTACGGGTTTTCTTAGACGAATCCCGTGTTGACTTTGCGTTTGCAGTGCCAATCACACCATCGCCGGCATGAGAGTCACTATTTGATCCAGGAGGGGGAGGAATTGAAAATTCCGGTCTAGGGGCGTCAGGTATCTTGTCATAGAGCGTGCCAGACTGAGTATATACTAAGTCTAAATACTGGGCACGAGAAATAACTTGCTCCTCTGTTACGACGCCTCCCTTGGCCACATCTTCTGTTATAGCAGGAAGAAGCGACTTTATAAACCACTCAGCTAAAAGCTGATCTGGAACATAAGTCTTTACCATTCTGCGACGACGACGCCACTCATGTATATGATCTGATATATGTGTGGCCGTTGTCTGCTTGAAATTGGTTAAGATCTCGGTTCCAGTTTCGTACCTTATAGGTAACTGAAAGTGTGTTAAGAAAGTCGTGGCTAGGGAACTAAAATTGTCGAACGAGGCTCTAGGTAATTCAATATACCATTTGGCCGCCGGACCAGTCAATGTCCTCTGGAAAAGACGAAGCCTTATCGAATCATCATTCAAGGTATTCGATGAACACCACAGATGGAATGTCATCACATGATTCGACGGGTCTTCGCCAGGATTTCCATTGAATTTAGGAATGTCCGAAGGAAGTTTGTGAGGAATCGCTGGCCACCAATGGGCATAGGCAATTGGATCGTTCGTTAATCGATGTAAATCTGGTAATTCTAGGGTCGCCACGAATGGCAACTGCTGATTCAGGTTTGGCGAGGCGTACCCAGGGTACGATGGAATTGCCTGAGCAGTAGGTCTTTGCATACCAGCATAATGCAACTGATGTTGATATGACTGATACGGCTGGTGGGCTTGGCCGCTGTAAAGTGGTTGATTTAACCCGTTCTGAATATAGGGTTGCCCACTATTTGCAAAGATCTGTTGCTCAGATCCCTGGTACACCTGTTGAAACTGAGGTTGTTGGTATTGCACCATCCATGGTTGTGAAGCCATGTTTTGCTGTGCGACACTAACCGACGGACCAAGATGCGGGGTTATGGTTCCCGTTTGTATCTGTGTCATCCCGGTAGTTGGCGATTGTGGTTGTGTTGCAGGGTCAATAGGCTGTTGCATTACAACTTGGGGTTGACATACAACAGGCATCGATTGAACTTGCGACACGGTTACAATTGCTAGCGTCGTCGGGATACTAGACATAGGTACACATTGTTGCATGGAATATACAACTCTTGGCTGTTGGGGTAACATAGGTACCCAACCACTCGTCGTTACTTCAGTCAAACCTGAATGTGGTTGAAAACTTCCGTATGGGTATCCCCTCGAAAGGGGAAGTGAAAGGGCATATTGCCCCCCATACGGTAATAATCCGGAGCTCAAGGGTATAGATGGCCTTTGAGGATTGGATGGCCCAAACTGATTCCCAAAGGGATCAATTTGTCTAGTTTCAACATAAGAATTACCGGGTATTATACCGGAAGAACAAACTGGAACAGACCAAGTTGTCATAATAGTCCCTGGGTGGACTCCTTCTAGTTGATGAGAACTAGTTGGGACAGATGGTATGCCGGCAAACATCGTTGGAGTGACAGCAGGAGCTTCTGCTATCGCTGTGTCATTTGGCACAGTCCTAGATGTCGACGGTTGTTCAGACATTTTAAGTCTATCCAATAAACTTCCTAACGATTCTTCAGGAACTTCTGGTGGTGATAGACAAACTTCTGATGCAGAAGGAAAAAGAGGGGTACCTACTCCAAAATGAATTGGAGTATTTGCTTGCTGGTCCTCTACGATTTCCTCTATTGCAATCAGACCAGGAGGAAGAGGAAGACCGTCAGGTCCGTAAAAGATTTCTGGTGCCGAAGAAGGGGTTGCTTCGACAGCGACAGTCGTTTGAACAACAAGACTCTGTGGACCGGTTTCAGATGGAACTGGTTCAGTTATGCAAGTACTTGTCCTCAGACTAGGATCAGTACAACTGTCCCTCTGTCGCTGTTGAACTTCTTCAATAGAGGCAGGGATTCCAGAAATATTAGGAGTGACCAGAATCTCAGATGTAGTTGGAACTGTTGTTCTAACTTTAATGGGAGATTTTGACCCGGTCAAGCGAGTTTGCTTCGTCCGTACTACTCTCGATTCCGGAGACAAAGACGGTTGACTCGCGAGTCTCCTCGAACGACGGAGTTCTAATTGACTTTCCTCCACGGTTGCGGATTACTCGATCAACTAAAATACAAAAAGGGGAATTATGTTTCCGTATTGAATGAATTTTATTAGACGCTTTTAGACACAACTTTGCTTTTTCATGTTTTAAGAGTCGAGAAAAAGCTAAAGATGACTCTAGTCGCCTTCGATGTATTAACGAGCCCGAAGTGACAAATGCTCGGTTGGACTTTTTCAGTTATAGAGTTTGAAAAAGGCCAAAAGAAACTGCTCTGGAGATCTAGGCAGAGGGTGTGCCAAACCTTTCGCGAAACCACAGAATACGTTTTACGATACGGGTGGTCGATCTTCGTGAATGCTATGTTCACTGCATCGCGATCAGTAGGGCGGTCGACACGGCTTCCTAAGGATAAAGGATAATTGCCTATAGGGGTCTCCCAATATACGCGACGGTACGCGAGAGCTCAAGTCCGTATTAGTGCTATCGTCCCTCAGGAGGAATCACCCACCTTCGTAGAGATCGACAGTCACTACGTTTAACGACGCCGGAACACGTCTCTACCTAGACCTCTATTGTGAGCGTTATGTTACAATGCGTTTTTAGATTCATTCAATATATTTTAAGCTGATCTTGTTTAGCAGTTTGTCTTTCAGGATCACCACGAGATGTATTGGTACAAATTCCTAAATGCAGCTAAAATGATAAGCAAGCTTTCACAATCCTTTTAGCTTTGAAAATCCTAACTACTGAGGGGAGAGAAAAACAATATCTTTCCACACAGAGCACAAAGCACAAACTAATGCACTTTCTCCTAGATCAGACACCCAAACTTATCAAAAATGCAAATGCAAGATGCATGTATTTCTTTTCTTTTCCTTTAATGTTGATGCTTAACAAAAGGAAAACTGTTGTATGACTTTCGAATTCAATTTGAAGCGTAAACAAACAAGTATTGTCTAAATGAAAAGACGCTTTACAGGTACTTGTTTTACACCAAAAATATATGAATTCAAACCATAAAGTGAAAACAAACCAACTTAAACAGTTATGAACAGTAATAACACTAACTCATAAGATCGCAATCTAAGAGGCCACAGCTACTAGGTTCGCTTTTCACAATGGGAAATTGTAACTGAAACAAGAAATACTGAAAGAACGTTTACAATTTCATCACACAACTGAGGCGGAATAATGTCAAGGAGATAAGGTCTACAGCAAATACAATAACCAGCAAGCAATCAGCCAAAAAACAAGTGCAAACAGGGCCAAGACACAAAGGAAGAGCTGAGCTAGACTAAGGCCAACTGGACCAGCGCAGGCATTGGTCTGCCAGTTTCACTCTCAGCGCAGTTCCCGAAGGGAGCACCTGCGCTATAATGCAGACTGCCTGTGGACAGCCTGCACTGACTTACGAGAGTTACGTCTGCTAAGAATTCTGGGTCATAAAAAGCTCAAAAATGTACTGTTTTGACTGAAATAAAATGCTATGGTTAAGTACAGGCTAAGGGATGATCAAGAGGATAAAGATCTATCACAAAGAGTAAGGATTCATCTGTAGATTAGCTCTTTAAATCTTGAATTTGCTCAGCAAAGGAGCAAGAGTAGCAAAAACCCTCTACTTCGCTTTTGATAGAGTCAAAAGCTTTTCGATTCAGTACTCCTTTCTTCAAGAAATGAATAGCAAAATACTACAACAACAAGATACTAGGATCTCCCCAGCGGAGTCGCCAGTTTGTTGTGGGGAAAAGTATCCGATGCGGATGACACTAACCCTTTCTAAAGGTGACAGACTTTAGCAACAACTGAATGACAAAGTTTTCATGTTCATCTTTATGAAAGCACAGAGAGAATAGAAAGAGGATCAACCAACCTGGTGTCTTGCGCTTAGTCGATCCTTGTCCTTCTCGCTTTGTATCCCGCCAGCTACACACAGAATCTGCACAACAAAAGGGAGCAAACTACGAGATACAAGCAATCATAATTGAAGCATGGATTAGGTTGCATCAAATATACATGTAAACACAAAAGCATCTATGTAAAACAAGTATATAGAAGAACATGCAAACTTTATTGATAGAAAGTAACAGGGTTCCAGAGGAAGTTACAACCAATGATGTTGGCCCCAATCCAGCAGCACCTCCTCGGCAGCAAGAACTCTCTTCTTCACCTCTTGTAAAACAATCACCCAATAATCCTGGTAGTATACCAACAGCACCTCCTTGCTTATACCAAAATTCCAGCCTCCATAGACCTCATAGAAGAGCTCTATATATAGGAGAGAAGAGAAAAGGATGAGTCAGCTTGAGACTGACATGAAGCTGCCTTGTGTCCTCTCCATCTCCAGTTAATCTTCAGTTCCTGTGTCCACTTGGAGATCCTTGCTTACACATGGTGATCAAGTACCTCTTACTCATCACAGGGCGAATCTCATGACCCAAGTGTCAGTTTGGAAGCTTCCTGGGCAATTGACACCTTGCAGGAGGACTGTGCCACTTGGCCAATCTCGCCCAGCGCAGGTAGCCTTCATTGTTTTTGACTTCCAGCGCAGGTACAGAGTGGGACAGTTGCAATACAGCGCAGAAGCTCAGTTAAGCAGCTGACATGATCCAAAATAAGCCTGTTCCGAAGTGTTTTCAGGTGGAGAACTGATTGGAAGTGCTGTTGATTGATGACCTTGTTCTTTTAGGGGTAAGAACAACATGTTTAGGGACTGAGGATCCCTGTAATTATCGACATTTCCTGCTCCTTGACGCGAGGCACAAAAATGTCTATAACAATGGCATAAGCCGCCCTGAAAGCCAAGCAGAGCATAAGATGCTTGTAAATCCATGCAAGAAAGCCCAAAGAAGGCCCAAACTAGGCAACAAAGAAAAAACCTCAGCCACAAGGCTCAGAATGCCCTGCAACTTCTATAAAGCCAACAACCCTGGACCTGTCAATCTGAAGATCCAATGGTGAGAGCAGCAAGAAACACTAGACATAAACACAAGGAACCCCAAGGAAACAGGTCCAATAACATACTAGGCACCCACAACACAAGAAAATGAACCCTAGTGATACACACAAACCCTACACGTTGTAGAAATGGCATCCACAAATTGATAATGGTTGCAGCTCCAGCAAGAGAAAAGGTCACAACATCATGAGCGATAAGGAGGCATGAACTAGGGGTTGGGGTAGCTATGGTTCAACCACTCCACTTACCGCTCCCTCAACTCCTCATTTTTTCTACCAACCACCATCCTTTTAATTTATATGGTTGATTAAGGCTATATAAATTGTTTCATACCAAAAAAATATAACCTATTTCATATGACACTTGTTCATATAAAAATATTTAGTGAATATTTCATAGAGATTAAATCCTTAACCACCATCCATTAATTATTGATAATTAAATGCCCACGGGGCTTTGGATTGACGGTGATTGGGTGCGCTGTTAAGGCACTCCTTGCGATAAGTCACCGGTTCAAATCCCCTGTGGGTACTTAGGTTAGTCTTAACTGAGAAATTTTTTTTTATTGATAATTAAATTAAAATTTTGTAAGTTTTAATTTAAAATAGGCAGGCATATATATATATATATATATCTATATATATATATATATATATATATATATATATATATATATATAGATATACACACACATATATATATGTGTGTATATATATATATATATATATAACAAAAATTTATTAGCATACAATTATTTAGCAAAATTTTAATTATGCTGATAAAAATGTCTATTTTGGAATAGACCTTCTAGACTTTCAATTTAATTATCAATGTTTATTGGATTAAGAGATTTAACCTCCATGAAATAACCTACAATACTCTTAATTGTATATGCAAATCAAAAGTTGAGATTTATCTCCAAAGTAGTTATGCCTTTATTTTTATTTTAATTAAATTGATTAATTAAAAAATTGTCATATGAATAAGTACTTTATGAAGCAAGTTATGTTCTTTTGGGCATGCGTTATTTATCATGGATGGTATTGGCCCATGATATTGTAACAAAATCCGCATATAGATTAAGAATTTCCAAGTGAGGATAAATCTCCCTCATTAAGAATTATTTTCCATGTTTTTCTAAATATACATAAGTTTAACGTATATATCAACTATTTTCATAACTAATAATAATAATAATGTAAAATAAAGTTATCATTTAGTTAGTTTTTACAATTTTTTATTTTAGAAACTTGAGATGTATCATGGATTAACTCAATAAGTGTTTTGATGTTTATTATGAATTGATGTTAATTTATATGGTTGCACTAGTTACCCTATAAGTGTCTTTATTTATCTAATTATCAACAATTATTAGATGGATGGTAGAGATTTAACCTCCATGGAATATTCTATAGAATTCCTAGTAGTATACCTATGGATTATTGAAATTTATCTCCAAAGTAGTTATCTCATTTTTACTCTTTTAATTAAAATGATTAATTAAAAGAATGTCATATGAACACGTTTCATATGAAGTGAGTTACAGTTTTTTGGGCATATGATATTGATAAGCCATGGTATTGTCCCATGATATTGTAAACAAGTTTATTTTCATATTAGGAATCTCCGTGGTGATGTTGTGGTAAATCTCCATGATTAAGAATTTTGTTCCATGTTTCTCTAGATGTATATATGTTTAACTTATATATTAATTATTTTCTTAACTAGAAATTGAACCAGATGTTGCAAAGGAAACACTTTAAGGCATAAATCCGAGAAGCATTGTGACATAAAAAAGCATTGAATATAAAAATTAGTAAACAAAATGGCATTCAAAGGTATTTTGTGGGAGGGATCACACACAAGTCTGTCATTAAAATTTAGGTTAAGAAGGTTCCGTAACTGCAGGGGCGGAGCTGCCTCTAAACAAGAAGCCTGATTAAGGTCTTCTTCCTATTTAAATTTACTAAAAAGGCTAATGTCCATTAAGTTAATACCCACAGATCCTAGGTGTGTAAAATACTTCGGTTGTGTTTCTCAATGTGAAGAGAGTTACTTGGGGACGTGGATAGACCAACTTTGTTGTCCAATGTGGGTAGAGTTGCCTCACCTTCCATGAAATCTTGGCCTTTCCTTAAAACCATTTTCTACGTGGATTGGAGGGTTTACCTGCCATGAGTCTTCATAATTTTTAACTCAACCCTAGAAAGGGGTTTTCTTCTTCAACAACCTCTCCAAGTACTAGAAGGAATTTTTCTTCATCTAGGAGGGCGATAAGATGCTGAAACAATAATCAATGAAGTAAGACCACCTCCCAACCACGTTCTTTTAGTGCCAAAGTCTAAACGAAAATATCAAGGACTATCAGTTGATGATGGCTGAGCATACCACCTGCACACAAACTCTTGAAGTTGCCACCCAAGCTATCTAAGCTCAAAGTGGTTCTTCAACCCCTAATAAAATTGGTAGTGAAAGAAAAATGGTTCTTTAAAGGCTCATGTTCCGAAAGCCCCTATTGCAGGTGTCTCCAATAAGCACCCACCCAAAAACCAAATCGCTCACCCCACCTTGATGCCTTCCTCATAATGTGATGGTCATAGCACTTTCTCTCGGCCCCTCTGCTCAACTCTTTGATTAAAGAGTCAACTAATGGTCTTCTAAAGAGGCCAATATGACCACCTCAGACCACTGATTTGCATAAATAACTAAAAATTCAAATCCCTGTAGATTTTGGAAGGCCTTAAAGATAATGAGGAGATGGCAGACATCCCTGCCTTTTCTCAATGAAGTTACCTCGTGGAACATGTAAGGCATGTTTGACTTCACAGAAAACACACGTTCTAGTTCAAACCTCGCTTAGCATTGAACAAGCTTCAATTTTTTTCTACAAGAAGTCGAAGTTACAAAGTCAAAGCACAAGATTTTTGTTGAGAAAGGCCTTGCATGTAATCTGGCTTAATGTTCTTTTTAGTTCTTCTGGCTAATATCTCCTTGGTTGGCTTTTGGGATTATTGAGAAGGGGACAGACCCTACCCAAATAACTTGTTTGTACTTTATTTATCCTAGATGGTCAACTTGTTGGGAGCTCACAAAGATGCTCCTATTATTCACAGAGAAAAATTAGAGATGTTATGAAAAAAGATGGTGAATCTAAAAGTATATTAAAGTTTCAACGAGATATCCCTATAGATAGACGCAGGGAAATTCTCTTCTACATAATGTATATCTATATCCCCATATCCATGTAACAAAAAGTTTCAACATGACAATATACATAAAGATAAAAGGAATGAAGCTTTTACTGATGCCTAAAAAATTACAAAAAACTATAATTTTAAAGAAACAAATTCTGGTATAAAAAAAAAAGAAGGAAAATCTAATTTTTTGATCCAAATTGCTTGTCAAATCAAGGTAGAATTATACCAACAGATAATACTAAAGATGTTTTTATTGGTACAGAAAATATTATGAGTGAATGTAATATCGAACAAATTTAAATATGAAGAGGAAAGACAAAAATCTTAATCTTCACGATCAATCTACCTAGAACTTATGTGGAGCCTCTGCAACAATTTGTGAAAAATATTTAGCCACTAGAGGATTTCCAGGATGAGTAACAGGTTTCAAAGAATATACTTGTTTGGAAGTAGACAAATTGCCTGGAAGCATTGAATGAGTTCCACATGATTTTTGGGAATGTGAATACTTGATTGTTGTTAAAGATGTTTCTTCTCTACACAATATTTTATTTCTTCTAGTAATCCTTTTTCCTTTCTTCATCACAACTTCCATTAAAACTTGCAAAGCACAGAAGAATTATTACAGTAACATAGTGCTTAAATAAATCAAAAGACCATTGCAGTAGACTCAAAATTTTAACACAGGAACATGGAAAATTGATTAAAAATGTTGGCACTATGCCTCTAAATATGAAGAGAAAGGAAAAAAAATAGTAATCTTCTCGATCACTCTACCTGGAAATTTTGTGGAGCCTCTGCAACAATTTGTGAAAAAGATATAGCCATTGGAGGATTTCTAGGATGAGCAACAGGTTGCAAAGAATATACTTGTTTGGAAGTAGACAAACTGCCTGGAAGCATTGAATGAGTTCCACATGATTTTTGGGAATGTGAATACTTGAACTTTGTTAAAGATATTGCTTCTCTACACAATATTTTCTTTCTTCTAGTAATCCTTTTGCCTTTGTTCATCACAAACTCCATTAAAACTTGCAAAACATAGAAGAATTATTGGGGTAACAAAGTGCTTAAATATATTAGAAGACCATCACAATAGACTCAGAATTCTAACATAGGAACATGGAAAATTAATAAAAATGTTGGCACTACGCCTCTTATGTACTTAACTTTAAGTAGAATAATAATCCCCAGAAGAAATTAAACATTGTATTTGGGCAAAGTAGGTTGCCAACAACCCAGAGAGGGTGGTAATACCTATCATTTATCGAACAACTAAACTGAGTAAATCATAAAAGCAAGCCTCATAAGTTGGCATGTTAATTACACTTATAATAAGTAGCAACCAGTATTTTCAAAGTAATTTGCACAATATATGGAGTACCCAATGTAAAAAATGCCATGTCCCAATATATGTAGAACCAAAGGGAAAAAATTATAACACATTCATATTCTAGCCATATAAATGAACAAATAAATTGCAATTGTGTAATAGCCTTTGCATAATCTCCATTTCCATGAGCTCCTCCACATAGGAAAGGTAAAATGACTTGTTCTATCATAAAATCACTAAGAGACTCAATAATTGAAGCAGAAAGGTCTGCATTTTCTCTTGAGAAAAAGGTAGAATTTGTTACACAGGTTGAAGGGTGATGTAGATTGGGATCATCTAGTGGGGGGATGCCATTTGCTAAACACTTCCTTTCCAAGGGTTCATAGGTGCCAAATTGCTAAAGTTCAGCAAAATCATACTAGGATCGTTAACGACTTGGAATACATATCCCAAATCATGAAAAACAACCCTTATGATATTGGAAAATAGGCTTAGATGACCAGAATAAGGGAATTATTGGATGAAGTTTTTTGAGCCAAAGGAGCCCATCTCAAAGCTCACTTGCACTCAGTCAACACTAAAGACTAGCCAAATAAGGTTTTTTCATAGTGTTGGAAACTAAGGACAAGAGGGGAAATTTTTGCACTTAAGACAATGATAAAATGGCTGACTTGCCAAAGAAGATATTGAAAACAAGTTTTTCAGTCATTACAGGTTAGATTTTCAATCCCAGCAAACAAAGGAGCATAAGATAGGTAGATATGCTTAGACAAAGTCTCGATTGTCAAGTCACCTACCAAAAGAAAATATGCAAACATGCACATATGCATTGAATCTTGATGAGTAGACAAGAGCCCTTACAGAAAAATGGAAGATAAAGATACTAGATTGGATGTATTCCCGTGTGAGGATGCATTCCCATGTGAATTCTAGAAAGCAACTTTTGATTTTGACAAGCCATATTTTTTACAAATGTGAAAGGGGAGCCATGAATTCTAGGCTCTTTAAATTCTTGGTAACCAAATAGCTTATTGAATGTATCCTACAAGAACCTGACCAAGGTCCTGGTGCTTATATATCCTGTTAAGAGTTGTGTCTTCAGCAAACTAGCTTCATTCAGGGCCAACATTTTTTAGACAACGTTCTCTTTTTGGAGCGCATAGAATGGACTCAATATTTGGGCCTAAATAACCTCTTCATCAAGGTAGATTTCAAAAAGTCTTGACCATGTGGAATGGAGTTTGGACTTTCATGCTAACCATCCTAAAAGCACTGGGCTTTTTCCTTTTTATAAATGAAAATGATGGTTTAGAAACCAAGGTGGAGATTACATCTAACCATTCCATTAATTAAAGAACACCATGCAACCTGGCACTATGCCTCTTATCTACTTAATTGTAAGTACAATAATAATCCCTAGAATAAATTAAACATTGTACTTGGGCAAAGAAGGCTGCCAACAACCCAAAGAGGGTGGTAATACCTAGCATTTATCGAATAGCTAAACTGAGTAAATCATAAAATCAAGACTCTTAAGTTGAGATGTTAATTACACCTAAAATAAGTAGCAACCAATATTTTCAAAGTAAATTGCACAATATATGTAGTACCCAATGAAGAAAATGCCATGTCTCAATATATGTAGAACCAAAGGGAAAAAATTAACACACATCCATATTCCAGCCATATAAATGAACAAACAAATTGCATTTGTGTAATAGCCTTTGCATAATTTCCATTTCCATGAGCTTTTCCACATAGGAAATGTAAAATGCCTTTTTCTGTCATAAAATCACTAAGAGACTCAATAATTGAAGCAGAAAGGTCTACATTTTTCTCTTGAGAAAGGTGGATGCAGCAGGAAATATACTTCCTCCCCTCCTTCCATTTCTCTAAGCTTTTCAACACTGACATAGTCAAAGACTGGATGTCTTCTTGAAGTGGAGGAAACAAGGGCCTAGGTAAAACACTAGGAGCGATGCCAAATCCAAGTTTTGTTAATAGTATGTGGGAATCTTTGAGCTTAAAGCAGCAACAACAAAGGCCATTAAAATAGCCTTTGATTCCATGTTATTATCAAATTCCTTCTCCATTATCCCCTGATCATCCTTATAATATGATATATCATATATGTGAAATTTGAGAAAATCCATTGGTCAATGTTGGTTTTCTGCAGCATCCTTTAGGCATGAGAATGCAGGAAGCACTGGCCAATCTACAACCAAGATCCATGATGGTTTGAATTCCACGACCATTTTCACAACACTTTCAGTCATGCCATCAACAAATCTATACTAAGGGGATTTCCAATCCAATCTTCCACATTGCACTCCATCCACTGCCACATCTATTTCATACATCATTGATCCAATTTCTTGCATGGCTTCCTGCATGTCTTCTGCACCATTGTTTGGACCAATGGTTCTGTTTGTCAGTTTGGCACTGATTACCAATACATGGTTGCCTCTTTTCGCAAGGGATCATGCAATCAATTAGGCATAGACTCCATTACCACTAAATGTTGATTTCTTGTACTCAAGGGTCATGATAAAAAATCTCATTGGAAACTCATATTTAAGGTTGCGCATTGGAATAGTGCCAACGATATAGAATTGGCTAGAGGATATTGCTTTGAATAATATAAGTGCGAGAACTATGATTCCCCAAGCAATCTACAAAAGAACCACTGACCTACCAATCTGGCCCATTGCACATCAGGCAGGAGGGATCTCAACGAGGAAGGCACCACACCCACTAGGTGCAATGTGTGAGGGCACCTGCCTAGCATGCCCAAATGGAAAAATCTAAAATTTGCAAGCGAACCTCTTGAGCGACGGCGAACACGTGGGTGCCTAATAAACACAGATTATTAGAGCTATGTTTCAGCCTCGAGCATCATCAACATAAAACCATAATCCAAATCTCAATAAATATGTTCTCCAATCAACCCTTCTTAGTAGCCCATCTCTTCTAAATCATTCAACCTCCATTAAAACTTGCAAACCATAGAAGAATTATTGAAGTAACATAGTGCTTAAATAAATCAGAAGACCATCGTAGTAGACTCAAAATTTTAACATAGAAACATGGAAAATTAATAAAAATGTTGGCACTATGCCTCTTATCTACTTAACTGTAAGTACAATAATAATCCCCAGAAGAAATTAAACATTGTATTTGGGCAAAGAAGGTTGCCAACAACCTAGAGAGGGTGGTAATACCTAGCATTTATCGAACAACTAAACTGAGTAAATCATAAAATCATGACTCTTAAGTTGACATGTTAATTACACCTAAAATAAGTCGCAACCAGTATTTTCAAAGTAAATTGCACAGTATATGTAGTACCCAATGAAGAAATTGTCATGTCTCAATATATGTAGAACAAAAGGGAAAAAATTAACACACATTCATATTCCAACCATATAAATGAACAAACAAATTGCAGTTGTGTAATAGCCTTTGCATAATCTCCATTTCCATGAGCTCCTCAACATAGGAAAGGTAAAATGCCTAGTTTTGTCATAAAATCACTAAGAGACTCAATAATTGAAGTAGAAAGATATGCATTTTTCTCTTAAGAAAAAAGTAGAATTTGTTACGCAGGTTGAAGGGTGATGGAGATTGGGATCATCTAGTGGGGGGATGCCATTTATTGACCACTCGCCTTTCCAAGGGGCAATAGGTGCCAAATTGCCAATGTTCATCAAAATCATAGTAGGATCGTTAACGACTTGGAATACATATCCCAAATCCTACAAAACAACCCTTGTGATGTTGGAAAATAGGCTTGGATGACCAGACTCAAGGAATTCTGGGATGAAGTTTTTTGAGCCAAAGGAGCCCAGCTCAAAGCTCACTTGCACTTAGTGAACACTAAAGACCGACCAACTAAAGCTTTTTCATAGTGTTGGAAACTAAGGACACCAGGGGAAATTTTTGCACTTAAAACAATGATAAAATGGTTGACTTTCCAAAGAAGAGATTGAAAACAAGTTTTTTAGTCATTACAAGTTGGTTTTTCAATCCCAAAAAACAAAGGAGCATAAGATAGGTAGAGATGCTTAGACAAAGTCTCGATTTTCAAGTCACCTACCAAAAGAGCATATGCAAACATGCACATATGCATTGAATCTTGATGAGTATACAAGAGCCCTTACGTAACAATGGAAGATAAAGATACTAGATTGGATGCATTCCAATGTGAGTTCTAAAAAGAAACTTTGGATTTGACAAACCATATTTTTTACAAATGTGAAAGAGGAGCCATGAATTCTAGGATCTTTAAATTCTTGGTAACCAATTAGCTTATTGAATGTATCCTACAAGAATCTGACCAAGGCCCTGGCACTTATATATCCTGCTAATAGTTGTGTCTTCAACAAACTAGATTCATTCAGGACCAACATTTTTTAGACAGTTTTCTCTTTTGGGAGTGCATAGAATAGACTCGATCTTTGGGCCTAAATTACCTCTTCATCAAGGTAGATTTCAAAAAGTCTTGACCATGTGGAACAGAGTCTAGACTTTCATGCTAATTTTTCCTTCTTATAAATGAAAATGATGGTTTAGAAACCAAGGTCAAGATTACATCTAACCATTCCATTAATTAAATAACACGATGCAACCTGGAACTATACCTCTTATTTACTTAATTGTAAGTACAATAATAATACTCGAAAGAAATTAAACATTGTACTTAGGCAAAGCAAGCTGCCAACAACCCAGAGAGGGTGGTAATACCTAGAATTTATCGAACAACTAAACTAACTAAATCATAATATCAGGATTCTTAAGTTCAGATTCTACTTACACCTAAAATAAGTAGCAACCATTATTTTCAAAGTAAATTGCCCAATATATGTAGTAGCCAATGAATAAAATGCCATGTCTCAATATATGTAGAACCAAAGGGCAAAAATTAACACACATTCATATTCCAACCACATAAATGAACAAACAAATTGCAGTTATGTAATAGCCTTTTCATAATCTCCATTTAAATGAGCTCCTCCACATAGGAAAGGTAAAATGCCTTGTTCTGTCATAAAATCACTAAGAGGCTCAATAATTGAAGAAGAAAGGTCTGCATTTTTCTCTTGAGAAAGGTGGATGCAACATGAATTATGCTTCCTCCCCTCCTTCCATTTCTCTAAGCTTTCCAACACTAACATAGCCAAAGACTAGATGTCTTCTCGAAGTGGAGGAAACATGGGCCTAAGAAAAACACCAGGAGCGATGCCAAATCCAAGTTCTGTTAAGAGTATGTGGCCATATCCAAGCTTAAATAAGTAACAACAAAGGCCATTGACATAGCCTTTGATTCCATGTTCTTATACAATTCCTTCTCCATTATCCCCTGATCAACCCAGTTGTGTAATAGCCTTTGCATAATCTCCATTTCCATGAGCTCCTCCACATAGGAAAGGTAAAATGCCTTGTTCTATCATAAAATCACTAAGTTAAATGCCTTGTTTGTTAATAAAATAACTAAGAGACTCAATATTTTAAGCAAAAAGTTATGCATTTTTCTCTTGAGAAAGGCAGACACAGCAGGAAATATACTTCCTCCCCTCCTTCCATTTCCCTGAGATTTTCAACACTGACATAGCCAAATATTGGATGTCTTCTCGAAGTGGAGGAAGAAGGGGCTTAGGAAAAACACCAAGAGGGATGCCAAATCCAAGTTCTGTTAAGAGTATGTGGGCATCTCTGAGCTTAAAGAAGAAATAGTAGAGGCTGTTGACACAACCCTTTATGCCATGTTCTTATAAAATTCCTTCTCCATTATCCTATTATCACCCTTATACTCTAATATATAATATATGCGAAATTTGTGAAAAGCCATTGGCCAATGTTAGTTTCCTGTAGCCTCCTTTAGGCATGGGAGTGCAGGAAGCGCTGGCCAATCTACAATCAAGACCAATGTTGGTTTCGTGCATTGTTTCCTGCACGTCTTCTGCACCACTGTTAGGACCAATGGTTCTGTTTTTCAGTTTGGCACTGATTACCAATACATGGTTTCCTCTTTTCGCAAGGGATCATGTAATCGATTGGGCATAGACTCCATTGCAACTAAATGTGGATTTCTTGTACTCAAGGGCCATGATAACAAATCTCATTGGAAACTCTTGTTTAAGGTTGCGCATTGGAATAGTGCCAACTTTCCTTATCCAAATCATGGTCTGTTAATAACCCCTATGCAAGTAGAGGTTGGGAGAAAAAATTAGATTCACGCTCTCTTCATTACTGTTTCAAAGAGTACATCCAGGCACACCCTCACAGTTTAAAATTTCGTGAAACGATACCAATCCCAAGAAAATGAGTTATGTGGGAATCTCTGAGCTTAAAGCAGCAACAACACAAGCCATTAACACAACCTTTGATTTCATGTTCTTATAAAGAAAGGTCTCCATTATTCTTTGATCAACCTTATACTTTGATATATAACATATGCGAAATTTGAGAAAATCCATTGGTTAATGTTAGTTTCTTGCAGCTTCCTTTAGGCATGTTACTGCAGGTAGCACTGACCAATCTACAACCAAGACCAATGTTGGTTTCTTGCATGGCTTCGTATGCATCTTTTGCACCACTATTTGGACCAATGGTTTTGTTTGTTGGTTTGGCACTGATTACCAATACATGGTTGCCTCTTTTAGCAAGGGATTGTGCAATTGATTGGGCATAGAATCCATTGCCACTAAATGCGGATTTCTTGTACTCAAGGGTCATGATAACAAATCTCATTGGAAACTCCTTTTTAAGGTTGCGCGTTGGAACAATGTCAACTTTCCTTATCCAAATCACGGTTTGTTAATAACCCATATGCAAGCAGAGGCTGGGAGCAAAAATTGGATTCACGCTCTCTTCATTATTGTTTCAAAGAGTACATCTAGGCACACCCTCATAGTTTAAAATTTCATCAAATGATCCCAATCCCAAGAAAATGAGTTTATTAATCCACAATTACTCCAACTAGAGTAACAATCCACATACTTGGGTCCATTATTAGTGGATAGAAGGTATATACCTCCCAATTTCAATGTGTAGCGTTCAAACAATGTTCAAACAAAACCCTTGCAGCTACACTAGAGTCTGCCGAGAGGAAAATGAGAGTAAGGTACAGTTCCCAGTGCGAATTATGTGATGAGAGCCAACCATATAATATTACCCTGAACAAATTAAAACTTTAAATCAATTTATACATGAAACTCGACTGCGCCAGTTGAAACCTGACTGCACCACTTGAAACCCACCTGCGCCACCTTGGTTGCAGAGCTCAAATAAAAGGAATATTTGGTGCAAATGACTGGGCTGGCAAGGAGCATCACACAACTTTTTGGCTCTAGCCCAGTCTGAGTCTGAGGCTTGCAACAGA